>OZ026519.1:3842663-4442663 GCA_964019695.1 Loripinus fragilis
AACAATAATCTAAATCGGGATCATTTTATAATATATAGACATAGGATATTATCTAAACCACGTGGGAATCTCACTTAAGATCGACATACAACTATAGAATGATACCAAATATGATTTAGTTTACAATGACGAAAACAGTTAAACAAAATATTTTTTATCATACATATATTGCCAAAATATATTAACATAGATCTATTATATCCATGCCATATCTATGTCATGTGCATACCTACAGACCATGACCACAATTTGCAGTTTAAGCAAATAGACTAGAGGCAATAGAAGTAAGTATGACCAGAAAATTCCACAATCACACAATGTAGACAACTGGCTCTCTCTTTCCCAGCAAGATGACTGCAGAATTAAAAAGGACATTAAGTTCTGCAGCAAAGACCAAACACAACCCCCCCCCACCCACACACAAACAATGTTAGCAGAGATAAACAATGAATCAACAGAACCACCGCATTCGATGGGCAGCAGCCTAAGCCACTGGGCGGTTTTAAATGCAATTTACTTGCGCCAAATCTTCGCCTTAGATTCTCTTTAACTGTAGTTATGCAAAAAAAAAATCCGATGTTTAACAATTCATATTAAACCATGGAAATGGCGTATTATAATTGGTGATTATCTCCTGACTTCGTCAATATGATAGTTTTGGCGTCATCCACGTGTGAGTCCATCTGTCCGCTCGTTTTTCGTCCTTCCGTCCATCTTTTAATCCAACCTGACCACCCATCCGTCTGGACAATATCTTAGTATCTATTGGGGTTAGGTCGAGGCCACAATCATCGTTTTACATTATGTCCAAGTAACTTATAAACTTAACACTTTCGCTGCCAAACGCGACTGTAGTCGAATTTACCGTTCACTGCCAAACGCGCCTACAGTCGAAATTTAAAGGCACAGTTGAAAGCTGTCTATTACTAACCGCTATAAGGGACGCAAATCTTTGTCCTTTATTTCAAAATGTTCAGGGGACATAGTACTATCGTATATGGGGAGGTATACGTAATGTTCTGTACAAGAATGGACTTTACAAAAATGGTTGTATTGTCATTTGATTTCGCGGAAATCAAAAATATCGAAAACATGTCCATGGGGCTGACATACAGGGCGCATTAAGCCGTTCAACTGCTATATTTTGATTTATTTATGATGAAACAATATATCAGAATTTATCCTGATGTTTGATACTTGATGTAGATGGATGATTTATCTATTTGTTTGCATGAAATAGTTGTTTAAAGGCATTTTCAAAATTTCAATATTGCTTCCAAAATGGCCACCAAAGGTCACGTGACTATCTTTTTTATTTTGGTTCAAATAAAAGTTACATATATTAGTGACATTCTGTGAAAGTAAGTTAGGGTGTAAATGTCAGGAATTGATACAATCAAGTACCACACCTGACCTACGATACCAATGGGAAAGTGACAAACCCACAGTTAGACACCACAAACGAGAGCCAAGAGGTCAGCCCTTTTCCAGTGATAGGTTGAATGGTTCTGGAGATACTCTGTATTGAACGCATATACCCTCAATATTCAGGAGCCCTTGAAACATGCTTGGCACTGAGGTATTGGTTTTTTGAGGTGATTGGCAGAAAAAGTATTAAAGGGAATGAAGCTTAAATCACCTTTGTCCTTACACACACCCTCAACGCTTTGTAACACTCTTTGGAAGTAATCAAAGCGTCAAACCAAATGGTCAGTTTGCATTACACATGAAATAAAATGAAGTACAAAACAACATGCAAGCAACATATAACTACTCAGCTAGTTGAATCTCTCAAGTCACCTTTCATGTGTCCGTTACAGTGCTCAAAACACGTGGGCACAACGAAGCGGACCACAATCGGCCCGCCTCTTGTAACACACCCCATATTTATTAAAAACACATGAACTTTTGAATATCGTCACATTGTCAAACCAATGTAGGCTCAGACAAGCCTTGCAAGAGGCTTAGCTTATTAAATTCACAACAATTAATGACGATGAAGAAACAGACCAAGAATTAGACCTCTAGCCCAGCTGTATACGCCTGAATGGCTGTTTGGAGGAGGGGTTTGCGCATATGTGATAGTACCAACATTTCATGCGATGGTTTATTAGACAAAATTGGAACTGAGGAACAGCTCTTGCCAGAATAGGACTATCACTAATTTCAAAATCAAAAGCATCTTTTATATCATTTATTTTGGGCGAAACTACGTCAACTGGTGTCGACAAATGCTAGTCGAGGGCTTCAATATCAAAGGATTTGCTTTTTAATTAAAGTTTAGCGGGATATAGATTACCTATTATTTGTTCAAAATTTAAGACAACATTGAAATTTGTAAAACTCAGTAAGAGGTGCAAGCAGACTTTTCTGAGCTTGTGAAAGTGTTCAAAATTTATGAATAAAACCAATGTGAAATAAAATTGAACAGTCAATCATGTTGACATTAATCGGTGAGTGGGTGCAGTTTGCTTGTTTTGGGGTTCACCTTAGCTTAAGTTTAGTTTTTCATTAGCTCTGACTAGATCTGATCCATGATTCTTTGTTTTATCATAGTATGTTCATTGAATTAAATTCCTTTTCAGCGATACATTGCGTACGTTACGAAGCCTCCATGAGCGCTAAACAACTGTGTGTGGTACAACAACAGCAGAAACTAGGGCAAAGATTTGGCCTGTAAGTTACAGTAGCTTCGGCTGCTGTTCGTTCTAAGGTGGTGGCTGTGTCATTGTGGATTCAGTGTTATTTTCCCTCCAATTGTTTGTAAGGGATGTAGTGTTTGATCCTCGTTTGTTATGCAGCACTGAGACAGAGAGAGAACTGGTTGCTTTCCTTTAATCATTTCCTTGTGGTCATGTGGCTTTTCATTTTCCGCGTCACTAGCTTACGGTTGGTCAGCAGTGGTAGGTTGTGGCATTTCCTGGTCATATTTTATAAGTGCATCAATTTGTGACGAACCAAACCCATTCCAGTATACACGTGTCTAGTTTTTATTTATCACTGAAACCCCTATTTATTGTCTTTTTTAACTATCTGACGATGCCAGATACCAGACGGAGTAGACGGCAAAACTACAAATAAGCCTCGATTCGAAGGGAATATCGATTTGTGGTTTATAAGTATGTGGCAAATTGTTAGTAAAATTGTTCATATATTAATTTAACAATATATTTTACTGAATTCTCACTTTAAAATCAGTTTTGGTTAATGACGATGATATCAGCAGTAGCCTGAAACCCCTTAAGGTAATGTTCCTGTTATATGGACTAATCAGAGGCCTTTGGTCAGTAGACCGAGCTTACAGTTAAACCCAAATGTGATTGAATAAAATGATGAGACTGGTAAGACGCACCTCGAATAATAGAATTAGAATTTCCTACCTCCAGCAGTCAATGTGATGTTTGATCTCTGCCAGTCAATTTAGCCAAATCTTTACTGCAAATAATGGTTACCTCCCTTTGACCATATGTGGTTAAATAGAGAGGTGTTCATTTTATTAGCATAATGCTGAGGCCTGGTGAATCATTCTAAGAGTAAGAAAAATAATCCTTTTCCCTTTCTCTGTATTGAGGTCTATAGAAAAATAATTGCACGATCATGACCCTTAAAGAATCCAAATAAGTATGCATGTTCGCAAATAGTGGAAACCAAGATGGAATTGCCCATAAGGCGACATTGGTAATGTCTGCAATGCTTGCCAAGACAAAATCGATCTTCAGAGAAATAAATACAGTGGTAAAGAGTATTACCATGCGCGGATCCAGAAGGGGGGCAGGGACTCTGGAAAATCACTAAGCTATAGGGTTGATTAGCTGGTCTGGATCTCCTGGGAAATCACAAAGCCACTATGCCAGCATTTAATATTGGGCCATGTCCAATTTACCCGTTTATTTAGTAGTATTTGGATCCCCTATCCTCATAAATAATAATAAAAAAACGCTGTCAAAGCTGAGTTGGACCCCCTCTGACAAAACTTTCTGGATATTCACATTTAAACTGGTGCCCTGTTATCATCTCAAACAGGTAAGATCATTTTTGTAGTGTTACTTTGTAATGATAACATTGCATAGCAAAGCGCCGCATAGCGCTACATAGCGCTCGCGTTAGGCAACGCTCCCCTGACCCTAGATAGGTAGATCTAGGGGAGCAAACAAGACTACCACGCATGATAACATATACATGTTACAACTGAATATATACAATGGAACATCCTGACTCTATTGTATGTAGTTTTATGGAAATTTCTATCGATCTGAAAATAGTTAACGGAAATGAGTCATAGCATTAGTTGTGTGTGTGTGTGTGTGTGTGTGTGTGTGTGTGTGTGTGTGTGTGTGTGTGTGTGTGTGTGTGTGTGTGTGTGTGTGTGTGTGTGTGTGTGCGTTTCCTCCCTTTGATGATGTAAGCTTGACTGTTGTTTGCTATTGCGACATTTTCTGGATCATGCAGTCATGTTTCGGTGCAAAAACCCTGACTACAGTGACATCTTAAATAAATGTACTGTATGGAAACAAGGAATTCACACGAGAGGGTCATTTGGAAATTTCTTAGCATGGCATCATAACTCACAATGCGTTGATAAAATGCTATAAAATTATACATTTTTGAAAGCTAGAATTCAAAGGCTCTTTGATGGTTTAATTTTTGTCGAAAAAGAACTTAGCGTGCACTTGCAGCACATGCTCAAAATGAGTAGGGGTTTATATACTGGGGAAAATTTTAGTAAAATACTTGGAAAAAACGAAGGAAAATTGGGGACCTTATTTGCGATCATGATTTGACAAATTAACGATTGGGTGCCAACTAATTTTTTATTAAAAATATATTATGCGATCACTGCTTGCACGACTACCACCTTTACATTCGGAAAATATTGACTAATAGAGAAATGATAAACTTTCAAAAATGGGACTTTTTCTCGATTTTTCATTATACTTTTACTATAAAATGTGTCACTACAGGAGCACGAAAAATGCCTATTGAGTATGTTTTTGCTTTATTTGTAGCGAACAATGCATAAAAATCATTTCGTCGCACAAAAAGTGCGGCTTGTGTTGTTCTGTATTCAAGAAAATTATTCCTTATAACACTACCCCTACTTTTTAAGAAGTGGGTGGGGTAACTTAACCCCTCACATTTTGTCGATGGCATAAGAAATTCTCACGGTATCGCGTCCACTATCACAAAACTGATTGATTTCTACTCTCAAGGTATTATTACTGTTTTGTTTGCCAACGTTTTCAATTGAAATGAACCAGAACGTCAACTCATCGCTAAACTTACTCTGCCCCATGGGACGATTATAAGAGTTATCTTCCTTTTGTTCCGGTTTACAAAATTTATTTTGGTTTCAATACAAAGAGCATAAAGTGTGCTTGACAAAAATACCAACGCATGACATTTTTAAACTACTGTCTGTAAAATATTTTCAAAATATGTGCATTGTGACATGCGATTTTTAGTCGAAAAAACTAGCGCATTGCTTTGCTTTCTAGACGGCTTTGGTATTGCTGTTCCAATATTTAGTTATAAGAAACATCCAACTCGGTCATCAATTGTATGATAACTGTACCAGATTGTGGCTTACCAAATGGTGCAAAATTGTCTAATTTCATGAACTATTTTTAATGTTCTGCACACTTTTCAAAAGGTAAAATGTTATATTTTCCACTGAAATTTTGCGTTCTCAAGTATACAAACAGTACATGTATTCACAATACTATTTTTCATTTCTGCATTATAATATCCTCATGAAATTTGTGCCATAACATAGAGGAAAGATGATCTTTAAAATAATACCAAACATGATAGGTTTTGTAAATCTGTTACTGAGATAAAAGACCATGCTAAGAACTTTCCAAATGCCCATCGCACGTTTACTTTTTAAAAGCTTCTAGTGATTTATTTACAACACGTTGTAAAACCATGTATATTACATGCAAAAAGAAAGAAAAACATTGTTACTCTGGTTTATTGATCTTTTCAATAGATAAACGTAACACCAGGATCTTTAAATCATTCATTTGGCTTTTGAGTATGTTAAGGTTTGACTTGCTTTCCAAGATAAGCAAAAGCTAACTAAAAATAGTGTTTTGAATTAATACTGATTATTGATCAATTGAATGCGTACAAATGTAAAACTAATACTGATGTCTTTGAGCTGTTTAACCCCAGCGAGCAAGCAACCTCGTGATACTCCGCTGGCATGCTGATGTTGGTCCGTTTTTACGTGCTCGCCTGGAACTAGTGTCTTGAAATTAATACTGGTCATTGATCAATTGAATATGTAAATGTAATATTGGTGTCTTTGAACTCTTCAAGTAAAAGCTTGTCAAACTGTTCAGCTTCTGCCACTGTGAAATGGTTCTTCCAGTCATCCACCTCTCCTGAAATTAGGACAATAATATGGGCCTCGCCGCGAGAAAACCTGTCTTCGGGGTTTCCGCCAAAGCGAGTTTCAAACCAGTCTACTCAGCTACAGAGACTAGCTAAAAAACTGAAATTTCACTTGAAGCAAGCTTAGATATGGCTCTTTACAAAACGCGAATAACAAAGGCGCTGATCAGACTGCGCGGATGCGCAGGCTGGTCTGCGCCTGTGTTGTTCACTAACCCCCGAAGACAGGTTTTCTCGCGTTGCGGCCTTATAAAAAAGAGCAGAGCCTAGACAAATCGACCGTTGATAGCTCGGAGTACTGCTAAACTCAAACAGTCCATGCTCGGATCAAGAAAGTCTTGTCAGGGGATCCAGCTCTGATAACTTTTTGTCATCATTTTATTTTACAGAATGGAGAGGGGTCCAATTGTTTCTCGAATACCAGTTTTCATACAGAACCTCAGTATACAAAATTGCTTAGTTTGATGAGTTTTCAGAGCTCAGTCTTGGCTACGCTTTGCTCTATATTTTAGAGTGGTTACTTCTGAGTCTGATGGTACTAGAAGCGATCCTACTGAGGCTCCATAGATCGTGAAAAGGAAATTTTATTAGCCTAAAATTGCCAATATTTTTTTACCAATCAATTTTATCATATGTTTTGGGTGCTCAAAACAACCGTCTCAATGAGATGGTTCTTTTGAGTACCCACAACATATATTTTGGAAGAGAAATGAAGAAAAAAGTCTTCCAATACGCACTCTTATCTGGACGCCTGTATTAGTCTGAGCTTTCAGCACGTTTTATGTCACACATATAAACCTTGAAAAATAGTAAGTGAGTATGATCAGGAAATACCACAATCACAAACTGCAGACAGCCCCGTGGCACCGCGAGGAAGAGCCGCCCAACCATCATGAGACACCAGGAAGACAAATAAAGCAAAGCAATTAGCTCTCTCTTCCCCATCAAGATGATTGCAATACTAGAATGGACATAAAGTAACGTACAGCAAAACATAGAACAACTACAGACTCCCACAATGGGAGTAACAATAAACGAAAAGTCAACAACAACAGAACCACCGCCTTAGAATGGACAGCAGCCTAAGCCACCGGGGGGCTTAAATGCATTTTACTGGTACCAAATCTTCGCCCAAGATTCTGCTGTTGTTGAAGTCTTTTTTGAAATGCTTAAAACTGAGCCTCTGACTTGGTACTTATTACTTTGGTGAACTATATGTGTTTTGGGGAATTGTGTATCGCAGTACAACTGTAGCACAAAAAGTCTGAGTGTGTATTCAATAGGTGTAAGTTATTTAAAATAAAATTATATATTATATTAATATAGATCAATTTAGCACTGAAAGGGTAATCATACGACGTTTTCTAGACGCAAAGGTCAGGACCACCGTGTATTAATGTAATTTCGTATG
Organism: Loripinus fragilis; assembly: GCA_964019695.1. Classification (NCBI taxonomy): domain Eukaryota; kingdom Metazoa; phylum Mollusca; class Bivalvia; order Lucinida; family Lucinidae; genus Loripinus; species Loripinus fragilis. Next base: position 3,850,471 of record OZ026519.1, read on the forward strand.
ACATATATAAGATTGGCAACAAAAATGGCTTAAGTGATTCTGCAAAAAATGTGCACTCCCGGAAGACTCTTCTCGGCTCACAAACCAACAGTATAAAACCTGTGACCACATTAGGTACAAAATGGACAAATCCATATCTACGAGTTGTATCAATATGTATGGGAAATCCATCAGAATGAAAATGGTTAATATTTTCTTACCTTTCCTGTACATATTAGTTGGACCAGCTTTCTTCTTCTTCTCAATGTCTTCCACTGACATTGTTTCAAGTTTAGGCATTCCCTTATCTTTCAACGTTGCATCAGCTTGTTTTAACTGTTTGAAAGAACATTTATCAGCTATTTCTTGGATGACCTCACTAGATAGATCTTTATCCAAGAACCGGGCAATTTTTTCTATCTCTGCTGTTGGATTCTGAAATTAATAAATGAATTAACAGTAATGAAACCACCTTTTGTCCCACAAACGCCTCCTTTATCATATGATGTCGTGTCTGAATTTGACATAACTCCATGTATCTAAATCGATTAACCACTGATATGATTTCAAGATTTTGGCAAAGTTATGAAATAAATAACGGCATACATGTAACAACGTCTCGCATATTGACGTTTTCATACGAAAAAAGCGAAATATAAAATAATCTATAAGCCATATGATAAATAGAATCTATCATTCGTGTTCCTGTATTATTGAATCAAATACATTCGTTGTGAAAAATCAATACAACACTCGACAAGCCTCGCATTTTATCACTTGTCACTAACTCATTTAATAAACTCTATATACCATGAACACTCATTTAAGATCTTCAAATTAAATGCCATGCTGGCGTGTCCAGTGAGAATAGGGATTTAACTTTGGTTTGAATCTATCTTCATTCATACTTTGCGTATGCAAGCAGTGAAAACACTTGTCAGACCGTTTAGATTCTTTGACAGGCAGTGCAAACCCAGATCAGACTTGTACTGTCATGTAGGAGCAGCCTGATTTGGGTCAATACTGTTTGTCTCTATACCTACATTAGTCAATAATGTTAGCAAATAAAAAATATATGCAGCATACGACTTTAGCAGTCGACATATTTCACTATTGGAAGTATTACATGTTGTTAAAATATTGTTAAAAACCTTATTAAGTTATTTACAGAAGCTAGTTTTATTATGCGCACTTGGAACTGTACACTGAACCGAAGTTCTAAGTAGCCACTTTTCAATTTCTTTTTTTCTGACTAAGCCCTAGTGATATTGAAATGAATTTTTGCCCAAGTATGTGTTTTGTAATGAACTAAAGTTAAGCGGTGTTTTGGAAGAGTTTCCTATCACTTCACGATTTTTTGGTTCAAAAATGCAAAAATCAAATTTTTTAAGAAAATAAGCTTTTTGAGTGCAGCTTTTATCAAATTTAAGTACAGGTGATTGCAAACCTGTCTAGTCGACTTAAAAAACATCAAACACTTGACATTTTGCTTATGACAGATTTTTTATGAATTTTTAAAAATTTATAATTTTCTGAATTTTCAGAAATTTTCGGAAATCATCAGCTTCACATACTTAAATCATTGTATGTGTTTTATTTTACGTTAATATGTTTGACAAAATACCATGCAACTTGATGAGCCCATTTTCTAATGATATTTTTTACTAATTAGGTATCCACTTCCGCTTTTAACGTGAAACTTTCAATGTCATTTAAATGGCATTTGTTAAAGATTTCTATTAATTTATAAGCAGAACAGTGACGCCAATTCATAATAAAGAACCCCTGAAATTGCACTTCTGTGCCGCAGATAATAAAGCGTACAGAACAATGCAAAGTGTGTATGCAAACTGCATGATTAAGCTAAAAAAACTTTGATTAAGTTGTTGACCGTGGCTGTCTCATGTTACTGTAGAAGAGAAATGGAGTGCTCAATTGTCAAAAAAAACTTTTGATTCTTTTCATCTTATATCACAGCTGTTATAAACATCTTCAAACTAATTAAAATATAAATGGATATCGTATCTGATCAATAGTTTATATCACACTAAAAAGTGTGACTTTTTGAAATGACGGTACCTTTACTTGGACCTCGTCTGCGCAAATTCTACCAGACATTTTGAATGACATAATTTGCAGAGTCTCAACAAAGCCTTGGACCTTCTTATATAATCTAAATTTTGTGAGAGCGATTTTTACTTTCTGAACAGGAGCAAAAATTGTATGGTGGCTACTTATAACTTCGGTTCAGTGTATAAATAATTGAACATAATATAGATTTGGTTTTGGAAACAAACAACTAGTATGAAGACAGTGTCGATCTATTGCTACAACGACGATTACAACGATCTCATCTCAACGATAAAACAACAAACTCAAAGTTTCTTTTCACTAAAAAGTGATGGAAGGGATGTGGGGCTGCTAGGAACAGACTCTTAATTATACATACGGGCATGTTTACTATTGCAGATTTGAATATTTAAATTATAAGTTGATGTGTAGAGGTCATATCAAACGTAGATTATAACATCTTTGATCTGTCAATCGACAAGTACCGCCAAAAATAAGGGGTTGCTTGCTACGAATATATGCATTTATTATTCAGCAGCCGCTCATATGTATTTTCTTGCGAGTGTAAATTATTTTTCTTAACTTTTATACTAACAAAAGTGAAAACCTTAGCATTTAGTATGGACTAAAAATTGAATATGTACTTACGGATTTGCTACAATAATTTTCGGGCATTTTTTTCGTAACCAATACGTTAGATTTACAAAACCTCTACATTATTTCCGGTGCCTGTGTGTAATGACGGAGGAGTTTGCCAATTTTGTTTTACAATGTATAGTTTGTTTTTTAAATAAATTGTTGGTATTAAGAATTTAGAAATGTGCTTATTGTACCCTTCTCGTTGCGTAATGGTGTTATACTCTCTCTCTCTCTCTCTCTCTCTCTCTCTCTCTCTCTCTCTCTATCTAGATATCAGTGTGACTTACTCAATATTGTAAATCCTTCTTTTAAACAAAGGGAGATTAAGTCAGCACATTTGCAATTGGACCTGTCATAAAAAGTACATGTATGATTTCGAAATTGCTTAATCTAATCCCTTCGGGTGGCGATGTTCCACTATTTCCATCTTATGGTGTATACACTTATGTATCTATCTCATTTTTAATATTTGTTTTGCGTGAGTCTTTCCTATACATAATTTCTTCCCTCCCCTTTGGGTTGGCAATTACTTTAGACAACGCTATACAAATTTTGTGACATACATGTTAAAAATAGTAAGTGAGTATCATCAGGAAATACCAAAAACACAAACTGCTGATAAACCAGTGGCAGTGCGAGGAATCTCCACACAACAATCACGAGAAACTAGGAAGACAAACTAAGAAAAGCAACCAGCTCTCTCTTTCCCATCAAGATGGTTGCAAAACTAGAATGGACATAAAGTAACGTACAACAAAACATAGTATAATTACATAATACCACAATAGGAGCTACAATCAACAACGAATCAATAACAAAAGAATCACCGCCTTAGAACGGACAACAGCCTAAGCCACTGTGTGGGGGGGGGGGCTTAACACTTTCACTGCCAAACGCGACTTTAGTCGAATTTACCGTTCACTGCCAAACGCGACTACAGTCGACATTTAAAGGCACAGTTGATAGTTGTCTATTTTAAACGGTTATAAAGGACGCAACTCTTTGTTCTGTATTTCAAATGTTCAAAAGATATCATAATATGGATTGTGGAGGTATACATAATTTTCTGTTCAAGAATGGATTTTACAAACATATTTGCAATGTCATTAGATTTCGCGGAAATTAATAATATTGAAAACATGTCCATGGGGATGACATATAGGACGCATTAATCCCTTAAACTTCTATACTTTGTTTTATTTCTGATGAAACAATATATCAGAATAGTTCCTGATGTTTGATACCTGATGTAGATGGATGTTTATCTATTTTTTGCATATAATAGTTGTTTATAGGCATTTTTCATATTTTCAATATGGCTTCCAAAATGGTCGCTTAAGGTCATGTGACTATCTTTTTTATTATTGGCTCAAATAAAAGTTTTATATAATATCAACATTCTGTGAAAATTTCACAGCGATAGGATGAATGGTTCTGGAGATATCCTGTGTTGAACCCATATACCCTAAATATTCAGGGGTCCTTGAAACATGCGTGGCAGTGAGGTATTGGTTTTTTGAGGTGCTTGGCAGTGAAAGTGTTAATTGCATTTTACCGGTACCAAATCTTCGCCCTAAATTATGTTGTTGTTAAAGCACAAAACATGTTTAGCCAAATTAAAGCAAATTACCAATCAAAGATGTATCCTTATGTTTCAGTCACTAAAAACAGAAGATGCTGTCGCAAAATTAATAATTTGCAAATGTACATTTCGAATATTGTTCCGCCAAATTTCATGCACTACATCACTTATATGAGCTAGCACATGAGAGCTTGGAACTCATCACATTTGTCGAGCAGCGAAGGCTCAGACAGGTCAATATCCAAAGAGCCTTCTCTGCTTGTATACATAATGTTTAAATAGAGATGATGTATTAACCCTACATTTAGATCTCTTGTCCAGCCGGATACTTTTCTGTGCATGTGCAATAAGACCAAAGTATGATGTTTATGCCAAATAGTTTCAATGTACGTATATATTGGTGAATAGTTCTGGTACAAATATACCTGTTTCATGTCTTCAAACTGAACATTTATGATAAGATCTGGATGGTCCCTGGTGAACTTCTCCATTTCCTTGTAGTATCTAAATATGGGCACGAACATATCTGAAATACCCGATAGTAGGTTCATACCCATGTGGGTTCACGGATAATACCAGTATGCATGTAAAACAATAATTATTGCAAATCCAAGTCGACGTGGTACATACACCTGTTCTTGTAATAGACATAGGCGATCTTGCACTGTTTGCCATATAATATGAAATTTCTGAAACGAGCCTCGGCTTGTTTCATAAATCTAATATTATATGACAATGGGTGTTACATTATTTTTATCATATGACCAGTCTAGCCATGATTTTAGAATGTTTAAAGAAAAATATTCCAACAGAAAACGTAACGTTGTCATGGTTGTCTTTATTGCGTAACGTTTTCGCTAAAAAAATGTTATCTAAGAAATAGATCAGCTCCAGTTGTGAATTGATGTTTAATAATTCACTGTTTGAAGGTCAGTTGTAAAGAAGATCAAATCACGAGCGCGTATTGCGAGTGATTTATCTTCGTACAACTGACCGACAAACTCAACAATTCACTCAGTGGAGCTGATCTATTCGATTCTAACACACAATAACCGATGAAAATACATTTGAAGTCATCAGCTTCTTCCAACTTTACGCCATTGCACTGAAGAACTCCCGTTTTTATTTAGGCTACGTCGCATACGTTTACATGTATTTGTAACGTCATTCAAGCGTAAAAGCGACGTTACACCGTCTAACGCTACAGAAACAAATGACGTCAGCTATCACACACTTTAGCTGTGAATATGGGGATCACACATGTATTTTTATGCATTAACATTTGCCAGGTCCTGAGGATGCTGTTTGAACACGAGGCCGATAGGCCCGGCAAGTGTTAATGCAATGAAACAAGCATGTGTGATCGTTATTCTTGCATATTTTACCTTATTTTAGCCCAATTCGCACTGAAAACGCTACTAAAACATTAAGTTGTTCATTTTCTTACGCTTGATATCTCTAAACAAAATGGCGTCGGCTGTGTACTTTCGAACGTCATAACGTCGGCACAACGTCATAACCGTACGCAACGATTTCGCGAACAAAAACATCGGCGATATGATCACTCTGGTCTGCGACGCTTTCTGTATATAACGTCATGCAAATAATGCAGGGCTCACTTTAAGTATTTTCAAGTTCAGACCCATGTTCAAACATCACGTGAATCTCCTGATTTGAACATAGATTTTCGTTGACTTGACAATAGGTGTAAACATCTATACGAATAGACATCCATGCAAGAATTATTGTTTGATATATTACACTTTTTTAACATTGGCTCTATAGGCGAGTTGTGTTAGAATAAACAAGTGGTCATGATACCAATTTATTGCATGACTCTATCTACTACAATAAGTGACATCATAATACTTTTAAAAATCAAATGAACATGATCAGGCAATGCCAGACTCTCACACACGAACCTAATACAAATAAAGTGAAGCAGCCAGTTCTCTTTTCCTCAGCGATATAACTACAGAACTAGAAATGCCACAAAGACTAATATCACGACATCAAGACCCACACACAAAGAACTACATGTAACAACAATAACACTATATCTTTAGAATACAAATTAACCTCAGTCACCGGGAATTATTAGAGGAGACACTGAAATTTATTTTCGGAGAATGACTACATCAATGGCAGGTTCAATAGTTTTAGCATTTATCACTGGAGAAATGTTGGCCTCAAATAAGGAAAGTAAGTGAAAGTTGACACCCCAAGTAGTGGCAGCTCAGCTGTTATCTCTTTTTATGTGAACTTATTATTACCGTTTACTTACACATTATAATATACTGCTCAATAAAAAATTAGCACGGATACATAAAGATTAATTTTATGTGTGATCAAATTATTAAAAGTTATAAAATTTCTGCTGAAATGATTATTTGATATGTGTTTAAGTTCATGAAAGCAATTGGAGAAATTTAAGTTGATTTCTACTGCGTTGTTCGTTGCGTTAAACAAGGAAGGGGTCAAAAACGCGTTTCACCTGCATTTCTCGCAATACAAAATTGATACAGCATCGGTTTATAAGTTTCTTTTTTTCCAATTAGGTCGAAACAGCCATTCTAACAAAAACATTAAGGTCGTCTCAATTGAGCCTTTGAAGCAAACGTTGAGTCTCAGAAACTAATAATGTCGTTTTATAATGGAGTTTGCACGTCAAAAACAGTATTTTTTCGTTGCGTAGACATGCTTAATTGAAATTGTTTAAGAGGCTGCCATAAGAAAGACAATTTTTATAAAAGTTTGTCTCTGCATATTTGATTCATGCAAAGTGACGTTAATCTGAATTCTAGTCTAAATGTAGGTGGTAACGTGATCCATAGAAGACGTTTTCAAATGACTGACTAAGAGAACTGTTCAGGGTGCTTCTGCAGCACTAACATCAAAAGGATTGCATTTACGCTTAATTCATTTCGCTGAAAAGTCAAAAAATGGAAACAGGGCATTTTAACGTCATTATGGTACGCAGAAACATGGCATAAACGGGTACCATTCTCTGACGTTTGCAACGTTTTTCACCATTAAGAACCTTTTGCTTTACGTTAGAATTAAAAGTTTTAGTTTTGGATGTGGGCTTGTACCCTTTACATGCGCATGGCATAAAAAGTAATGTCAATCCACTGATGCCTAAGCAGATTACGTTTTGTCTGGCGGTTACAAAAAACATCAATTTTAAGATCCCCATACTTGTTGGTTAACACCAAACAAAATATTTCATATTCATTCAAACCTGGATATGATATTAAAATCCGTGCTAAACCTTTGTTGAGCAGTAAATGTATACTCACAAACGCCGTATTCGCCTGTGACGTAAGGAAGAAACTCCGAAAACGTTTTAATTTTTCTGTCATCCGAGAACATCCACTGGAAGTTTTGTACGTGGTAAAAGTATGAGACAGCAATGTCTTTTGGGTTTCTCATCATATGTACAATCTTCGTTTTCTTGCTGAGTACTTGCTCTGGAATACGACTGACTGCAAAGTGAGTGTTCAGTATTCTTTGTGATGGAAGATCTTTCAACTTATCTGAAGAACTAAAATATTGTGTTTAATGATTAGAGAGTAATGGCCGTATTTTCTTATGATTAGAGAATAAAGAGCAAACATGCAATGATTGGAAAATAGTGAAACCCCCCCCCCCCCCAAATATAAAGTAATATTATCTTTCGCCTTGAAAGGAAAATTTTGAATACGTTTTAAAGAATACACTTTAACCAAATAAACCTAAAATAATGTGATAGCTGGAAAAGAATTAACCCTGGTAGCCTGAGATAAAAACAAGGGTATGAAAAGTCCTAAAAAGGTATAAATTGTAATAATAAGACGTAATTATTATGCATCTTCATTTTAAGAATGATGGTCATAGTGCAATTATATTTAATGAACAAGTAAAAAATTTAATGAGAATAAAGGACTTAATTATAATGATTAGACAGACAGACAAACCTTGTTCTTCTCTAAAGCCATGAACATGACATACATGGAGTAATATATAGATATGCATGAAAACAAAGGTGGTGTTACAAAATAATGTTCGATACAGCGTTGGTATGGAGAATGTGCAGTAATAAAATTTTGCAGCACATACTACCCAGCTTAGTTGATATCGTGGGAATTCTAACATTAAGAAGCTTTATGGGATTTCATTATAAAATTGCATATTTGGCAACATAGTAATTATCTACATATATAATGTGTTCAAGCTGATTGCAAACCAAACAGACCTAGTCTCAACAGTCCCATTGTAGCCCAGCCCAGGTCCATAATGCTAATATTGCCATATGAGCCGCGACATTTTCAACAATGTGGGATTTTTGACAAGTGTAGACTCAGACGAGCCTGTGCAGCCTCCAAATGTGGTTCAGAAAGTAGCTTAACAATCATAGAATATTCAAGCCACTAGCAAAGGCTCTGATCAGACTAAGCGTATCTGAGGCTTTGCTGGTCGCACATACACATTGTAGGAAATATCATGTCGCGGCTCATACGAAGATTAATGTTAATGAAAATCAGGAATAATGAATGAAGGAGATGCACAAACTATTATTAAGGTTATGTTTTGCGAACATCCCCTCCAACGCTATCCGTTGCGTAGAACATATGTACATAGGGCCCCTAGTTATACTGACTTCGTTAACACATGGAAAACTGAGGATGGAATTTCAACTTCTCTGAAAAACTACAATGCTGAGAAATAGTTTTATTCTTGCTTTCCAACCCTCAGATGTTCTATTTATCACCTTTAAATATTAAAATGCCTACACTTGATTACATTTACATTATGAACATAGCAAATGTCATGCTCAGTTGAGTAGAGCATGAAAAACGTTTTATAACCTCGGGGCTGGGTTCGTATGAGTCATTGCATATGTCTTAGAGATGACTTAGATCTGCCTGGCCATTATTTCCTTCAAAATGTGTTCTCTTTGTAAAGAGTGCAGATCGGGAAAAGATGTCTTACATTGCAGAATCAAATCTAAGTCTAGATGTTCTGTTTGTCAGTATACCTCTAACCTGGCCCCAAGGTTATATTCCGTTTGTCATGCTCAACTCAAATTTAAACAGCTGATAAAACTAAAATGCTGAAAAATAAAGAATGTTCGTGCTCTAAGACTTTATCCTGCTGATAAATGTTACAATGCCAACACTTGTTGGCATTTTAACATTTTTGAGCACGATAAAGTTTGTGCTGAGATGAGTTGAACATGCAAAATCTTTATAACCTCGAGGTTTGGTTTACAATGGATAAGAAAGATGAACAAAACTTATTGGAAAATATTTATTTACCAGAATTCAAGCATATGAGTTTCTTTTTTCCTTGTCTCATAATCTGCCGCTCCTTTCGTAACCATGGACACTATTTCCCAGATCCAGTGTGTTCCTGAAATGTGGCAAGCAATTGGTAGCTGATTGTGAACCCAAAGATTCATCTACATGTAGATAATAAAGAAACGGATGTAGATGTTGTATGGAACGGGTTAATAAAGTAAAAAAAATACTGACATAGCCTGCCCAACGTAATGGTTCTACTCAACACATATCCATGGGACAAGCGATTCTTATCCAAGTTTTCAGTGGTTTGATTTTACAGGGTTAATATGTAATTGATACACTGACCATACACTTGATAAATTATGATTTTACAAGATTAACTTGTAATGGATACATTGGCCATAAACTTGATAAATTATGATTTTACAATATTTACATGTAATGGATACATTGACCACAAGCTTGATAAATTATGATTTTACAAGATTTACAAATAATGGATACATTGACCATATAACTTGATAAATTATGATTTTACAATATTTACATTTAATGGATACATTGACCATAAACTTGATGAATTATGATTTTACAATATTTACATGTGATGGATACATTGACAATATAACTTGATAAATTATGATTTTACAAGATTTACATTTAATGGATACATTGACTATAAACTTGATAAATTATGATTTTACAATATTTACATTTAATGGATACATTGACCATAAACTTGATAAATTATGATTTTACAAGATTTACATTTAATAGATACATTGACCATAAACTTGATAAATTATGATTTTACAATATTTACGTGTAATGGATACATTGACTATAAGCTTGATAAATTATGATTTTACAAGATTAACAAATATTGGATACATTGACCATAAACTTGATAAATTATTATTTTACAAGATTTACATGTAATGGATACATTGACTATATAACTTGATAAATTATGATTTTACAAGATTTACAAATATTGGATACATTGACCATAAACTTGATAAATTATGATTTTACAAGATTTACATGTAATGGATACATTGACCATAAACTTGATAAATTATGATTTTACAAGATTTACAAATATTGGATACATTGACCATACACTTGATAAATTATGATTTTGCAGGATTTTCATGTAATGGATGCATTGACCATATAACTTGATAAATTATGATTTTACAAGATTTACACATATTGGATACATTGACCATAAACTTGATAAATTATGATTTTACAAGATTTACATGTGATGGATACATTGACCATAAGCTTGATAAATTATGATTTTACAAGATTCACATGTGATGGATACATTGACCATAAGCTTGATAAATTATGATTTTACAAGATTAACATGTAATGGATACATTGACCATAAACTTGATAAATTATGATTTTACAAGATTTACATGTAACGGATGCATTGACCATAAACTTGATAAATTATGATTTTACAAGATTTACATGTAATGAATACATTCACCATAAGCTTGATAAATTATGATTTTACAAGATTTACATTTAATGGATACAGTGACCATATAACTTGATAAATTTATATGGTTATCGAGTTATAGGTATGTAGACATACAAATGAGCTGCAACATAGGATTTACAACATTGTGGTATGTGTGACCAGCGAAGGCTCAGACCAGCCTGCGCATATGCGCAGCTTTGTTTGATGCTTGAATATACTATATCTGTTAATCTACTGACACTTGCGACACAGTGAATGCTCCCATTCTGCGATACTTCTGACCTGCATTGTCTTGAAAACCAATTTTAGCGTGGCCGTTTTAGATAGATTTTACTGTATGTGCTAGTGCGGTAAGTACCAAGATCTCGTGTGGTTGCCCATACAGTCTATGGACAAGATCTTTTTCAAAACTCAGATCTGAGTCCATAAATTTCACTTGAATTCCATCCTTGCTGATAATGTCAAAACAGCACTCATAGGCCAAAGTTTTTTTTTCTCAGTCTCTGTTTTTGTAACTACTCTGTCATAAGATATCATAAGGATATTTTCTCCCTTTTTGCAGTTTTTGATACGGCTGTGCTGAGAGTGAAGCAATCTGCCAGCGTAAACTTAGAGAGCTGTTCCTGCATATGATGTTAATCATGCATATATTTTTTATGTTCATACACTGAAGGACTTTAAAAATGCAAAAAAATGAAAAATACTATTTGTTTAGCCCAGAAAATTTCTAGTCTTCTTTAACAAGTTAAATCGGCGGCTGGAAACGACACCTGTCTCTATCTATACCTAAAACCGATGTTTTTATGGACAATGGCCACATCCCCAGCTATCCGTGTTTTTTTACTATTTTTTGCATGTGGAGTCCCCACGAATCAATGAAGCAAAATATTTTATCATTTTACATATAGCTTGTAGGTAAACATGTATAAGAAAGTAGCTTTAGTTTTATAGCTGTATTATTCGTGACACGTTTGTCTGAACATGAATGACCTGGCAATATTGGAATGTTAAAAGCTGGGGTGCGTGTTTCTGACGTCACGTGATATTATGATTGCATTCCATCAACTGCACAGCGCCTTAGAGATCGGTATCAGGCTACAGGGACAGTTAAATATCTTACGCAGGTCTGGTTAACCCAAAATGCTGACCAGACGTCAAAACGGCAACTTACGTCGAGTATATCGACGATATTTACATCGACGATATCCGTCACAGCTAGCTACTGTCAGTGCCAGTCGAAAAGAGGGGCTCCAAGGGTAATTTGTATCCAGATTTTTAATAAAAATACTTTAATACAATTTCTGAAAATCACGTCCGATTTCTAGACAAATTTCAAATTGCAGCTTTAGAATCTAAGGGTATTGTCTTTTGATAGACTGATGCTCAATAATTATTTATCATTTTGATATGAAGTTTGAATCCTGTTTTCTTGACATATTGATGTTTAGTTTTACAAAATCTCAATAAAATTGACACATTAAAATGTTGTTAATTTTATGAATTTCGATTTTTGCGTTTTAAAGCCCTTCAGTATTCAATTTTGACAAACCATGCCCCAGAGCATTGCAAGAATATGGTAATCTAATGGTTTTATCTTGCTGTTGTACGGGAACTTATGATTACTCAGAAAAACAATTGAAGGATATTTAGATTCAGTTCCATCTCTAACATTCAATACAATAAAAACTAAACTAATTATGCATGTATTTCACAGTTCCAGATATCTGCAGTCAAAATGAATGTTTGATTTAAGTCACGATTCAATGATTAAAGGACAGTACATGTCCAAATGGTGCAACCCTCTGTACTGAAAAGTCACAGAAATTTAAAAATGGTTGAAACCCACTTTTATCGCTTGTATACCATAATGACTGGCTCCAAAATCATTGCTGGCTCTCAGTCAAAAGTATGACACCTAATTTTGTAGTTGTTGTCAGTGTTTTACTTCCATCTTGTTGTCACATTGGCTGGGGTATGCCATATCTGTGCATTTTTGTTGAAGAAGTTGTCACGTTATCAGGTGCACTTACTGATAAATGGGTGTGAACACTTGTCTGTGGTCAGAATTAAACATGGGCAATGACCAGGTAAAGGTTGCAGCAAAAATTATAAACGCTAAATTTTTTGCTTGTGAACTTTGGGTAAAGAGGGTTGGTACATTTGGTGTGGTACTGTATCGTAACCAATGACCCGTAAATTTTATTTTGCATTTTGCTGAATTGCATATTGGTAGTTCTATCAGATACGAAAATACTTTGTTTTGAAATTATTTTCTCAAATGTTATATAGTCAAAATAATTTTAATATCCTTAAAGGACCTCTGACGGTGGTAATGGGAATCACAGTGTATCGCTGCCTATAATTTTGATAAAAATTTAAGTCGATCAAATGCCTCCATCTTCATATATAAGCTCGCTGTTGGTCTCTATTTTATGGTTTTGCATTTTATTTCCTATTTCCATCAATACACTGCTTTATTTTTGGGCTAAAATGGTCACTTTTTGTTTTATACATATAGGAAATAGAAACATATTTTTAAAACATCATTCCCCTTCGAGTTCCAACTAATCCTTTTGCACGTAAGTGTTTTCTCATATTTTAAATAATATATGTGAAAAACTAGTTGGAACTCGGGGGGGGGGGGGGGGGGGTGATATCCCACAGCCCAAAATGTGACGTCTGGGCGAGTCCGAACGTTAGCATTTGGATTTTTGGTGTGCTCTCTTGAAAATCTTTTTTTCTAGTATAATGAAATGATTAGTACAAGTGAGCTTCCTTTTCATAACCCATTAGTCATGGAATATTACAACGTTTTAGCACAATTTTCTTTCGCTTACGAAAATTGTCATTTTACTAAATCCAGTTGGTAGATTATTTTGCATATATACTGTATCTATCCAATACACATAAACTACATGGCCATTGACTAGGTGTACTTTACGCATGGCTGAATGGTTAAAGTACATTGCTGCATAATATTGCACCAGGTAAATACATAGGCATCGAGGCTGAATCGAACTACAGTTGCACTTCAAAATATTTCTTAACAAATCAGATAGAAAAAACACCAACAAAAATAATAATTAAAATGCTCATGAATTTGGACTTTAAAATACGTTCACTGTGATTTGTAATCGAGTATTGATTATATAATACCCTTAAACGTGAAAACAATTGATTTCTAAATGTTTTGGTGAAGTCAAAGTTTGCAACCCCTACCCCCTTTGGTAGCGTCTCCTGTTTTGTCGTAGGGATCTGACTGTCTTATTATAACCTTATTTCGTTTCTAATACATCAAGCGTCCTATTCAAAAGGATGCCAGGGATATCTTATGCATAGGGAAATTTTGGGAAGCATCTGAAAAATAGGCAGATACCCTATCAAAGTGTCAGAGGTCCTTGTTTTTCTGAGTATAGTTTCAAGATAAAAGCTGTCAAATGTGTTTGATATATGTTTTTACTGTTTTGGGCCTAGTCCTCAGACTGCATTTATTTAGATATATACCTGCTTTGGGAAAAGTGCAGACCATAATGTCATCGTCTCTGAGTTCCAATTGTTTGACTTCATTGAGCTTCGCTTCTATGCCAGCTGGTACGATCTTCTCCATGATTTCTGCAGGAAACCCGTGTTCGTCATAGACATCCCACTTGAATTGCCTCCCTTTCCTGTCGGTTATCTCCTTAATTGGCATCCTGAAACCGATTATGATTCATGTACATGTATTTGAACAAACAGAGTACTGATCGCATTACAAGAGTTTGTTAAAGACTGGATGTTTATTCGATGACTCGCGTATGCGGTATGGCACTGGTCCGTTATGGCACTGGTCCATACGTAGTTTTGAGAATGCGTAAGTCCCACCGCCGATTCAGCATTTTGTCATGAAAACAACAGTTTACGGGTCAACGTGTTTTTTTTCTTTTTCTTTTTATAATAGCCTTAAAAGCATCAGGGCGTGACTGCACTAACAATAATGAACTGCTCCATAAAATAGGGGTGTTACAACGTTATGCCATTGACTTATTCGTATTTACAAGTGAATCTTAACAAGCGATTCGATGGCGCAGTAAGTAAAACGGTCTGAAAACAAAGTTGAGGGTTTGAGCCCAAGGTTGTGGGTTCGAGCCCCAGTAAACCTTTTTATCTATTTATTTTTATTTTTGCTTTCGCAAAGAATCAGGAAATATTTCGCGATTTACATGTTTTCGCGATTTACATGTTTGCAGAAAAAAGCATGTTTTGATGTATTATGCACATGTAAAGCGACTTCATACAGTAAAATGGCGAGGCTTGTATGAGATACAGCGACAATGCAGGAGCTATTATTGAAAACGTGTACAAGTTCTGCATGGAGTGAAAGAAGTCTGGAATGAAATTGTCACTGAATCGTATATGGGACAGGACTGCAGCACTCAGTGGCGTTAGCAGATCTACCGCTCAGAAGATTGTGAAAGAGAAGAAGGCACATGACGAGTAGCAACAGCCAAAGCAACCACCGTCATCTACGTCTAAAGTGTCACTGGATGACTTTGGCCAGGGTGTTGTACGGTGGACCATCGCCAGCATGTACTCCTTGAAGAAGGTTCTGCCAACCCTGTACAACATCAGAACAGAGGTTAAACAGAGTTTTGGTAACACTGGCAGCGAGGGTCGTCTTCGCATATATCTCCTTCATACGAAGTCTGCTTACAAACGCTGTGGCCGGGTGAAACAAAAAGTGCTGATGGAGAGACAAGATGTAGTCCTCAGCAGGATTAGATACCTTCGCATGGTCAGGGAGTTGAGAGAGGTGGGTTACACAGATGAAACTTATGTTTATACCAGCTACGCTGTCCCGAAATGCTGGCAAGATAGTACTACTTGACTAAAGATACCCTTTTCTAAAGGTTTTTAAGAATAGAGGAATTGTACGACCCTTAGGTCTGCACAATAATCACTATTTGAGTTCGTCCACTCGTCCGTCCGTTAGCAGTTCGTGAAAATGTTCATAGCTCTTGACCACATAGTATATTTTGATCACATTTTGCAAGAATATGTCATTCCCTAACCACTGGCATGCTAAACCACTTTTTTATGGAAGAGGGTTTCATTCAAATTGGCAAACATTCAACGTTGGCCGTGCATATTACTGTCTGTTGATTTCACTATATATCAAATCAATTTATTCGAAGTACTAAATATGCTTAACTTTATAAATCATTATACTCCATGCTGGGTACAATAAGGGATTCGTACCCAAGGCACGAAAAAATCATTTTACTTTCCTATATTAAAATAATTAAACATTAATACATGCAATAAAATTGCAAGAAAAAAAGCAAGTCCGAATTGAGGCTCGAACTCACGACTTCGTGTGTTTCAGGAGAGCGTTTTAACCACTGAACCAATGAGACAAATATAATTTGAATATAGCTTTTAAGGATATACAGAGATTTTTTATAAAAATATAAACATTTATAAACAGTTAACGGTAAATTATCTGCTCAACCCAGGAACATGGACTCGACCAAAGGTCAATACTGAAAGGTCACAAATGAATAATACCTATCGGTATTTTGATTTTAAAGAACTTGATCTATTTAAACATGTATTATGGGCCAGCACACGAGATGTTTGGTAATATAAGCCATTAAGCGTTTTCTAAACATATCGAGCGGGCTAGAGGTATAAATGTTGGTTTAAGCCCTCATCTAAATGTAAATCCATACCTCGTGTATGCGAGAACTGAAGGCTTTGGCGAGCCTGCGCATATGCATTGACTCGACTGAGCCTTCGTTGCTGACAAGTTGATATGTGTTGACTTATATAGATGTAATTGCGAAATGATAGTCATCAACATTGATAAAATACGCAAGGTTGTTAAAGTTCGTCTTAATTTCCAACTCACGTACGGGCAAATTTACTCGAATAAAGGTTACCAGCTATTGGGCACTTTTTGAACATTCTATATTATTGCAAAAAAGTCTCAGGTTTACAGAAAAAAATGACTATTTTGTTTTACAACAAAGGGCGGATCTACAAATAGCACCATCTCGTAATTTGTTTTCCAGCTTCGCATTAACATGGGTTTGCTATTATGCGCGCACCTTTGAAATTATACTATGCACAATAAGTTTAGCAATTGTTTTGTATGGGTGAGCCCATCCACATCAGAATTCAAGTTTCATTTGCTGTCATGAAGATACAAGCGCCGAACATCTGACAAGAATTTCCATTTTAAGAAATATGGAATAAACAAACGCAGCGGCCGTGCTAAAGTGACGTTGAATTTTAAGGCTAGCGGGTAACGTGGGTATTTCTGATCATTTGAGGAGGCCAAAACATTTCCAAGCGATTGTTTGGTCACTGAAACCAAGAAAAGCATAGCAAATGCTACAATTTTCTGAACTGTCTAAGAGAAATAAAGGACCAAGTTTTCACAATTTGACGTTTTTATTAATGCTTTTACGTTATCGCCTTTAAACGGTGTTTCTAGTCGGTCTTTCTTGAACCACATTGACAAGTGAAACTGTTTTATGCATTCCAACACATTCAGAAAATAATGTTGAGTGAAACATCTTCATGGCTATAGAGCACGAGCCGAAAGATAAAATCTTACGTCACAATTATCTCGCAAATACGTCACACCATTTTCCGGCAACTTAGGTTTTTAATCAACCATAAGATCAATTACATTGTAAGGCTATGCCATCTTTGTAAACTGAGTCTCTGTTGAATTGGCACGCCAATTAACATTAGAAGTGTAATCAAATGATGACTACGTTTTGACGTCATTGATGGCAGCTGATTTTTTCAGCATGAATTCTCTATCACATCTGTCTCACAACCAATAGTTTTTATAGGCCTATGATGCATGAGAAAGATGTAAGACGACCAAACGAAAAATCACATGCTTATCATTTAGCATTGCTTACAACGGATGTCATTTTTGCTTACTGACCCCTACTGCAATTATTGCTCTCCCCAAATGCCCATATTAAGGATTGCGTCTGTAAATTCGTGGTTTTATTTGCCTAATATCCTGTTCTCGTCATTGCATAAGAAATTGTTCGACATTGCACAAAGATGCGCACATAGAGATGCGAAACATAAGAAATTGCTAAACTTATTGTGCATAGTATATATTGCATACCTTCACATGGATAATAAGACTCTTACACGAGTGTGAGGTTGGGATAGAAAACTCCGACGTAGGACCACCATTTGACATCACATGGCCTGCTGTGTGATGATAATTGCTGTTCCCAACGGATAGATTTTTCTAATACATCCTCACACAAGGAATGGATTATTTTTCTTGCTCCCCATTCAATTCCGCATTTCTATCGTTTTAAAAAGGTTTGAATACGCTGAGGTGCTTTAATTTGATTTGATTGATTTGATTCTTTACGTCCCATCAACAATCTTTCAGTTATGCAGGGGCAGTTCTTCCTGGATTGAACCAGTACTAAGCTAGGATTTATGTGTCTTGCTCAAGGACACAAGGCAGTGGCGCCGATGTGGCACTCTATCACTGAGCCACTGCGCTCCCTCTGAGGTGCGTTAAACCGGTAACTTGATGACATCAAGGACCTCGGACAGTCTTAATGAAGGATTGCCCATAAAAATGACCAGAGAAAAGTTTCAAAGAAAATGATATTTTTTCTATGAAAAAGATAGTAGATTCAACCATCGACTTATCCACAAAAGCCATTTTCTCATTGGACAAGTACCAAATGAAAAATATGGGTTGAAAACTCCGTTTTAGCTATTCATCATATAGAAAATAGAAAAAGTTTTACTGAGGTGCTTTCCCCCCCCGTGACCAAACTAATCCTTTTGCATACAGTTGTAGTTTTACATTTCACACATCATATAAAAACGGCATGTTTGGTCACGGGGGGGAACGCTGTCAAAATGCTCAAAAACACTTAATTATAAAAACTTATTAGAAACTTATTTTGTAAAAACCTGTAGGTAAATATCAATTTGCAATGGCATATATCAGGGCTTTAGTTATGAGTGGTTACAAAGAAATTAATTGTCTCATTTCTCAACCAAAACATTATGTTGTGGGTACTCAAAAGAACCGTCGCAATGAGACGGTTCTTTAAAGCACCAAAATTATAGGTTAAATCTGATGTGTAAGAAAATATTACGATTTTACGCTAAAAATTGTGTTTATCTAGACTCTGATTTATACAGTATACAGATATGATACACCTCAGTGCACAAGTGAACTGGTTGAACTCGAAACATTACAGGTAATAGTCAAAAGTAATTGACAGCACACTTCTTTAGACGAAACAATGAAATCTTCTCAACCCGAATTTTATGCAAACGCATCACTTTCGTCTCAAGTTTTATGCCGCAAACATTATATTAACTTGTATTTAGGTGAATACTCGACGAAACTTTTACTTTCTGTGAAAAAAAATTTGGTCAAAAAAAATACCCCCACCCCCTAAACCCTAAAGTCCTGGCATTATTATGCAATATTTCAAAATATTTTTATTTTGTTAGATGCACTAAATGCCAGGGTTTCATTTAAGCACAAAACCATAGTTGTCAGTTATGCATTATGCTAGCCACAGGCTGTCGAAATTTGGGCAGATTGAATAGGAAACTGTCCGAGGTCCTTTGGCATACCGTTGACGTCACTTGACGTGCGCGAGTTTCAATACAACCAATTAGCAGACCACACGTGAGTATCATAGAGCATGTTAAAGGCTTATATCCTATATTGACGTGTAAGTTTCTTCAGAATCGAAAATTATACTACTAAATCTGTACTGGCTTGTTTTGTACAAGGTAACTCACTATGGGCTACGGTGTCTCTTTGCCTGTATGCATTTGTGTTCTCCAATAAGCCAAGAGATTACCCATTACAACAATATCTAGTCCATTAACATGAACTTGTGCATTGTGTCTTTTTGAAACTACATGCCCTATACTTTGCAGGGTGAGTTCAACCGATACATGTATCAATACATTCAGTATCCGCCATGACTTCGGTGGGCATTGACGGGCATTAAATATGCATTTATGATTGCCTACCACTGATGATATATTTATCCAACCATAATTACAAAATAATATGAATTATAAACAGCCACTGTGATGATGGGTCACAAACGTGACCATGTATTCTCAGATACTTAATAGAAAGTATACATCTCACATACTGAATAAGAAATACACATAATAACATAACAGATTACAACATTTCAACATGCATAACATTGATCAAAACATACATAAAATTATATAAAACATTTAACAACCGCATTAAAATGATTCAATCACTGTTATTATTATTTGGAGATCATTAGAAACCGCCTCATCAGAAGCCACGATAAAGATAGTCGTGAAACAAAGCTGACTATAGCTTAGAAAACCTTTCACAACTGTATGGAAATGATTCCGTGTTGTTTTTATGACTTAGGGATCCACAGAAACCATATGGAAGTATAGCAATTAGGCGTGAGGGGTGGGATGGTGGAAAACTTATATCAAGATGCCATAAATTGTTGCCCATTTTACATTTAGAGTGTTACGACTGCTCCTAATTAATTAAACAATCATTTGAAAAGTTATATTGCAGTTCATGTAAACCTTAATTGGTTGCATTCATAAACGTCACTCTGTCGACACACATTTTATTTAAGAGAGCCTACCACTGATGATATATTTATCCAACCATAATCACAAAATAATATGAATTATAAACAGCCACTGTGATGATGGGTCACAATTGTGACCATGTATTCTCAGATACTAAATACAAATTATATACCTCACATACTGAATAAAAATATACATAACAACAAAACAGATTTTAACAATTCAACACACATGGCATTGATCAAAACTTACATAAAATGATACAAACCATTTAACAACTGTATTAAAATAATTCCAACACTGTTTTATTAGGTGGGGATCGTCAGAAACAGCCATAAAGACATATTCTAACGAATTTAACTTCCCCACAGAATAAATAGAAGAAAGAACCCAAAGCAAAGAACCCAAATACCATCCTTAAAATATGTCTTTGAACTTCAAGCCAAAGCAGTAAACACAGTTACCAAATGCATTGAATTCAAGGTATCCTATAAAATTGTCTTCACTAAAATAAACTAACACTTTTGGTGTCAGTTTAACCTAGTGCACATAGTAAGGCACCACACTACTCATCAATGTAATATATAAAACTTTCCCAGCCCAAGCAAGGAGAGCCATTTGACCTAGTCAACCAGTCAATTGTTTGGTTTCACAATCGTATGTAGTTCCAAAATGATGTGCTTTGCCATCGACCTGCAGAGTAGATATATGCGTCTGAGTGACCTTTCAAAAAGCACAGTGTGTAGCATTTCCAAAGCAAAAACTGTGAGACTTATATCTTGAACTATCAAGGCCACGAAGAAGTAAACAGTCTTTTAACTGGTCATCAAAACGAGAGCGTGAAACTACTTGGCCATTGTTCAAAATCTACAAATGTCCAGACTGTTAACCCCTCAGATTAAGATAAGCTAATAGAGATTCTATAGGAGAAACCTGAGTTTCACCTCCATCAAATTCCAAAACGTGAGGTTGGCCTTACTATGTTTAAAATGTCTAATGGCAACCAAAACTCTACTTGGAACAGTTCCTAAATATATGATCTTAACATCCTCAACTAACACCAGATTTTAAAAACATGTATCTGTTGTCAATGTAATTTCAGCTACTCTAGCAAGGGTGTTAATGGCAAAAAAAAACATGGCTGTATTAATTTGTTGATAAAAATATGATTGTGAAACATGTTGCAATGACGCTACAAGTTTATCCTAGATGTGAATGGTTTTATGAAGACGTAGGTCATATGAAGGTTTCAAACTTTGAAAACCCCTGATAAGGCGAGTAATCAAAAACGGATGTGTGGGATTTGGTAACCTTAAGATCATATGTACATATGCAAGAGCAGATAAATACTTGTACATGTAAGTATAAATAGTCTTATTAGATAGGTAAAATTATGAAGATATGCTACAAATAAAGCAATAGTAGAAACATCTATCCTGGGTGCATAAAATGACCAAATAGGCCAATAGAAAAATTATTAACAATACACCATGCCCCTCTGTAAGTTCCTTTTGATTATTCTGCTAGAGACGCATTCAACAAAGTATTAATCACTTGCAACAATTGCTGGGGTGCAATCTCTCTGTTTGGAACAAACTGCCTGAACCAATCCACCTGTAAACGAGACAATGCATCAGCTTTGTTACTGAACATGTCTGAAATACGCCTGGTCTTGAAAACTATATTCAGTCTGAGACATAAAAGCACTAGTTTACGTACTAGAAACATATTGGACCCTATTTGTGAGGACTGTTTGTTAATGATAAACGTAAGAGACGCATTGTCTGTATAAAAACACTAATAATTGAATGTTTTTTCCAAAGATGATCCCAAAGTTCAAGTGCAATTACAATCGAGAAGAGCTCTAAAATGTAATGTTAGCTTTAATCTATTCTTCAGGAAACCTTCCTAAAAACAATTTACTCCTAAAATATGCACCATACCCTACTGGCCCTGCTGCATCTGTATTTAGCTGAAGTGCATAACTACTAACTTGTTCTTTATACAAGAAAAAGGCTTTCCCATTAAATTAGATAAAAATATAAGCCAAAGTAAGACATTCAGTTGTGCTTCTTTATTTATCTTCAAGAAATTGCAAAACACTTTAAATCCAATGGTAAGATGTTTAAATGTGCGTAAAGAGGCTCTACCTGTTCTTATCACTGAACATGTTAAATTCAACACCCCAAACACGGTGAGAAGTTGCTTTAAAGTACAAGTTGTTTTATTCTGAAATTCTACTAAAAGCCACTTCATTCTGATAATTTTATCATCTGGAAGACAAGCTTCCATGCGCTCTGCATCCAGAGTTATACCCATGAAGCACATAACCCTCGCTGGTCAAATGTCTTTTCAGCTGCCAAAGGAATGCCTGTCATAGTACAATTTTCTCTCAAAATGCGCAAGTTTAATGCTTTTTTTTCACGAGTTGGACTCACAAAAAGAAAATCATCTAGTATATGAACTACTAACCTAAAATGTCCTTTGTTGCGAGCTATCCATTCGAGAGCATTACTAAATTGCTCAAGGGTTTTACAACTAGAAGCTGCGCCCATGCCCAAGCGTTTGTCATAATAAAACTTTCCTTTCCATACAAATTCTATGAGCAGATACTCAGAATGTTTTATAAGAACAATCGGAAAGGCTGATTCTATGTCTTTTTTTCAATAAAGCTTCCACTACCATACATTCTTAAGTAAGAAATGGCATATGCAATAGTAGAACAATAAACTGATTTAAAATATTGTGGAATGCCTGCATTAACTGATAGCGAAGTATGCTTTATGTATGAAAGATGAAGAAATAATCGAAATTGACCTTTTGTTTTCTTGGGCACAAACCAATTGGGGAAGTTTTAAAATTTTCAAATGGTTCAGAATGGAAAGGACTAGCTAGTCTGTCCTTCTGTAATTCTTTGGCCATTTTATTATTCACTATATCAGGATTTGCTTAGCAGTTATCAAGGTCTTATGATCAACTGGAACAATATCCCCAGGAAAGTGAATGCTAAAACCATGCTAAAAACCTTGCACTAAAGCATTAGAAATATTTTTATCATAACCACAAAGAAAAAATCCAATTTCTTCTATAACAATGGAGATGGCAACACAGAGCTTTTACTTGAGGTTATTGGTGACTGTACTACTTGCCGGAATAGACCCCAAATGTTTACCCCTCCCAGATTGGTTCTGTTGGACTCTTGTACCTTGTCAGGATCTCCCAAGCTTGAATACAGCATGATTATTCCCAGCACAGAAGCTGAAGGGAAGTTGAAATGATCATCATGCACAGTGGTCCCCCTTTTTGAATTAAAAGCAGGATTTTTGGGGGGCAATGGGGGTGAGGAATTCGGAAAGTCCTGCCTTTTCCGAAAGGACGGCTTTTGATTTAATGACCTGAAGTACGATTCATGCTGAATCAAAACACAAGGCGTGTTTGTTGCCTGTCTAAGTTTCCGAAACTGTGTATCATAATAATGCAAATTACCATTAGATTTTGCAATGGAACGGACTGTATCAGAATACTTAGCCAAGCCTCAGCAGACTATGGATATTTAAGACGCACCACAGAAGCATATTTTGCAAATACATCTGTCCACTGCTCGATACTTATAAAACGCCTACGTGGATTTGTAATGACAGATGCACCAGAGCTATTATAATTTAGGTCGATGTCACTAGGGAACATAATGTCTTGATCAAACCCAGAAGCTAGATTTATAAATTCACTTGATCAAATCTTGTTTTTAATTATTTGACTGACTCTGGCATGCAAAATGTAATGATACGGATGTAAAAGAATGAGTATTCATACCTTGTGAATTGATGCGTGTGATGTCAAAAGACAATGCGGGTATAGAAAGTTCATTACTAGAAGCAGAAGTTGATGATATTCCAGAAACAGTTACACTTGTTGGTGCAGGCTGTGGTGATTACAAACTGTCTGGTGAACTACTTGTTACGGTATTATGTTTTGACACATTAGTTGCCACGATCAGTGTTATCATAGTTCCAGTTGTTTGAATATTCAAGGTGGACAAAGCGCAGTTCTGAGGAGTGACTAGATTTAAACTAAATGCAGCTGTGTCTGTGGCTGCCTGCGAAGTAATTGCAGTCCATGTTGTCATAATATTGTTCGTCTGTGACTGCATGGGCAGATATTCCGTAAGTCCAACTGTGTTTAAATGCTTTCGAATTTCCCTGTGTACAGCCTCCTCTATATGTGTCATTATTGATGTTGAAATGTTATGCACCACACTATTCATACTCAAATCCACCACACTATCGTTACTTGGCATTACCGAAGTTGCTGTATGAGATGGTTTAGACCTTACTCTCTTTGATGCTACCCGATCTTGCAGGCCAAAATTACTACTAGATAGTCTCTACTTTCCAGCATTCCTGGTCTCCATTGCTCCCAGAAGACTAAATATAATTTAGGAACTAAAATACACTTACCCATTTCCCATTGAACTTAGATGTAACCTCAAAGGATGCAATTTTGCAGCATAATTTAAAAATCAGTGTGATTCTGAAACTTTAAATTATTTAAATAAAAATGTTCAAATAATAAAATCTTTAAGCGACCTCTGTACTTAAATCCGTTATACGTCTGTCCCTGTCATCACTAGCTAGCCGCTTTATAAAAGAATGACTAATAACAGCTATTTTCGGTAGACTGGTAATAGAAGCTCAATGTCAAAATCATGCCATCGTCTGTGATCAAACTAAAAATTTGCAAAGTAAAATATACCTTATATAATTTGCACACACAATCCAAATAACCAAATATAT
This sequence comes from Loripinus fragilis, assembly GCA_964019695.1. NCBI lineage: Eukaryota > Metazoa > Mollusca > Bivalvia > Lucinida > Lucinidae > Loripinus > Loripinus fragilis. The sequence continues at coordinate 3,875,917 of OZ026519.1, forward strand.
GGAAAAAATCAAATCAATTCATCGCATAAAACTTTTATATATAAACGTGCATCAAAATGCCATACAACCCATTTGACATTAAAACGTGTTATGACTGCACAACATTGTCTGCGCATGTGCGATACTAAAGGATCGACCTGTCTGCTATGGGACATTGCGACTGAAAAGTCGGGTTTGTGCTGTTACGCGGTGCGCATTACTCAAAACACCTACGTTAAAAAGTAACAAGCGTTAAATGCCGATAGATAATCCTTCATTGCAGATATCTAGTCATATTGGGTAGCCAAATCATAACATTGATAGGTATTGCTCGATAAGCGTAGAGTTACGTAGTTGGTCAGGTTACGGTGCTTTATTCACCGATTGGACAAATACAGCGGTTTCTTTCATACTTCTAACTGTTAATCTGTTTCGTCACTCTACGCTTATCGAGCAAGGATTATACGGTATTCAGCCATAGACTGATCATATTGTTTGCACTAAAACATTTTTGAAAACATTCTCCGCATGGCATTTTCATTGAAACCGTTTCAGTGACACGTGATGACGCGCTTGATAAACAATATTGAATCAGCCAATCGGGCGAATCACATGACTCTGTGACGCATTTGGTAAACAGATATGTCACATGTACCCACAGTGCTCAAATCAGACAGGTCAGTATTTAATAAAATGCTTCCGTTCGATGACAATGGACTGCACAATCATTTGAAAAGTTATAGTGCAGTTCAAGTAAACTTTAATTGGTTGCATTTAAGAAATGAATTCAATATTCGGAAGGTTCATGGAATCATAAATACTTCGAAGGCTTCACTTACTTTGCAAGAGACCCGAAGTATTCATGATTCCATGAACCTTTCAAAAATTGAATTTATTGCTAATATTTACTTTTAATTATAAATGTCTAAAATATAAAAAAAAATTAACTAAGGAATTAAAACATTTCTACTTAAGATATAGTAAGCCATAGTGTAAAATGGAAAAGCAGAACAGCCAGCCTGAACTTGGACAGCCAATGGAGCAAACAAGAGGCTTGCTTGGCACGTGCGACTCAGGTGTGCCTCGCTGTCAATCACAACACCAGTATCTCTCCTGGCGAATGAATTCGATGTTCGAAGCATATTGCACCGGCAAGTAAGCTTGGCAGCTGTCAGTCAAATTCGTGTAGTTCATGGGGCTACGCACGATTGCAAAAGTATAAAGACTCATTAAAGGATTGGTTCAAAAATGTAAACATTCATAATTGTCCCTATGTCGACATAGTTTTTATATATACTGAATGTTAGTTTTTACATGCACTGAATGCTATGAATAATCTTTGACCCGTCGAAACATTTACTAACACCCTTTTGTGAAATATTCAACCCGTCCACTCAGAACTCTTGGGTGGAGTTAAAAGTCGATTATCCTAATTTCGCATTAAATAAAAAGATAGAGCTGCACTGTAACACATTTTATCACACATAAGTGGATCCAGAATCCGAGGTTCCTGACAACCTTGTTTTGTTTTTAGTCTGTAACGTATTTTGCAGAGTTCCATACGAACCTCCCTCTATAAGTAATTGGACCAAAGGGGACCGCTTCCTTCTCGAAGGGGTCCGTACAAGTATATAACTAAGGACACATATAGCCACTCGTGATTCTGTTTATTTTGAGGGGGTGGGGTCCTTGCCGCCTGTCCCACCCCCTCTGGGTCCGCGCATGTCCCAATTCTACCTGGCATTACCCACATCTCCTCAGTATTGAGCGGCAGGTGGGTGTGGGTCTTGACCAATTGAATACATATTTTCTCTCAGATTTTCTTGCGAGGAGGCTCACATTTTATGTTATCGTTATCATAACTTGTACTACTCAATATTTGATAAAGTTTAAATGGAAATAATAAGCGTTAATCATAAATATCTATCAAACCAGCATTCAGAATATTTTCCGGTTTTCTATTAAACGCAAAGAACAATTCTAGGGCAAACGATTTTTTAACCCAAACTCAATTTTTGTTAAAATTAAATCAATACAAGATTGTTTTGATTTTGTTTAGTCGAAATTGTAACATCATTTTTTATTCGGTTGTGCGGTTATAATGAAAGTCCATTTATGCAATTTCTGTTTTCCCATTTACTTTGAAAATGCCTTTTTTTAGGGTACGCATAAATTTGCTTCAATTGCCAAAATACGACTTAAAATACTCTTTTCAACACTGTGAAGTTTGCTCTCGATGCTTGAAGGAAGACACGGAGTAATAATACTTGATACTTTATTAATGCATAAAGCCATAATGGCCAATGAGCATATAAACAAATACAAATACAATACAATACAGGATAGCGAGATGCACAAAACACAACACAGTTGCAATACAATGACAGCATTTCAAAACAAGATTTAGGTGATAGTGGAATTTTTAGTGTATAGGGATAGGTGCTCTATTTCCTCTGAAACATGTTTTTGGCTTATTGATATGTGTCGCATATAGCGAAATCCGCATTTGGTGCTGACAAAAAATGGCACTGATCAGCCTGTGCATTCGTACAACCCGATCAGAACAATTTTTAAGCTGCGGCGACAGTAACACTATATATATATGATATCTGAATTAATTGCAGAAGAGGGTAATGAATGTCTTCCATGAAGATATAATGGATGACAAACTATTAATGATAATGGTATTGAAGTTGTGGCCCTTTACGCATTTTGGGTTGTATATGATACACGTACTTGTAAACATTTAACTGGACCATGACATGACAAAACCAATATTGTTTGTCAAAATTGACCCGAGACATATAAATATTCAATGACCTTTCACCCAGTCGTCGGGAATTTTCGTAAAAAGTGCGATTTAGATGTTGTTCAATTACTAATCTGAATGAAAACTATCAACATGTCCCGATAGCCTAGTGGATAGTCGGGTGTTCTCAGCATTCAAGAGACGTGGGCTCGAGTCCAGTATGATTTTAGTACTTTTATATTCATTTTTTTCAACTAGCTAGTTTGTTCGTCTTTATTCTTGAGTTTGTGCACAACTGGATATAGTTATTTGAATCTGGCATGTGTTAATGTAAAAAATACACAAGTAGCACCGTGATTAATTTCAATAAGCCTACATGTAATTAATAACTCTTTGCATGCTGAATAATTGTTATCATCTGCTGACATTTTGTTCAAATTTACTTTTTTCAAAAATTCTTTCAGGAACACCATCAGAGTGTCAAATGGTCTGTATCCAGATCTGAACCGGCGTTCTGTCGGTACTGAACTGGGTCCAAACTATTTTGCACAGGTTATCAGCTGACAAGGAAAGAGTGGGAAATTAGGATATAATGAATACAAAAGCGGCTAAATACAAATGAACGATGTAAAAGCTCATCACAATGATGTTAAATATAAAACAACATTAACTTTAAAAAAAGAATTCAATTTGACAATTATATAAAAATGTTCCTTCCAAGTTTCGATCCAGGTATGCTTGATCTCTAAGTTGTTAAAGGGGACATATTAAAGTTCTAAATCCAATAAAATATGGAAGAAAATGTTACTAAGACCAAAGCATATCATTTTTTGTGGTAAAAAATAAGAATATCTTCGTTAATTAGACCGTTTATTAATTGGTGCAGATAATTTATTATCCTGCTTATCTCCCTTGATTTCAGTAGCGGAGAGTCGCTTCCCTTGGATTTGTGTCGTCACAAGGGCAGTTCGTCCGATGGCTGTGTATTGACTGTATTGTCGCAGTGTAAAATGCAGCACGGGTGTCGAGCTTGATAGCGATTTAAATGATGTTTCGGGGTAGACATTGACGAGTCTGGACCAATTCACACTAATCAATCTTCCAACGAGTTCCTCGAAAGTTGAAGACCCGGTGAAAACAAATCGAAGGCTCACATCGGCATTCGCCTATAGGGCCTAATAGATTGTATGTCGTTGTTAATCAAACCCCAAGGTCTACTATTTTTCTACATGACAAAATGCTCAAGTTATCAAAAACCAAAAAACAGGTGACGTTGTCGCATCACACCGGGCATGCGACAATAGCGAACGCATTGATTAAAACATGTTTTTGATCGGCGACAACAACGTTCTATTTTCAAACGATGATCGTGTTCCGTAAATATATTGTTATCGATCGCCAAAAAATGTAATATTGCTATCGAATACGTTATTTTTGACTGTCGGAAATGCACTTTTGCGGTCTGTAAGTATTTCAAAAAGTGGAACTTACCCGTTGATGAGCATGTACGAGCCTACTCGGTCAGTTCACTGACTTGAATACCGATTAGTCGATTTTGTTGTTTGTTGAATTTATTTTTATCTGTTATGACGCACTAGTTTTTTTTCTTTCATTCTTTTTACCACTTGCCCATTGGGATCATTTTACGCATTTCTTGAGACAAGACGCTTCCTATGAGCCCATTGACAAATTATAGCCAGCTCATGCGATTTTTATTATTCTTGCACCGAAGGATCAGACGAGCTTGCGCACATTCAGTATCGAAAGAGTCTCCACCAACAATATATACATAAAGTCACTGAGAATCCAAAGCAGCATCCAATATCGGGCCACTATCGGCCCAAAATTGTGTGCTTACTGCCGGCGTCGATGACGGCTGAGGCCCCTTGTCCCCACTCGATAGCTGCGCAACCATGTATGAAGGATTCCTTTACGAATAGGCCTAAATACCAACACTTCATGGCTTTGAGAACTAAAGTGGATGCGCATGGACCCGAGGATTGTACATGTAGATTGACAACCTATTGATTTTTAGTTGCTGTTTCTGCACGTGGCCCAGGAATTCTACATGACAAAATGCATGCCATATCAGGAAGGGGACATAGACTCGCCATTTAGTTTGCGTAATCAAGGAGCAATATGCGTTCAAATCTTGATGTAATACTGATCCCGGTTTTTTATGTTTTCTACAAAAAATATAAACTATTTATGCGTTCATTGGAAGCGTCTCGCGAGACGCTTTCAATGAACACAAAAAGCGAGCTCATGAGATTTTAATACTAGTAACAAAGTCTAATACTTATCTGCGCACAGTCTCGACAGAGTCTCTGCCACTCTCACACACAGATAGCTTAGGAACATAGTCGGTGATGAATAAGCAGAGCAAAATTTAGCCGCTCTGCTAGGCTCTAGCCCAACTTTATATGGCTGCGCATGCATGTATAAATAATGTCTAAGAATACGCGGTTAGTGCAAAATTTCACGAGCCGGCATCTCTCTCTCTCTCTCTCTCTCTTCCAATTAACTGATGCCGCAATGAACATTCACCTCGACGAGATAGCCTACAGTATCTTGATGCGCCATGCATGAATGTTTTAATTTTCAGCGATTTAACATTGGCGGATCCAGAGGGGTGACAGGGGGTCCGGACACTCCCTCCCCTAAAAAAATCACAAAATATAGGGTTTCTTAGCAATACTGGTCTGGATCCCCTGAAAAATCACAAAGCTACAGTCAAAGCCAGCATTCACGGTTGCGCCATCATCGGCCGATGATGGCCCGCTTATAGTGGTATTTGGATCCCCTCTCCCCTCATCAACTAAAATGTATTTAAAACTAAAAGTCAAATTTGGACCCCCTCGGACAAAACGTTCTGGGTCCGCGCATGTTAAAGACTGAGAATTTAAGAGCCCTATGTACAGACTGATGAATCCCTACTGGAGTTTAACCCACAATACAAAATTCGTTAGGGAGCGCAGTGACTTAATAGTAGAGTGCTTGACTCGAGATCGAAGCAATTGGGCTACGGGCTCGAGCCTCACCGACGGCACTGCCGCGGTTGTGTTCTTGAGCAAGACACATTAATCCATTCTAAGTAGGCCCTACTATTTCAACCCAGGAAGATCAACCTGACATGACTCAAAGAATGTTGACTGCGACGCAAAGAATCACTTCGAATAAACAAAATTCGTTTAACACATACGCAACGAAGGACCACTAGGCTATCAGACCATTTGCATTAATGAATTGACATTATCTTCATATACCCTGTATAAGCATGACCAAGGCCGGAGTAGTCCACGAAAACGCACGAATATCACGAAGATTTTGGCGAAAATTAATCAGTCTGAGGTCAATTTTGGCAGACTATACAATGATTGTACACCGAACGAAGACTCAGATAAGCCTGGCTAGCTGTGTAACCTGATCAGAGTATTCGCTGGGCGCCCGGTGTGTAACTAAGGATCCTAGCTTACTTCACATGGACAGCCAAGAATCTGGTCAGGCTTAATTAATGTCTAAGTTGATCTGTGTCTTCCCGTGACGCACAGTCGCGTTGTTTACAGGTTTCTCATGCTGCGGCTCAAATGTACTTGTTATCCCATTTAAACCGAATGAAATTTCCCACTCTTATCAATTGGACCAATCTATGTCCGATTTAAGGGTGGCTGGGTGGTATTATTCATTTTAATCAAATTTTAATAAAACATTTTGTAAGCGAACAGTGGAGACCCTGATCAGACGCCGCAGAACGCGGCGTCTGATCTAGGTCTGCATAGTTTGCATATGACTGTGTCCCACAAAAAGGATGCTAGGCGTATATGGGTTTAGTCGGTAAAGTAAATGCTACATGTATAGAAAAAATGTAATGCCTGTGAGTGAACAAATTAAAATACCTGAACTTTTGCGTTGACTCGTGTGTGTACACTCGTGTCCTAATATTCAACGTTTATCACTAACATGTCCAACTTATATAGTAGGCTTATATCCCGGCTTTGCAACTACGTTTATGACGAAAGAGCTGAGACCACCCTGCATTCCTCTGTTTTATCTTAGCTATATGCAACTTGGTCCTAATTATTAACTTTTAAAATGTATGGAAGCAACAAATTGCAATTGTTAGTCGCAATTATTTGAGAAATGTGGTTACTATATTGATGATATATTTTCTATGTAGCTGAAAGTTTGATTAATTGATTTGATTCTTACGTCCCATCAACAATCTTTCAGGTATAAAGGGGCGGGTCTTCCTGGGTCTTCCTGGGTCGAATCAGTACTAAGCTGGGATAAATGTTCTTGCTCAAGAACACAACGCAGTGAGGCCGGTGAGGCTCGAACCCGCGGCCCTTCGGTCTCGAGTCAAGCACTTTACCAACTTTAGCACGTAATAACTCGTGATATGCCAGGTCTACACTGATGTAGGTGGCATGAAATATTTATACCATGATTGTCCACCTGTACGTAAGATAATCCACTCGCTAAAGCTCGTGGATTATCTCCACGTACAGGCGGACAGCATATGGTGTAACTTTTACATATTCAGCTTGTTTGTTTGTCCGTCCGTCTACCTGCCCAGCCACCCAACAGTGGATCGTCATCGGCCCGACATGTTTTACACAGCGGTCCGATGTGGGTTGCCCGAAGCCCCCCCCCCCCCCCGCCCCCGCGGATATGCAACTCGGCGACTGGTCGGCCGGACAAACTCTAAGCTAACTTTAAAAAAATAAAATAAGTTCCTTCTTGATACTGCTTTAAATTTGGTCTTCTTTTTATATTTAATTATGATGATTGTATCATTCATTGTTACAGTCCCAAATAGGAGGGACTGAAGGCTTCCTATAATATATGGGCTACCTACTACATATTTTATATTGATATAAAACAATACAAAATTGATGTCAACGTTTAGTATTTGAGCTTAGTTACTACAAGACATGCATAATACCCCCTTTTCTCCAAAATGTTCAGGGACGAAGTCAAAGATAAAGAGGGCTGGGCTATGATATCAATGATATTATGGCATATTGTGATTCATTGCATCAGAACAGCTAAGTGTACATGAGATACAGCATAGGTCAACTGATGTGAATCTAGCCATTATATATTTACTGGCTAGCGTTTACATTAAAAGAATAGTCAAATTCATTGCACACTTTTGCGTTTGGTTTAAACAATATTTATTCAGATAAAGTGCATGATATACATAAATACAATGTTAAGATAGTAGGATCTGACAGTAAGCCAGTGGCTTATTTAGGTCATCTCCTAGACATGTTATGAAATCTGCATTTTATATGATGGTTTTGGACGAGTTTAAACACACAAGTATAATAAATTGAGAGAGAGAGAGAGAGAGAGAGAGAGAGAGAGAGAGAGACTCCTGTTTAGTGTTTACAGGCAAAAGCATAGTGCTATAGAATGACTTTTGCGTTTGATAATCGAATATTCAAACATTTAGGAATTTAAAAAATAGATTTCTGTAAAACCTTGAAATCATAAACAACATTACGTGAACTGAATCAATGTGAAATTTGAGTAATTTTCACCGTCTAAAAAGAGAGATACTTCGTGATTACTACCCCCACCCCCTCTGTAATGTACAATATCAATTTTGTATTTGTTTTACTGCATAACAAGGAATACATTTACTATTAACAGACAAAAAGTGTTTGCAATAATGCGTTGATGCTATCTGCATGAGTAAAACTATAAATAAAATCCATAATAAGAGAAAGTTTTCCTTGACAAATCAATTTATAGTTTTACCTCACCCACCTTTTTAATGTTTATATATTCGAGTTTAAATGGCTCGAACAGTGCGGTTGTTGGTATATAGCGACAATTATTGAAGGAGTCATCGTAGTATCTCAAACTGGTAGGGAAAATCAACTCTTGTTTAATACGTTGGGATCATTGATGCATTCAGCGTGCATTTTTTATTGATTTTTTCGCATCAAAACAATCAAGAAAATTAACTCATGTTTGATGCAAAATGTTTGCACACATACATGTAAGTTGTAAAACGCAAAAATGCATCAAACAAAATATGGTATATATGATCTACTGCAATATAATCCTCAGGAAGCAAGCTATTTGAGAAAATTGGATTTTTTCCCATTTTCTATGTCAATATTAACATTAAGGGACAATAACTCATGTGTGAAAAATAAAAAAAATGTGTCAGAAGCAACTTTTGATTTGATGTTTGATATAGTAATGGGTCAGAACATATTCCACCCAATTAAGAAAAAAAGTTTCAAGTTGTTGTACGTTTACTCACTGTACTGCAGTTTGCCCATATAAAACAATAGTAACATAACAATCAAGGGTAGTAATTTTGCTGAAATATATAGCTAGTTTAAAGCACCGTAATCGCATTAACTGGCCATTTTAGACCCATATATTTGGCTTTCTTGCCAAATAAAGCAAAAGAAACTGGGGTCTGCCTCATCGTATAGTGAAGTGTGGAAGGGGAGTCCTTATATTTGTTTTATCTCCTTTTTATATCTTGACTTTTGCATTTTATAGGAGATGATACATCGGTAATTTAGAGATCTTCCGAGAGAACCGAACATCTATTTGTCTCTGATCCACATCTGAAATAAGGGTGAGGTTGGTACCATAAAACAAGGTTAAGCCCTCCAGTAAAATAGTTTTTACTGACCGTTCCAAGTCGGTGCTTCTTTTGTGGATCATTTTTGCTATTTAGGCTTGTCATGCTTTCGTGTCTTTTCAATGCAGCCTTGAGGTCACCTGCTAGGAAAGGGCTGGCCTCTTGACCCTCTTGTATGTGATATTTTCTTGTGTTTTTGTCACTTTTGGTTTTATCACAAAAGCATCGTTTTACTTTTATTTCGAGTATAAATACAATGATCAAGTTGTAAAGTGAGCGATCTAGGACCACTTGGTCGTTTTGTTGTAATAGTTAATGTTTACAGAAAGATTTTTACAGAAAACCACAATAACAGTTTAGATCCCGGTCTGACCCAACGTTTTGTTCAGTACTTATTATGGGCAAACAGTTAGAGGATAAGACCAGGAAATACCACAATCACAGACCACAGACCAACCCACGACACCGCAAGGAGGAGCCACAGTAAAATAACAATTACACGAAAGCAACAGCACAATTGAATTAAAGCAATCAGCTCTCTCTTCCTCAGTGAGATGGTTGCAAAACTAAAACAGGACACTCTGTACGACATTATAAAACCAGGACCAAACACAAGTCTCGCAAACAATTGGAGTTACGTTAAACATTGAATCAGCAACAACAGAGTTACCGCCTTACACAATTTGCTTAGCTCCTAAAGTATGTAATTTTTCATCACATGAAAACAATTAAATCAGAAGACACTAACAGTGATGAAACGAAGAAAATGGCTCTTAACTCTAAGAGCTATAGTTGAGCCACGGTGGGCCAAGCCAAAGACAAGCATCTGAGGTCTGGCCCACCGTCGTGCTGTTAATGTGGAAACCCTAGCTGCAAACAGTGACTTCGTCAATAGAAAAACACATCTACTGTTCAGTTACCAACAACAATGGTATCGATATCATAAACCCTGCAAAGCATTAAAAATTCTACTGCAGACACTCAGAGTTGGTCGGTAAATACATTGTTGGTTTAAAAATGCGTCTGCAAAAAGGCATATCATAGTCAGTATTTTATGACGATCTTGAACATGATACTATGAGAATAAGGGATACCATGTGTTTTAAATAAGAATATTCAGTAAGTCATCTTGAAGTAGAGTTGAAGTAAGGTATCTTGAAGAAGAGTTGAACGCACTGATTATTGTCAGAAAGAGACAACATGAAGTATATCTCAATCTTTAACAAAGGTCATCTGCAGAAGATGTTGGCAGATAAAGAAAAAATTATAATATCTAAACATAAAAGTGTCATTATGTCTGTGTCATGCGAAAAACATCGGTGCATAAACACAGAGCAAGCTCATTTAGTTAAACAAGACAACATATCAGAAATATTTACTAACGATTTTTGAACAGAGTCAAGAATTGTAACTCTCTTCTATAAACCAAGCTCAATTTTTTCTCATCTATTCCGCTTTGACAAACTTACTGTGACGATAAAAGCATGCGTTATTGTCAATATGTTTGAAAGATTTTGGGGACGACAACCACCTGTGTCAGTGGAAGGCCTTGACAGTGGAGAAACTTCTGAATGAAGACAGACGATATGTGGTCAGTTGACAAAGAATGTCGATAAACATATGATGCTTTGACAGAGAGTGTCGACATAAGCCATTGATATGTTTATACAAATTTGACTAGGCTTTATACAATTTTGACAAGACAATTTTAACCCTTTCACCCCTTAGTTGTTTAGGTTCACTCTTCCACTTTAAATTGTAGAGTCCATTATGTTAAAAAAGAAAAGGTGTTACAAAACCCATTTATTTAGGTCTGTGGTGTTGAAAAGGTCAACGTGTGCAATAGCATTGCAGACGCTCATAGTTGATTGCTAAATATAATCTGCTATTGCGCATATCAGAAACATTTTCTTGCAATTATTAGAGATCAGTAGGAAACCAATTCTGTTTGCTTAGATTATTTACGTCCCAGTCAGCAATATTTTAGTCATTTCATAACAGATCTTCTTGGGTTGAACCAGTACTAAGCAGCAGGCAAAGTGTCTTGCTCAAGGAAAGCATTTTATAAGTTGGAGCTCTGAAGGGTATACATGTATTTGACTTACCATATTGTCAAAAAAACAAACAATATAAATGTTTAAAATATCGTCCAAATATCTAGATTTAGTGTTAAATGCATCAATGACATCAGCCTGCTTAGCATAGGAAAGAGACATCATAAAGTCCCTCTTATTACAAAATAGGAATACATCAGCAACCAGGGGAGCACAACTAGAGCCCATTGGAATCCCAACTATTTGTCTATACAGCCTGGTGCCAAATCGAATAAAAATGTTGTTCAACAAAAAGGTCAGCGCATCACATACATTTTGACATGACCATGCATAATATTTTTTAGGGTTTTCCGAAGTAAAAATTGCATTTCTGTCAATACATGAAAGGAAAGAAGAGCCTTCTCTCTGGAGGGTTCTTTCAATAATATCAATAAGTTTATCTTAAAATTATGAGGTAAAGTAGTTTAAAGAGTAGAAAACTCATTATAGACAAACTGGTCGCATTGAAATCTCTTGCTTTAAGTTTATGTAAAATTTCACCTGAATTTTTAATAGACCAAAATAAGTAAGTGAGTATGATCGGGAAATACCACAATCACAAACCACATACAACCCCATGGCACCGCAAGGAAGAGCCGCTCAACCATCACGAGACACCAGGAAGACAAATTAAGCAAAGCAACCAGCTCTCTCTTTCCCATAAAGATGATTGCAATACTAGAATGGACATAAAGAAACGTACAACAAAACATAGAATAATTACTGACTCACACAATAGGAGTTACAACAAACGAAAAGTCAACAACAACAGAACAAACAAGGCTTTTGCCGGATCTATCATTTACCTTTTCACAGTACTTGATAACATGTTTTAAACAGATGTGAGACACAAGGTTAACAATTTAGATAATTCTGTTGTCGTACAAGATTTAGAATTAGCAATAAATATTGCTTAATGGGGTTTTAGTTAGAGTTTCAGTAACCAGTACAATGTAGGAACTTTGTCTTGATTTTCGCTAGCTTTGACAACGAAATTTAGAGCTGTATGACACCCATGGCCGTCTATAATCACCCTCTCACTCAAAGAAGACTGCAGTTAATAAGCACTAGTGTCAATAAGCTCACACTTAAGAGTATTATTATAATACAGTCGTCAAACAACTACAACAGTGTTTGCAGCTTTATCTGCTGGAACCAAAACATAGATTCTATGAAAGTCCTGGATAGATCGTTTAAGATGACGAAAGGAACATTTAGGTTTAGGGGGTAAAAGATGTGTATTACGAGAGTAAAATGAAATACGAGTATCAATAATTTAAAAAAAAGAATAATCTTCCATTCCTACAAGGCATTATGTTCAATATTTTTACATTTGCGCCAATGATTACTAAAGTCATTTAAAGAAGCAGCAATCTCTCTACGACATATAGGGAAATCAATATTAGAGGGAAATCTATATTTAGGACCTTTAGAAATAATATTGCGAACTCCAGCGTCAGGAATGACATTTAGATAAACTGTTATCACATGCCCCGCAGAGGGATATAAATAATTAGAATTTTGACAATCCCAGGAGTCAGTAGTATTGGAATCTTTATCTATATCAGTTACAATTTTATTTTAGTTTAATATAGAAGACCTACTTGTTTTTTATACATTGTATTTATAACAAATGATAGGAGTTTCAGAATTATTAAATTAATTTGGAATAGATAAAATCACTAAATTATCCTTAAAGATACTTTGTAAATCAATAAACTCCATATCTTTGTTTATGAATGGAAATTAGATAAAATGTCGTTTATGGTTGACATCAAAATCGATAAAAGGACTAAGGAAATGTTGAACATAACACCTTATAAGAAGTGCTGCTTTATATAATTTGGTTGCTCTATCATAAAGCTCTAACTCTAGATTAAGTAAAACTGAGATAGGCAAGGAACTTAAAAATGAAAATAAGCCATACCGAACATGATGAAAGATCCTTTAGAGGATATTCCCCATGATGTGATTTGAAATGGGGAAAGGTGGGACTGGATTCATCATGCTCCAGAAATTCATGACACTGATTATATCACTCCCAAACAAAAATGCACCATAAGAAAAAAAAGTTGCATTCCCGTATCTGTCAGGTCTGCAAGAAGTTTGAGTGTTAGAAAACGTATCAAAGACCAATTTTCCTTCACCGCACTTTATCTGCCACTAAAAACGTATAAAAGAAGAATTTTCTTCCCCATGGGTTAGTTACAATGAAGCTTGAACAGCTGTATTACAATCCTAAACGTCCTGCTGGGTATGGAGGTGAACAAGCCTTGTACAAACTTGCTAGACTATCATCAAAAAAGTAAAACTTCAAGAGGTTAGAAACTGGTTAATGAAACAACAGACTTAAATTTTACATACACCTATCCGTAAAAAGTCAAAATTATCAAAGTCCAATGATAAACATAGTTATTGACATCAAAGATGTCTTTTCTAAATATGCATGGGTGGTACCTATGAAAGATAAAACTGGAAAAACTTTAGTAATTGCCTTCATATCTGTATTAAAAACAGGACGATGTCCAAAAAGTTTGCAAACGGAAGAAGGAACTGTATTAAAAAAAATAAGAAATTTAATGATGTATTGATTTATTGAAAACTAAGAAGACTGAATTTCACTTCTTCACTACCGAAAATCCTGAAACCAAAGCCAGTATTGTCAAACTTTTTCCAAAGAACTTTGAAAACTCGCATGTGGAATTATTTTACACATCATCGCAATTTGCGATATCTAGACATTCTTCCCAAATTTGTACATGGTTATAATCACGCGTATCATCGAAGAATTAAACGTGCACCTATATCTGTTATTTACCAAACTGGACAAAAGAATTATTTACGTTTTAGCAGTGCTGTCACCTATAGAATAAAATATCTATAGGGTGAACTAGTCAAATGAGTTACAATGTGTAGAGAAAGACCAAATTTACCAGATAGATTCTGTTTTAGATCACAGAAACCATAAAGCAGGAAAAAAGTGGCTCAAAGAAGTTAAAGTTCACTTGAAAAGTTACCCTTCAAAATTTGATAGTTGGATTTTAGAACTTGATCTTGTATAAAAGCATGGAAATGGATCGCAGATGGTCATTTGTACGTGGTGACACTGCTTCAGTACAATCAGCAGAAGGTCTTGATCGAATTGTTTAAAATCGTTTCACATTTTTTGCTTAAATTATTGTTGTGCACATGATCATTATCACATCATTAGTTCAAATCAGTCTGAGAAGTCCAAATAAAAAACTGTGGTTAATGATACTCTGTAGTTCTATCGGTTACATACTACCATCACCAGGTTAAAAATTTAGAAAACAAGCTAATCCAATTTCCACTGACGAAACAGATTCACCCAAACCATTAAAAAAAATATTTGACACTCTTGAGTGATAGTTCACCCAGTTCATTTTCAAAGAATACGCAATATGACTTTAAAGTGAAATTAGATCATTCCATACAAATTGAAAAAGATAACTGAGAAGTAGGTTAGATTGTGGTGCTTGATTGATCAGGTGTGGGGCTTGATTGTATCGATCCTTGACTGATCTTTGCCCTTTTCTTACTTTGGTAGAAATCGTTACTCCAACTGAAATAAATAATATCACAAACTAAAACAACTATGTGATCTTAAGATTCATGATAGAAAATATGTGAAGAGATTGATAATTGTACAAACTATTGATTTTATGTAGACCTAAACATCTTTATTATGCTTCTCCACTCCATTTAAGTGAAGAAATTAAACAAAGTATCAATGTTCAATTCGGACAAACACTGAAAAATAGCAATGCTACAATTACACTCACTTATGGTCAAAACAAGTCTTGAGTCAAACTTGATGTTTAAGATCCTATGACTGTTAAATTATTTTCCAAAAGGCAATTGCAGAAATATTAGGTGTAGATAGAAATTACTTTGATAGACCAGTGGCAAATGAAAAATACATTTTCAAATATTGTGTGGATTTGAATGCAAAAAATCACTAACTTTACATTTTCTCTGATTTTGGTTAGCTATACATTTATTGGTAATGTTACTGCACCCATTTTGAGAGTGTCGTCATTTGAAAGTTAAAGAAAAACGAATCATTTACAGCAAGAAATTGTCAACGTACACTATGAACCAGTCGCAAAATCTTTCATAGATCAGGCGCACATTAGTATAAAAGGTGATACAGGTAAAAATGTGACATTTATATCTGGAAAAATGTAAGTGAAATTACATTTTCGACAGAAACAATAATGTTGAAACAACCAAGAAGCATTATGTCTCTTCAATCTGGATAATGTGACTTTCTCGTGTACAGAGGTATTTCAAGACAGAATAGCAATGGTTTAGGATCCATCTGAAAACTGCATTGAGAACAGTGATTCAAATCTTTAAACCTGTAGCAAAAGCAAGTTTAAAAACTATGAAGACAGTAGCTAAAGATCAAGGAGTTCAAGCTCTGAAAGAAATTGTGGGTGTGTAAATGTAAAACAAGTTATAAACCAAAGAGGAAAACCATTTTTGAAATCTTTTGGTCGGTCTACTATAAATCAGTTAGCTATAAATTCACCTCAAAAGCGCAAAAAGCCTCAGTGTCAATCTAGACACCAAACTGTTAAGAGAGGTCTTAAGCACAAAGCTAAAAAGTTTAATCCAACTAAAAACGGCTGGTATCTGATAAAGATATATTTGACGAATAATGATTCAACAAGGTTCTTGCAATTGCACTAAAACGGAATTGGATATGGAATCAATTCCACCTTCCATGACTACCGCGCAAGGCACTCAGTGGATTGATTATCATCTGATCGCCTCTCTCGGTAGCAATCATGCACCCATTGAATTAGTAACTCCACCGCACACTAAGTTTTACACTGATTTGTCTTAAGCATATCTGTATATCAAATTCAGAATCTTACAGCAAACAGGTGAAGAATTTTGAAACAGATGAAAAAACTGGACCCACCGTGGCTCAACTTGAGGTTTTCTTTAGTTCTGACTATCTGTGAGTCATGAGCCCTTTTCTTTGTTTCATCAGGGTGTGTTAATTGATTAGAGTGTTTCTCCATGATGATACATTGCATTAGTTAGATGGCCTCCATGCGAGCTGAACATTTCTTGTACTTCAACAACAGCAGAATCTAGGGCGAAGATTTTGTACCAGTAAAATGCATTTAAGCCCCTCAGTGGCTTAAGCTGCTGTCCGTTCTAAGGCGGTGGTTCTGTTGTTGTTGACTTTTTGTTTATTGTTACTCCCATTGTGGGAGTCTGTAGTCTGTAATTGTTCTATGTTTTGTTGTGCGTTGTTTTAAGTCCAATCTAGAGAGAGCTGATTGCTTTGCATAATTTGTCTTACTGGTGTCTCGTGATGGTTGAGCGGCTCTTCCTCACGGTGCCACGGGGTTGTCTGCGTTTTGTAATTGTGGTATTTCCTGATCATACTCACTTACTATTTCTAATTAACAATGTTGTTCACAGTATGTTCAGTGGCATCGATTTGTATATCAACAATATATTGATCTCAAATTATTTAGACACGTATCCATACAAAGCATACCTTAAAACTTTATTTTCTTATGGTGCTGGTGTTAAATATAATCAGCTAAAAGCAGCAGAATTTTGGTCTGAGGATGAACCAGGAGTTTTTGAAAATATGTCAAATTCATCTATTACTGATCATGGCAAACGTGTAGCAAAAAGCAAACCCGTGGATCTTCAGGGTAAATTACATTTGGAGCTAGCTATGCAGGAGAGGTATTTGCCTACTGTGTTAGAATTCAAACATAGATTCAATCGATCTTCTCCTCAATTTTGTCTGTTGAGTGATGATTCTCCTGCAAAAAAATCAAAATTGATATCGCTATCTTGAGAGTACGAAATGTTCAGCTACTACTTGCAATTAGCATTCAATTGAATCAAACTATTGCTCTTCACATTGCTAAATTACCAATCAGAAGAGTTGAAGTCAAACGTTTTACAATCAGTGGTGGCACCAGCTCTAAAATTGGAGATCGTCTACTCACAGGCCAACTTCTAAAACGTAGTGTCTATGGAAAATCTTTTGAACTTCGATTTGGAAGTGATTAGTATCTTAGATCTTTCCCATCGGTTTTCCAAGCAATAGCAAGTCAGAATCGGGTCCAAAATTGCAACATTGAGCATGAAGGTTACAAAGGAGGCTACTGCTTTTGGGAATATAATTTGACACCAGACCAAGCAGCTGAACAGTCTCATTTGTACCCTATAAAACTGGAAACCTTAGATTGGAGCTTCAGTTTGCAACACACTTGCCAAGACAATCAGCGTGCTTATATATGCAGAGTTTGACAACCTGATAGAAATCTACGGACTAAGAGGAGTTACCACAGATTACTTAAGATGAATGCATAATACTTTATTATGTCATAAACATGACTTGGTGAACCAAACAGACGCATACAGTGCAACATTCCAACCATTAGGTGAGAAGAGTACCTTACAGAAAGAAGTAGAAGATAACGGGAACATCAATTTTCAAATGATAACTCTTCTAAAACAAGCCATATTGACTCGTCTAAAGATGGCAGCTGGAGACTGTGCGAAACATGAATGTCATAGATGCAAAATGAGCCACCCATGTCAGAAATACCACGATATCTGTCTATGGACTTCTCCAAGAGAATGGATTGAAGATTATGTATGTCATGATCCAGCCTTAGAGGGACTGAATATCTATGACGTCATGGACGATTTTGACAAAAGTATCTGGAACTATCTGTATGAAGACAAATTGCGACACCCTATGGACTTTACAATAGGGATCAATCACCTTACACCAGAAGAGAATCAAGACGCCTATGGAAACAGGTAGTACTTCAAGAATAATCAATGAGACTTAACAGAACAGTAGAAGACGTACTTAGCCAAAAAAATCATAGAATCCTATGAAGAAAGGGAAGCTGAAGAAAACGTGAAGAGCACAGAAGCAGAATAAAATGAACATTGTGTAACATATGAAAGAAGAAATATGTGCCAAGGATTTACTACCAAAGAAGAAACCAATGGATATGAAGGCTTACATTGTGGAAAAAAGATACATCCACCGATCCAGGTGAAGATTTGGTGGCTATCTACTTCAGGAGAGATAAAGCTATCTACTTCAATGCACATAGAAGACCACCAGAAGAGGAATATGTTCTACCATTTCTGGAAAGAAACTCTACAAGATGGATCCATAACACATAATGGTGTAGCTATAACTATGCCAGGGTCATCCTATCCCAGAATGGAATAAGACGCATGACTCCTTCTGACTTTTTATTCAAACACAGAATACAGACTTGTAAATGTCATATTTATTCACATCACCTTTCAAAGAAGTATTATATGTATAATATGTTGTAAATATATTAAGGGAATTTATTGCAAACAATGAACAGAGGGACGGCCCTAATCCTCTCTCTTTGAATAAATAAAGTTATAGAAATGTCCACCAGCGTTGTTGTTCTTGTATTAAAAAAGTAGTACTAAGCTTGAGACGGCTAGCTTTAGTTAACGCTACAGAGTGATGCATCTAAGAGTTGAGGTTTTATGATTGATCAAGAGAATTTGAGACGCATAGAACTTAGAAGCCTTGACTAATGCACACACATATCACCACAAACTATGAAATTGACTAAGTTAATTCATATATTACAACAGCAGGACCTTTATCCCCCTTAAAATGACTAAGTTATTTTCAAAGTTGAATTAAGTTTTTTAGATATCACCACAGCAGAACCAGGAAACTATCATAGACCAACCAGATGATGTAACTAGAAAACTATCACAATCATGGACCAGCCAGAATGGTCCACAAATAAACTAAAATATTCTTAACCTCTCAAATAAACTAAAGTATCCTTAACCTCTTAAATAAACAAAGTTATTCTCAACCTCTCAAATAATATACAATTATTGACTTCAATGAGGTAGACATAAGGATTTATTTTCCGATAATTCACTGAGGCCGCTAGCCCGAGGTGAATATCTTTTTTAAGGGTCGATAAATCCTTATGTCTACCGAAATTGAAGACAAAAACTGTTTTGTTATATGACTTTCATTTAAAATTGAAAATTTTGCTACTTTCACCTTTGTTGTTAAAGACATGTTCAACCTTCATTCTAAGACATCAAAGGGCTTTCTCACAAGTTTAAGCAACTTTTATTAAAATATTATAATTTAGTATTTTCCATTTTCAAATGTATACTAATTCTCTTAATGGAGAATATAAAATGTTATCATAAAACTGTTTTTTACAGTTTGTTTATTCAAACAAAGATAGATAAGCAAACAAAACAAAACAAAACTGTTGTAAAAATTCTTGAAAGTCTTTAATTTACCTGTTGGGAGGTGAAACAGCAAATCATATCAATTTCATGCAGCACATGCTAGTATCACTCATCATGCTATTTTAGCTCTCTAGAGGGTAACTTTGCAGAAGAGTCAAAAATATTAACTTCTGGAAACTAGTTCAAGCTGGTTGTCATGCAATATTAACTTGTGAACCGGTTTAGACCAGTTTCCAGGTAGACATGGAGATTTATGAAGACAAATTGGGATTCAGACAGGATTCTCTCAAATCATATAACAAACTAAGTTATTCTTAACAACCTAGGCACTGGAAACTATCATGGTCATAAACCAGCCAAAATAGCCTTCAAATAAACTAAGATATTTGCAATAGCTCAGGATAAGTAAACTATCACAATCATGGATCAGCCCAAGTACCCCAAAAATAAACTAAGTTATTCACAATAGCCCATGAAACTATTACAATTGCAGACCCAGCCAGAATAACACTCACAATTTATCACAGCAAGTCACTCAAGCTTACCAGGATAGGCATCTCTGGGACGCCAATTTTTTTTCCTGAAAAAAACAACAACAACAACAACAACAACTAAGTTCTTTTCAGGCTTAAAATTCGGCGTACCCAGAGTGTCATCCATTACTACTGCTGACTGTGTTCATAATCAACGTTTTCAAAAACGAATGTCAGGAACACTCGAAATGTCAAACCGTTTGGATCCAGATCAGAGCCGACAGGACGTTAGTCCTGGTATTCTGTTTGCAAAAGTTATCAGCAGACGACATTTTATAAAATCACCGCTACATGTAACAATGAAATAGTTCATTAGCTTAGCCAGTTCAATTAGAAACAAATATGTGCTATTCAATGAATCAACGTATCTGAACTCTTTGAAGACCCGATTTGGCAAAAGATGCAGACCCAGATGAAATGCTGCATAATGCTGCATTTCATCTGGGTCTGCACTTTTTGCTAAGACAAAGTCGATGGTTGAGCGGCTCTTCCTCGCGGTGTCATGGGGTAGTCTGCAGTTTGTGATTGTGGTATTTCCTGATCATACTCACTTACTATTTTTCAGTGAAATTAACAAACTTTTTTTGGAAAGAATAACCTATGACCATTCAAGTTATACAATGGACCATCCCAAGTGTAGTATATAAAACCAGATGGAATAATCCATTGGTACATAAAGGGTTGAATAAATAGTATATATAAATAGAAAAAAAAGGTGAGTATCTTTTGATATCAAGTTTACCAGGCAAGGCTTTGAGAACGCTTATTGACATCGCGAGGCTTGCCGAGCGATTCAACATGCTTTCTCAAAGCCGAGCCTTGTAAACTAGATATCGAAAGACACAAACCTCGTATTCTTTTTATCAGTTTACCCACTGATTCACTCTTTAAGCAAGCGATTATGACGTAATCTTCGATTTCTGTATTGACCCAGCGTCATTAGCGACGTTATTCAAAAAATACAACGTCGCACATGCCGTGAGATAGACAAAATTTATCAGGCAACGCGCAACAATGCAGTTAATGTAAGAGGTATCTGATAAAATGTAAGTATCGTCTGCTGCAGCCTGTATATAGCATGCAAAGATTTAATCAATCATAAGTGAGAATTGTTTTTCCATAATCATGGTGATATATTACTTCCACGAGGATGAGCTAACTGTCTTATCCTTAATTGAATCTGGTTCTTCATTTGTGAGACTCCTTCCCAAAGTGTTTGTCATATCTGCTTTGAATTTCTCTCATATACAGTGTACATTGTGGAATCCTGGGATGAAACGAGTTCGAAAAAGTCACAGAACTCTTCGACCCAGTTATGCCGTACTGTAAAACACTTATATGGGCCACGACGCGAGAAAACCTGTCTTCGGAGGTTGGCGAACAGCAAAGGCACAGACCAGCCTGCGCTTCCGCGCAGTCTGATCAGCGCATTTGTTATTCGCTTTTTAGAAAGTATCATATGTAAAATTGCTGCAGGTGAAAGTTCATTTCTCTAGCTAGTCTCAGTAGCTGAGGAGACTGGTTTGAAACTCGCTTTGTCGTACGGTGCAGAGACAGGTTTTCTCGCGACACTGCCCATATTTGAAAAATTTTTTTTGGTGCTGTTGGTGCTAAAAATAAAAAAAAAACACAAACAATATGACCACAATGCTTCTTTAAAGTTACGAATGTTATAGTTTTTTTAAAAAAAATACGAATAATAACGTTTCAAATTTCTTAAAATCAATTTTTTTCTCTCGTATTCTATAGGTCACACTGACATATTTGACTATACCCTTGGGCCACGATCAGTTCGCCGGCGAAATAGGGTTCCACTGGTTTACCGCTTTTGGGCCGACACTGTATGCATGGTTGGTATGTATTGCTCGGTTTAAACATTTAAAGTATGTTGGAAACTTAATTTTAAAGGTGCATTGTTATTTTGGGTTCTGAATATTATGCCCTGTTTAGTTTGGCAAAGTGGGAGCTGGTTGGTCTTTCGTTTGTGTATGTATTTTTATCACTTACCTCTCATATTAACTGTATTGTTACAAGCTGATCTGATAAACGTCACCTATCTCACGGCATGTGCCTTGATCAGGTCATCATGACATTGCCCTTTTTCAGGACGCCGTCCATGACGTTCAATTGACACTACGTCATAATCGCTAGTTTTAAGACTGATAAATAGAAAACAGGGTTATCAAGTTTACCAGGCTCGGCTTGAATCGCTCGACAAACCTTGCGATTCAACTAGCACTCTCAAAGCCTTGCCTTGCAACTTGATATCAAAAGACTCTCACTAGTATTCTCTATGTATGTCTCTTTCTCTTGTTGTAATAGGTTTGTTTGTGATCTGTGGGTGCTGCATTTACTGGTCGTATTCACGTGTGTTCAATTGGCAATAAACGTGGACCATACATAAAACAAACAGGAATAACACGAACCGCCTCCCCCCACACAAAAGGAAAGCATCGAGAAAAAAGAACTAAGTTTAAAAGAATGCATTCTTAGGACGGACGAGTAATTTGTCCGCCTGTACATGCACGTGTCATAAATTCACGAGCTTTATCGCTCTTACAGGTCTTTCATGCAAACCAAATATCTATGTGTCTTGATCCACATCTGAATTAAGGGTGAGGCTGGCGCCGTGAAACCGGTCAAATATTTAACTGACCGTTCAAAGGCGGTACTTCTTTTGTGGATCTTTTATGTTTTTCTGTCTTGTGTTTGCTATGCCTTTGTGCGCGTCTGTTTATATGAGCATTGTGGTCACCTGCTGTGAAAGGGCTGACCTCTTGGCTCTCGTTTGTGGTGTCCAACTGAGAATGTGTCACTTTCCGATTGGTATCCTGGGTCAGATGTGTTACTTGATTGTATCGATTCCTGATCTTTGTACCCTTACTTACTTTCCAATAAAAGAATAACAACGACACTTAACGGACTGCGACGATATGCAGGCTGGCCTGCGTCTGTGTTGTTCCTAAGCCATGAAGACGGGTTTTACACTCAACATGCTCTTTGGCCATATATAGATTCAGAAATTAATCATATTAGACATTTTATTAAAATTCAATTTGTCAACAAGGGGATTGAATTCATTAACTTACCCAGTATATTTAAAGATAAATCTGTTATTTCTCCTATTCCTACTTATTTTGAAAATAAGGAATCACCTATCATTTGTTATAAGTATAATAAACCTATTCGTAGTACTGATTTTAACTATAACAAATTAGTCACAGAACTTGATATCGAAAATTCTATTCCTGACTCCTGAGATTGCAAAGACTCTAAGTATGGCTATCAACCTGCTGGTCATATAGTCACAGGGGATTTAAAAATCATAACTGATTTAAGAATTCGGTCTATTATATGTAAGGGACCTAAATATAGGTTTCCTGTGCCAATAGACTTCAAATCATGTCGTGAGGAAATTGCAGAAGCCTTACAAGAATTTTGTAATCGCTGGTGTAAACGAGAGCATGTTGAGTCTAATGCCTTCAATAGTTGGAAACTAAATATTTTTAAAATTATTGATGGTAGAATTTCATTTTATTGCAACAATGTAGATCTTCTACCACCTAAACCTAAATTCACTTTTAGACACTTGAAGAAAGGGATCCAGGAATTCCATAGGAAGTTTGTTTTGGCCCCTGCAGATAAGGCTGCTAACAATGTTGTGGTCGTTTGAAAAAGATACTATATTAACACCCTAAAGCAAGAACTTAGCACTGCTAAAACATATGAGCATAACAGGCTTGATGAGACGTCTATCGTTGATAGGCATCGATGCCATATGGCAGCTAAGTTTGGGTTGTTTGTTGATGAGGACCATACAAGCTTCCTACGTTATACTGGTTACCTAAACTTCATAAACGGCCCTATAAGTCGCGTTTTATTGCTAATTCTAGTGCATTTACAACTACTGAGTTGTCTATTCTCTTGACTTCTTGCCTCACTGCAATTAAAAACCATGTCATTAAATATTGCACAACAGTTTATGAAAGAAATGGTACAAATTTATTTTGGTCTATTAAAAATTCAGGTGAAATTCTTTATAAATTGAAGTCTATAGGTTTTCTAGCATCTGGTTTGTCTACATATGATTTCTCTGCTCTCTATACTACATTGCCTCATAATCTAATAAAAGAAAATTAACAGAATTAATTGAACAAAAATTTAACAGAGAGGGCTCACTTTATTTGGCTTGTTATGATAAAAATGCCTTTTTTACTTCTGAACAACCTAAACGATATAAATTGTGGTCATGTCAAAAAGTGTGTAATGCGCTCCATTATCTTTTGGACAATATATTTATAAGATTTGGTTCAAAATTATATAGACAAATTGTCGGTATTCCAACGGGTACTAATTGTGCTCCTCTTGTTGCTGATTTGTTTTTGTTTTGTTATGAGAGAGACTTTATGTTGTCTCTGTCAGACAATAATCAAGCTGGTATTATTGAAGCTTTTAACTCTACCTCCAGATACTTAGATGACTTACTTAATATTGATAACCCTTATTTTGAGCAAATGGTAGGTCAGATATATCCCACTGAACTTCAGTTAAATAAGGCGAATTCTTCGGATACTGAAGCTCCGTTTTTGGACTTGAACTTGTCAATAACAAATGGCATAGTTTCTTCTAAAATTTATGATAAACGGGATGATTTTAATTTCGAAATAGTAAATTTCCCATTTCTTGATGGAGATGTTCCTCGCTCTCCTTCCTATGGTGTATATATTTCTCAGCTTATTCATTTTGCTAGAGTGTGCTCTAATGTTGATGACTTCAACAACAGAAACTTATTTTTAACTGCTTAATTATTAAAACAAGGTTATAGATATCATAAAATTCGAAAAGCATTTCTAAATTCTACTACAGACACTCAGAGTTAATTGTTAAATACACTATTGAGTTAAAAACTCTTCTGCAACAAGGCATATCAGAACCTATATTTTATGGTGATTTAGTCTATAAATTCAAACGAATTGTTGGAAAACCTAATTTTAGTGATCAATTCAAAAAGATAGTAAAACGTTATATAAGGGTTTGGTATAATTTGGATATCATGCGACAGTTTAAACCCAATCACGGTTTATAGCTATCGTTTCCTCTTTAATTGCACGACGGTGGGTCAGGCCTCAGACTCTATGACGGCTCTGACGTAAAGCTTTAATCGGTGGATTGGTGCCTGATGCTTATCTGTAGCTGGACCCACCGTGGCTCAACTTGAGGTTTTCTTTAGCTCTGACTATCTGTGAGTCATGAGCCCTTTTTTTGTTTCATCATGGAGTGTTAATTTGATTAGAGTGTTTTCCATGATGATACATTGCATTAGTTAGATGGCCTCCATGCGAGCTGAACATTTCTTGTACTTCAACAACAGCAGAATCTAGGGCGAAGATTTGGTACCAGTAAAATGCATTTAAGCCCCTGGGTGGCTTAGGCTGCTGTCCGTTCTAAGGCGGTGGTAATGTTGATGTTGACTTTTTGTTTATTGTTACTCCCATTGTGGGAGTCTGTAATTGTTCTATGTTTTGTTGTACGTTACTTTATGTCCATTCTAGTATTGCAATCACCTTGATGGGGAAGAGAGAGCTGATTGCTTTGCTTAATTTGTCTTCCTGGTGTCTCGTGATGGTTGAACGGCTCTTCCTCGCGGTGCCACGGGGTTGTCTGCAGTTTGTGATTGTGGTATTTCCTGATCACACTCACTTACTATTTTTCATGCATCCAGGCCCATATGTGAGGTCATATCACTAGTCCCCCTACTGGATAAAGGGAAAACATGTATAATAGAAGTTTAGGAAACAACAGGGGTGGATCATTTTACACAATCGTGAAACAAGCTTCACATTTGCCAGAAAATGTTAATAAATTAATGTCAGAAAAATATTATAATAATTCACAATTGATATGGGTAACGATGTAGACGTCTATACATGTCGTTCCATGTGAAAAGGGTAAACTGATAACCCATGATTAAACATGTGTTTATAATATCTGCCGATGAATTTTCCAATCATATCTACTGGGCACGTACATTGCGAAATGTAGCGGTAGGAGGTTCATCTCTGTTATTCCTGTTTTTCCATGTAAATTCCAATTCCGGTAGGCAATCTATGAATTCCCTGATCAGGCGCTGCGTATCTACCATATGTTGGTTTACAGACCACTCAAGGCATCCGTGATGAGACACTTGGGCAACCACAGGACAGATTCTCAGATATTCGGTGTATTTATGTTATTATATTCACTCCAACAAAGTAATACCCCAATCCTAATGAAATTATACCACGGGAAACCTTTGGCCTCCACTGTTTGCTTATGAAAGATTCTATCAAACTTTGAATAAAAATGAAAAATACCACCCGGCAACCCTAAAAACGGCAATGCACTGGTCTAAATGAAAAGTTTGGGACATTCCACTCGGCTTAAATGGGTTACACATAAAAGTGGAGAAAGGGCCCACTAGGTGGATAGCGAACAGCCTTGTGGTGCTAATTATGATCAATCCGTAAGTTTTTCTTAGGTTCCACCTGTGGTGTAAGGGATGATAGATTATATCACCACTAAATACACCATACTTTTGAATAAGACACGTTTCAACACAAGGGGCCACTTTTCTTATTCAAAATATAAATTGCAATGAACCGGGATCCTATTTATCACGTTATATGAATTTACATCACATTATTCTTGGCCATGCATTGTATGCTTCAATCAGCGTCTCTTCTCAAAATGTTAAAGGTTTATAGAGTGCACAATTCCTCATTTACATGTAAAAGGTACCCGCACCAAAATACACATTAACATGAAATACATTGCCACGTGATCTGACACGCGCCTTGAGCGGACTAACGTTATCGTTAGCCAATGTCTGGCTCTGCGTATCGTGTTTGTATTACGTAATTATCGTTTCACCAGGACGCAATTAACGTATCGCCATGACGTGGTGTACAAGAGTTTCGCTAGATGACTGTTTCAAATAAAATAAATCATTTTAAAAGGGTAACAAGCGGGGCTGAGTGTAGGATCGTTTTGTATATTTGATTGATAATATAAACTGTAAATATAAGGATTGAAATGTCAGATTTTTAGCTTGAACGGGATGATGCAAAACATTACCTTTTAAATCTCTCCGAGAGGCCCTTCGGGCTTCACAAACATTAAAAAGCCTAATGTCTTGCATCATCCAGTGCAAGCTAAAGTACGTAAATGAATAACGTACCAAAACGTTTTAATGGAACGTCTAAATTACGTTTAAATGGTCAGTTTTGGTCGTACACGCGTTTATCAACAGCTCTCTATGACCAGGTATATTTTGACTGTAGGGACCAGTTCGATCCATTGGTGGGTTCGAGCGATTCCTGGTCAGACAATTCTGGTCAGACAAGTAGTGCATTGAATCTAGATATTTGTCAATCATGTCTACAGTTCACCATTTGCATGCTAGTAGTTGATAAATAAGCTGTTTTAATGTGTATATCGTTCTAGTATGTGGCGTGTTTAACTGTATCTGTCTATGTGTTAATGGCTTCATTCCAAACCAATATGAGAAAATAAAAGAAGAAAATATCAAATTACGTGTTTATCAAAACTTCTATTAATACATAGCTAGATCTAAGGATATAAAATGAAAGAAAATTCCAGCAAACAGAACTTTAGGACAAACTCCCCAGAATACGCGCCAGCAGACATGCCGGGCTGATACATCGTCTTGTCAACGTTGATGCTTATAAGATCTGCATTTAAAACAACCTTTCTCACCTGCTGGGAAAGGGCTAACCTCTTTGCTCTCGTTTGTGATGTCTTATTGTGACGTTGTCACTTTCCCATTGGTATCCTGGGTCGGTGTGGTGCTAGGTTGTATCGATTCCTGATATTTGCCCCTTTTTTTTACTTTCATCCAATGTTTTTTATTCGTGTCTCAATTTATCAAGATAGGAAGTTCCTGTTAATGTCAACATGTTCAGTGAGTCAGCCGATGCAGATGTAGTCCTGTTTGTTCTTGTAGCCAAGCAAAGATGATTGTGTTTTTGCTCTCTGGTTTTGTCGTCTTATAAGCGAAGTTTCTGGTTTGTCTACATGTATCAGTAATTGTGACGATGCTCTGGTTAACGTCCATTTGTTTTGTTGGTTTGTGTTGATGTTCTGCCGCGCACGGCCCTAATCAACAATTTTAGTCATGTTTGGACGATTTCACGTCTTCCTGGATTGAACCTTTGCTAAAAAGCGGATTAAGTGTTTTGACCAAGGTCACAACACTGCCACTGGTGAGTCTCGAAGTAGCAACATTCGATCCTCAGTCACTCTACCAACTGAGTCAGTGTGCTCCTTACACCCATTTATAAATACAAGATCGTGCGTGCAAGGGCACCCTTTGTAGCTTGGATGAAACGCACCCGGCGTTTGATCAGTGCTTACACGGTGCCGTCTTTAGTTTCATCCAAGCGTCTTGAGTTTCATCCATAACCTAGTTTGACCATGATGAAACTTACAAACTAGGTTATGGTCCCAGAACTATACTTTAATAGCATGTAAAGTCCCACTAGATTGCTAAAATTAGAACCTAGTTTGTAAGTTTCATCATGGTCAAACTAGGTTATGGTTTTGTGTACAATAGAAGCAAAATCTGTAATTGTTTACACTACAGTTTGATTACAAATAAAATTGTAAGTATTTATTCATAGTTCCTTCATTTCTACATATTCTATAAGCTTAGGGCAAATACTGCACATATAAATGAAAGAAAATGCATGAGAATAATTGAACATGAAAGTGTGCTAACCAGAAAGATCAACAAAGTTTCAGAACACAAGTATCACCTGACCTTTAGCTTCCATTTTGGGTCAATCTGGTTCCCTGTCTCTTAGTGCTATCAATTTGGAGACAGGAATCAGTGAGCCATATCAGCAGATATGTCATGTGACTATCAATTATGGTCAATTGACCATCAGCCAATGGGCTAACAGGTTTCTCTTCATGCTTATTCACCCACAATGCTGCAGTCATTCATAAAACTGTGATGTCATTGTGTCAGCATATGTGTTTTGAACTATTTTTTGTAAACAAATAATTATTTGCTGTTACAAAAGTGGATTTTCAATATTTTGGACATATTTTTGTGTGAGCACCAACTAGATGTAAGGGACTTACTATTACAATAATTTTTAACCAGACATATTACTCCATATATAAACTTTTGAGTCAAATGTTAGTGTTGCTATTTGAACAAAATATGACCCAAAATATTAGGCCTAAGAATGGGACAAACAGAAAAATCCATTCTTAGGCCTAATCTTAGGTCTATTACAAGTATTGCCTGAGTCTTAAGCTAGGCACATACTTTGCATATGCGACCTGTGAATGCTCAAGCATGAATGAATGCATGTGCACGACTGTCGAAGCATATCATTTCCTCCTTTACGATAAGAATCAAACTAACGTATCATGCCTGTTTTACCCAAGTGGTAAAATGCTTAACTTGAGATCGAGAAGTCCCTGATTGGAGCCTTGTGGAGTTACTGCTCTGTGTCCTTGAGCAAGACACTATATCCTTACTGCTCAAAGTCAAGTAACGTCGAACATCAGTTAAATTCGGACAGCGACCTTGTTTGCTTCATATTTTAATTACTGGAATGAAAAAAATAATTTAACTACGCAAACTGTGAAAATCCTGATGAGACGGCTCATAAGGAGCCGGAGCCGTCTCATCTGGATGTCCACTGTTTGCAAATGTATTTCCGAATTTACCTGATGTCCGAAGTTACCAGACTTTATCCTACTGGCTAGCAAACAGGAAAACATCCTGACATGACTGATTTTTGTTTTTCTAGGTCGTAAAACATCAGTCAACCAAACATTGCTGATTTCTGAACAAACTCATGTCCATGGTGGTCTAGGCTGATGGGCCTAAGGAATCAGATAACAGGAGAGACAATCCATAAATGTTTCCATTTTCGAGGTCTGAAAACCCCCCCCCCCCCCATAAAAACAGGAAAGTGAGCAGGCTGACAATAGTCGTTTAAATTATTATAAGTTTCTCTATTAAAGAAGTATGTTTTTGTTGCTGTTGTTACATTAAGTGACATATTTATTCTAGATATAATCGATTGTTTTTGTCTCTATCTTTTTAAAATATATAGGTTTTATCTTAATAAATAAGATATATACATATTTTCTCGCTGTTTTTTTTTCATTTATAAGCCAATATTAAGTAGTGTATTCTCAGAAAAAAATATGTTATTTTTCTGTTCAATTGTTTAAAACATGAGAAATTGTTGTTGTTTCTTCATTAATAAAACTCCAAATTTTCAACTTTAAAATTATAGAACTTTTTAAAAAGGTCAATAAGATCGTTTTATTTTTGTCATAGAATATGCGTTTTGAGCTATTATTAACATATTAAAAGAATGTAACTTTTTGGGCACATTAAAAAAATCTGAGGTCCGGCCTAACTAGTTTAGAACCTTTCACAAACGTTTTATAAGGGTTATGTGTCAGCCGGGCATACTTAATAACTTAACAATCTTTATTTTTCAACAAATGGTCAGTTGAAATCGTCTCAATGAGCACCAAAACCTAAATGTAATAGATAAGACAATCTTCACTTTTTTACTCTCTAAAAGTTTGTTCATCTGTTCATCTGGACCTATGCTTATGCTGGTCAAAGCTCTAGAGCCACGAAATAAGCCGTGTTAGTGTCACTTCCAGAGATGACAAGCGTGGTGTATACCCAACACACTCCCTCGTCATTGGGAGTGGTAAACAGCACGGACACAGTCATCGAAAGATAGAATCGACAAACCCGTGTAAATTATAGTACCAGTATGGCATTTTATGATAGTGCATATAGGTACATGTAAACGTATATGTCTGTCCAATTAATTCCACATACTGTATAATTTTGCTCATCTGATAGCAGTCATTAACTGTTTACATGTAGGTAATATTTGCGTTTGCTTTTTTGTGGTCTTCTCAGAGTGGTTTTTTAAATCGACTTAAAAAAAGCATCAGAATGTCAAACAGTTTGGATCCAGATCCGGTCCGACATTTTGTCTGAATTTGGTCCAAACTGTTTGCAAAAGCTAACAGCAGACGCCACTTGTAGGCAGTGAGTTTAACAGTTCAATAGCTGCCACATGTTCCTGCTATTGGGGGAAATCCTACACTGAAATTACTACAGCATCGAAATTCTTTCTCATAACCAAGCTACAGCAAATAAAAATGATACTGAAAATAAGCTGTATACCAATTAACCATATCCGAGCAATGCATTCTTCAATAAGATACGAGGCTTTGCTCCCCTATATATAGGATCAAATGACTGGAGGTTATAAAACTATTTCATGCTCAACTCAACTGGGATGAAAAGTATCCTCCTCAGAAACGTTAACATATCAACAATTGGCAATTGTATTTTTAAACAAAATTGCTAGAGCTTTACCGACATAATATTTAGTAATGCAACATACGTAATGACGGCGACAGCAACGCCGCATATACTTATAAAAGCTTAGCGTTTTCGCGCAAAACACTAAATTCCATAGTATTTATAAACGCATACATGTATCATGGTGATTCGTGCCTCTGTGTTATTAGCCGAAGTCTTATAATTTCATTGTTGGTGAAAAGCTGACTTGATCTCTGTATGGAAGAAAGTACATGTCGTAAAATGGATATTCATCTATCGCAGAAATTTAGTAGTACATGTACGTTATGTTAATTTTATTTGTTTATTTATTTGCACTTTTTCATTAGTTTTTAATATGATTTTCACGTTGACGCTGAAAAAATAATAGTTGAAACGTGAGAAATGTAAAGAAATATCTACGTCGATGGTTTAAAAAATGTATAGCACGATACCTCTTCTGTAGGGAAGAATTACCAATATTTGTAGGTTACGGTCAACACAACTAATATTTGTAGGTTACGGTCTACTAAATCCTACTACTGTTTTAGATTTTTTGCACTAGGCATGTATAACAGCATTTTGGCGCAGGGCATATTTTGTTTCGTTCTGACTCGAGTTTTCGCGAAATTCCAACAATTCTGTACCCTAGAAGCATCACTACAGATAATTTGGAATAGCATAGTTTTCTTAAAAGTAAGAAAGAGGACAAAGATCAAGAATCGATAAAATCAAGTACCACACCTGACCCAGGATACCAATGAAAAAGTAACAAACTCACAATTAGACATCACAAACGAGATCCAAGAGGCCAGCCGACCACAATGCATCAATAAACAGACACGCACGAAAGCATAACAAACACAAGACATAACAAGAAAAGATATGACAGTGAACTGCCATATCAAAGACCCGACCTCATTGAAGTGATGGAAATTGAAATTAATTTGACTACATCAACAAATGTTCATACTAGTTTCTATATAAGTGTAAGGGAATGCCTAGATTGTTGAAGAAATGGCGTAAAAGCTAACACCAATTGTAATTTATAATTCGAATTTTGGATTATTTAAAATTAAATCTCCAGTACCTTTGACTTCGAAATTACGAGATTCGACTTATCAGTCAAGTGTCCATTTTCAATTTTTACCGAACATGGCTGGTTTTCCAGTTATTTTGAATTATTTCAGACATAACGGAGTTTTTGGAACAGGCAAAACTCCAAATTCCCGCGCTCAGCGTCATTGCGATAAATGTTTCAAGTCATATAAACGTATAAGTAAACAAAAAGCGTCATTGGAGAAGTACAAAACGGGCGTGCAAACAGGCATCAGAGTGGAAAGCAGAGTTCCGACGTTTTGTTCGGGTCTGATCTGGATCCAAACTGTTTGCAAAGGTTATCAGCAGAGAACACTAGTAGACACAGCCAATTTTTACTTAGTGCTGGTTCAACCCATCCCTACATAACTGGAAAACTGTTGACTAGGTTTAACTCATTACCACACATTTTTCCGCACTGCGAAATTACCAGCATGCAAAGAGTATTCCACTTTGTGTTAGCCTGGCCTAGGCTCTGAGTTCAAGGAAACCTACTGCTACTGGACACACATTTTCTCTGCATAATTTCCCGTCTTCGCTCAAACTCAGAGCCTGGTAAAGTCTGAAGAGCTGGTGTCGGGAATTCCTGGGACCTTTAGTTCCGCTGTCATGCTAATCACACCGTACAACCGGCTGCTTTGATGACAGGTTACTAACAATGATGACAGATACGGGATTTTATGTCCCATGAAGGGTAGGTTATAATTTACGGTTGGCAAAATTGTTAGACAAGTCCTCTGGTACTCTGTGGTGAATGAGTACACTTGTTAGTGTTGCAAGATCCTACAAAAGCAAGCTGAAATTGTAGCTCTCACAAATAAAGCCACACTTGATCATCATTTCAGAGGCTTCCTGAGAAAAGTCACAAAAAACGGTTATCTGCTCAAGTTGTGCGTCTCTCCGTCATAGTCTGCTGTCTGCACTTATATACAATAAAACTACTATAATTCAGCTACATTTCTGCCAAATTTGAAGCCGCAGTTTGATTTTATAAAGTTACTGGAGCCCATCAAAGATGACAGGTAGATGAAAAATGGCTGCCTTTGTCAACAGGTCAATTTTGAAGTGGCTGTCTTTGATGACAGGTCATGAATTTTAGTGGCTAACATGGATGACAGGTCATAATTCTAGAAAGTTAATCTAATTCAACATATTTCTTCAGCCTGTGGTCTCAAATGAGAGCATAAACACCTTCCATATTGCATTCAGGTCAACATAATCTGTCATTTGGCTAGCTGATATTGAGCATAGGTAAACAGTCTAGATCCAGACACTTTAGAAACAGGGTCCATACTGTTTCTTAGAGGATATAGATACAAAACATATCTAGATCAGCTATCATTTAGATGACAATAGGGCGTATCCACCTTTCAGTGAAATCTTTGTAATATATTAAGTTATTTCATAATATGTGCTTTAAGGACAGGGTTTGGTTTGGGTTGTGCCACCTCCTGGTCATTGCTCATGTAATTTTATTATGCAGTACCAGTACCTGGGACATTATTACACCTCCCCTATACAAATCAACGAAAAGTTGTGAATCACTGTTACAGACTGAATGGCAACAGATAATATCCTGATCTTTCCACACAGCAAAATATTTTCTGCCTTGATTTGGTATGAATTTTAGTGGCTAACATGGATGACAGGTCATAATTCTAGAAAGTTAGTTTAAATCAGCATATTTCTTCAGCCTGTGGTCTCAACTGAGAGCATAAATCATCTTCCATATTGTATTCAGGTCAAAATAATCTTATCTGTCATTTGGCTAGCTGATATTGACCATAGGTAAACAGTCTAGATCAAGACCAGACACTTTAGAAACAGGGTCCATACTGTTTCTTGGAGGATATAGATACAAAAAATAAGCTCAAAATGTACATCTAGATCAGATATCAGTTAGATGACATATGGGCATATCCACTTTTCAGTGAAATCTTGAGTTTTGTTATATCAGTTATTGCACGTTAAGGTTTTAAGGACAGGGTTTGGTTTGAGTTGTGCCACTTCCTGGTCACAGCTCATGTGATCTTTGTTCAAAGCAGTACCAGTACCTGGGGCAATATTTCACTTCCCCTATATGAATCAACAGAAAGTTGTGAATCACTGTTACAGGTTGAATGGCAACCCAATCTTTCCTCACAGCAAAATATTTTCAGCCTTGATTATGGTATATGCAAGTTGACATCATGTGATGTTGAAAACTAAACAAGCACGGTGTCTTATTGCGTCTTGGCTGGTATCTTTTGTGTTGTGCCTTGATGACCAAAGTATTTGTTTTGCAGATTTTTATGATAGACATCCATCAATGGGGTAAAGCTAAGGGGTCCTTAAACTCTAAATACAAGGATGTTTCAATAAGTTACCATCCTGACCTATTTCTAACAGACCGATACAGTCAATATATTCTATGTGTTGGTAAGTTGATAATTTATCGTGACTTCAAGCATGGTCAGTGAGCCAAATAATTTTCTTTCGTCAAATTAGGTTGTAAGGTAAATTTTACTATTTGATAAATATCTTTAGTTTGAAAAATGAAGTATGAGTATATAATATCTCGACAGAATGGAAAATTTGTCGCGTACATGATGTATAGAAATGAGAAGATTGCGTAATTTGATACTTAAGTGACCCATGGTTAAGGACGGTGGAGCATAACTATTTTCAGACATGTTGGAAGCTCTCAGATAGTAAAACTTTTTAACAACTGTTTATCTAATATATCAATTAATATGCGAATATAATTATAAATACATTTTTGTCAAAATAGCAAGGAAAACACTGTCTGAATTATCAAATTTTCCAAAATTTAAGTTCTATTTTTACTAAGGAATAAAATCACTATTAATTTTGAACACTGGGATTTTATTCAAGGGCAACAAATTTTATTCTAATTTTTAAAGAGAAAATAAATTCTATTGGCCTCAATTATAGCTTTGTTTCAAGTAAGTAAAGTAATTTGTCTTTTGAAATGGCTCTTGAACAAAGTAGTGCTGCATATTTCTAAGTTATTTTAGCACATTTTCAAATGCAGTTTAAATCACTAGAAAATTTATATATCAAACATAGAATTGAAAAGTATCTTGATAGAGATTGTTTTTTGAAAAGAAAAAGCGATCTATCTTGATGGGAAACAGGGTAGGCTGGTTACTTATTGAATGACCCTTGTATTACAAAATCTGATCCACCATCAAAATCTGTTTAACAAATACTTTGGTTACCAAAGCACAACACGATATATAACAGTCAAGACGCCAGTAGACACCATGCCTGTTTTTAGCTTTCAACATCACATGGTGTCAACTTATACCATATCAAGGAGGAAAATATTTTGCTGTGTGGAAAGATCAGGATACTATCTGTTGCCATTCAGTCTGTATCAGTGATTCACAACTTTTCGTTGATTTGTATAGGGGAGGTGTAATATTGTCCCAGGTACTGGCACTGCATAATAAAATTACATGAGCAATGACCAGAAGGTGGCACAACCCAAACCAAACCCTGTCCTTAAAGCACATATTATGAAATAACTTAATATATTACAAAGATTTCACTGAAAGGTGGATACGCCCTATTGTCATCTAAATGATAGCTGAGCTAGATATGTTTTGTATCTATATCCTCTAAGAAACAGTATGGACCCTGTTTCTAAAGTGTCTGGATCTAGACTGTTTACCTATGCTCAATATCAGCTAGCCAAATGACAGATTATGTTGACCTGAATGCAATATGGAAGGTGTTTATGCTCTCATTTGAGACCACAGGCTGAAGAAATATGTTGAATTAGATTAACTTTCTAGAATTATGACCTGTCATCCATGTTAGCCACTAAAATTCATGACCTGTCATCAAAGACAGCCACTTCAAAATTGACCTGTTGACAAAGGCAGCCATTTTTCATCTACCTGTCATCTTTGATGGGCTCCAGTAACTTTATAAAATCAAACTGCGGCTTCAAATTTGGCAGAAATGTAGCTGAATTATAGTAGTTTTATTGTATATAAGTGCAGACAGCAGACTTTGACGGAGAGACGCACAACTTGAACAGATAACCGTTATTTGTGGCTTTTCTCGGGAAACCTCTGAAATGATGATCAAGTTTGGCTTTATTTGTGAGTGATTTAACGTCAGCTTGTTTCTGTATGATCTCTCAACACTATCAAGTGTACTCATCTACCACAGAGTATCAGAGGACTTCTCTTACAATTTTGCCAACCGGAAATTATAACCTACCCTTCATGGGACATAAAATCCCGTATCTGTCATCATTGTTAGTAACCTGTCATCAAAGCAGCCGGTTGTACGGTGTGCTAATGGCCCATATAAAATCGCTAGCTCCATTATCAGAATTTATGACTTAACTTGTGTTCATAGAAACATTTTATCCCCAGAGTGAAATGGATGAAAAAAAATGAGTTTGGGAGTTTTTAGATAGCAGACAGCTAAAAATCAGAAACAATTTGCAGGAGAATGATGATCTGTCCTGCTCGCCATCCCGAAGTAGTAAAAGTCTGACATGTCTGCGTGTACCATGGCTGTTAAAGTCCTTAAGCTCTGATCAGCCTGCGCAGTGGCTCAATATTAGAGTGTTTGACCCGAGACCAGTTCAAGCGGAAGCGAGTTCGAGCATCACCGGCGTCACTGTATTGTGTGCTTGAGCAAGACATATCAATCCTTGCTTAGTACTGGTTCAACCCAGGACGACACGTCCGGACATAACTGAAAAAAATGTTGTCTTGGACACAAAGAATCAAATCAATCAATAAAGGTACGTGTAGTATATTCATGAATTCAGCTTACGGACAAATTGATGTCATCAGCCCAGAATCATTGCTCCAGAAATAATGCTCAGCTGTGATTGAGCCGTTGAGGAAAAGGCATAATGTGGAATTCAATCTGGTCTGCATTGTTTACTAAGATACGAAATATAGGCATCTAAAGCTGGCGCTTCACCAGGGTCTGCACCATTTGCTAAGACAAACACAATTTATATTAAAACTTAGAAATTTCCATGTGTGGCCAATATAAAATGGACTTTCCCATACTTTTTCCATTATTAAGCTACTTGGTCACTGCATAACTTTAATATTCATATCTGGGCGTGATTCCACTATTTCATTGCCCAAGAAGGGAGATCTTATAATATTTTATTAAGAGTTAACCTGTTTAATATGTTGTTTGAGCCGCGCAGACGTGCATGCATTTTATGAAAATCATAAACTGAAAACTACAACAATTTTAAAGATCATCTGCTTTTGTCATCTGTTGAAACTGTTTTTGAAGCCTCGTCGACAGAGTAGATCAAGATCAGACTGCTCCTGTTGTCAGACTGCACCTGCGGGAGCAGTCTGATCTGGGCTTACACTGTTTACCTCTATACTTATGTTAATCATAAACATAGTCATTTTGCTGGCATTTTATGGTTTAAATGATAATATTAGCCACGAAATGAGATTTCCAACAATGTGGTATGTCCGACCAGCAAAGGCTCTGATCAGTATGAGCATCTGCCCAGCCTGATAAGAGCATTGGCTAGTCGCCTGAATATTTAATGACAGTTAAGCTACTGACTGAACAGCATATGGAGTTTCTAACCTTAAAAGGAGTCTGAGTCTACCCTTGTCAAAATGACACATTGTAGGAAATCACATGTCACGGCTCATGCGTTTTGTGTCATGGTGCAAGGTGATACCCTTTGCATGCTTGGTAATTTAGCATGCTTTTTGTCGTCTGCTGATTTTTTTTCATTTTTTCCCTCAAAATTATGACCGAAAAAAAAGTTGAATGCAGACATAAAGCAACATGAAAAGTAGCCCTCACTCTCACTACATAGTTGTTGTGAAAGAAAAAAAAATTCAGTACCTAAACTTTTTGCATTCTGGGAAACTTTGCTATTGCGTCGTCTGCCGATTTCTTTTCTAAAATTAACTTTTTAAATACTTTCAGAAGCAGCTTTAGTATCAAACAATTTGAATTCACATCAGGCAGGATGTAGTGCGTTAACTATATTGGTCTAAACTAGATGCGATAGCACTAGCATGCAAAGGGCGAATGCTGGCCTGAATTGTGTTGTGTAAAATTACCCCCAGAATTAACCAAAACGAATTTGACCAGCAG
Source organism: Loripinus fragilis (assembly GCA_964019695.1). NCBI lineage: Eukaryota > Metazoa > Mollusca > Bivalvia > Lucinida > Lucinidae > Loripinus > Loripinus fragilis. The sequence goes on from OZ026519.1 coordinate 3,914,792, forward strand.
TGGATAATTATCTAATAATTATTTGAGATTTAATGTTTCCGGAAATGATCCCTGACTAAGCAGGTAACAGTACATCACTTAATGGGTTCTTCAAATCAGAGACTAACTTTGCATGTAAAACGGCCATCATAATTAGGTCGCCATATCAAATGAATACGCATTATCAGTAGGCCTAACCTATACCTCGAAAGCTTGTCTGTGTTTTGATAAAATTGGCTGTAAAGAATTTCGCATTGAATTTTAAAACTCGGACCAATATGATTTCCAAACTATGACATTGGCGTCCAAATAGACAATTGTCGGTTTTCAGTGTTACATGTAATATATGTGTATATATATTAAACGTTAAGCCAGGAACCTTTTCCCAAGGCCAGTTAGACTGACAGTCCGTGTAAGTTTAAGAGGAATAACTTTATTCTGGTTCCATCCCCTAGATCTACCTATCCACAGGGCACCAGATTAGAATTATTTGTGTAAGTCCTCTTTACCCTAAATTAATTACAAATAAAAATAAATAGATCTAAATAATAATAATAAGATATAATTTATTATAAATAAAACAGATTGTATAATAAAAATGCATTTCGATTCGACCGTCAAAGACACACTTCCCATGAAATGATTCTGTGTATAGCCCTGAAATAGTGTAACTTTCGACCGGAACTACTTGTGTAAGTCTCATTTAGCCGATTACAATAATTATAGAGACATATGAATGTTTAGGGACCGATTTGATCGGGTCTCAAAAAGCATGACTGATCCACAAAAGAAGTACCGCTTTAGAACGGTCAGTAAAAATATTTTACAGGATGGCTTAAAGCGGTTTCACGGCGCCAACCTCACCCTTAGTTCAGATGTGGATCAAGACACATAGATGTTTGGTTTGCATGAAAGACCCCTAACTTATCAACACACCATCTCCTAGAACATAAGCCAAACGCTTAACTGAGCCCAGCTGACCGAAGACAAACATCCACTATTGTTTTCTTCTCAATTTCTTTAAAAATTCTCACGTTACTCATATGAAATAAGTCTTTTGTTACTTCGTCGTATACCTTTTTTAAAGATATTTCTTGCTATATTCATAGTATGCAAACCGTTTGTTGGTTTCTCAACGTAATAACTGCCGTTAGAACACGTTACACATCACTGTGTACCCTTACAGCGCAGCCTACAATTTGCACTAGACAACATTTACAAAGTTTGTTTCCTTTTTGAAAAACAAATAATACCTGATATTACATGTGAATCGTCTGCGGGCAGCCGATTCACATGTAATATCAAATACTATTTGTTTCTCAAAATCAGGAAAGATACGATGAAATATGTTGTCTACTGCAGTTATGAACGGCCCTCTAAGGGTTAATAGATATGTAATCATCACAGAGGTAATTGAGTTCAAATAATTGGGAAGGCTCATCTTCCCCCTCAGCTGTTTATAACTACTGTAAACATCGTTAATCATGTTCAATATCACGCCTGAATAAATAAGCCAAAGAGGCTAAAAGGTGAAATTTAATGAACAATTTACCTAATAGCAAACAATCAGGAGCTATTGTGTCAGAAGGTGGAACGGAAATGATTCCACTACTTCACTTTCTGCTGACTTGACTGTACAGTTAGACTGCTTCACTGCCCCACGTATTACCTACGAGGTCAGTGTAGCAGTCTATACAGTGCGCTCCCAATACTAAACTGCTACACCGACCTCGTATACAGGTATTATAAGTGGGGGCAGTGAAGCAGTCTATCCCAATACCTGCTAAGTTGAACTTTTGAATACTGATGACACCGTTTTTGAAGCGAGCGCCACAGAGACCTGTACATCGGTGTGATTAGCAACAAATGTCCGATTGCGAGAGTTGATGAATGAGGCGTATCTACAGAATTGCAAGCAATTACTCCCCAGCCTCGTCAGAGCCCGTGCGCGGATCCAAAAGGGGGTTGGGAAATGGGGAGGGGGTCCTCACCTCCCTGGAAACTCCCAAAACAATAGGTTTCCTTAGGAATACTGTTCCTAACCCAATGTGGATAATCACAAAACTCCCCAGCCAACATTCAATGTTTGGCCACCAACGGCTCATCTGTGAAACGCCATTTAAATGACGGGTTGGTGTTGGTCCGATTTTAGCCATTTTATTTTTAATTCCCATTTTTGCCTGAAATGTTTGTAAACCATATTGTATCATATCACTCCAAGGCGCGACTTCATTTAATAATCTACAAAGTGAATCTATCTTCAAACGGACTTCTCATCTACATGTACGTAATCATTTTTGTCAGTGTATCATGATTATGAGGGTGAGCCTTACTGGATCCTGTTGGAGACTATTTTGTCAGTGTCCGCAATGTATTTAGTCCCCAAAGACCAGTTATATCTATCGAATTGCGGAAACTGATTATATCAATGCATCAAGCAATAGGCACAGATATCCAATAAAGCGGAGCGTTTAGAATAAATTGCATTGTGTACAAGCATTCTGTCGCTTTCTTAACTCTTTACCTACTAGTGCCGTCTGCTGATAACTTTTGCAAACAGTTTGGACCCATATCAGGACCGACATAACGTCGGGCCTGATAAGGGTCCAAACCGTTTGCCTATCTGATGGTTTTCCTGAAAGGATTTTTTGAAAAAGTTAACTTTGAAAAAAATCAGCAGACGACAAAAAAGCATGAAAAATTACACAGGAGGCAAAGAGAACTGGGAAATTAGAAACTGTGAGAGAAAACTAATCTCTGGATGTCTAATAGTTTCTCCAATATATATAAACAAATAAACACAAACTCATACGGGCTAGAAACATTGAATAAGAAACTTCTCTGCGACGGGAGTGTCGCTGACTGGTGGTAAGGTAACAATTTAAACTCCCAAAATTAACTTAGCACTGAACTTAAACTTTCAAAGAATGTAACAATGAAACAGTATATGACGTCGGATCTGGAAGTGATATTACGTCATTTATTACATACCTTCTAAAGTAAATCTATATAGTAAAATTGCCTTTAGCACTCGATAATATTTCCTATTTGACTGAATCCATATTGACACAGTCATGTGACGAGGCCAATATGAATATTGAATATTGAATCAGTTATATGGATTTTAGTAATTGTGATGACGTCTAGATAGCGTGCACTTTTACGATTCAACTCACTAACGCAGCATTTCAACATGGGTGTGTAGCGTTTAGAATCGTCATTAGACCCTGTTTCCAGGGGTATTTGTTGCTAGATTGGGGTTATAACATAGATAATTCCAATAGAAATAAGAATGCGACAGGAAAATAAGTAAGAGTCAGGCCTTAAAACCTACAAAACCACTTGCTGTAGCAAAATCCAGTAGCCTTGGAGCCGTTGAAGTACAGTGTTTACCCCTGTCGTCTCCTCACATGAAATACAAAGCTGATCTTCTTTTAGCTACAGTAAAAGCAACTGCAATACATGTAATGCTAATGTTAAGGGCGTCTTTAATTGTTCTATTGAATGTTTTGTCACAACGATACACAGGGCAGGGGAACATGTGACGCGTAACGTCATATTTGTTTCAGTATTTGTTTTGGAAAATGCCCTAATAATTATGTGGTAAGGTTTTTTGTTTCTTTCACTGTAACATAGAATAGGGAAATGCCAGTCGATAAAAGAATGGGGCAGGAGAATAAGTAACAGTAAGGCTTTTAGGTAGCAAACACAAATCCTACAAAAAAGCCAGTAGCATTGTGCCGGGTTTATCAGTTACCTCTTCTATTATGTTGACCTAATAAACGTTGCCTTTCTCACGGCATGTGCATATATCAGGTCATGATGACGTTGCACGCTTTGAGCGACGTCGTACATGACGTTGAAATGACACGATACTCGATAACTATGTCATTATCGCTAGGTGGAAAGTGAACCCACTTGTTAACTGATAAATTGCGTCTTTTGATATCAAGTTTACCTGGCTTAGCTTCTAGAACGCATGTTGAATCGCTCGGCAACCCTCGCCATTCAACAAGCGTTCTAAAAGTAAGTGAGTATGATCAGGAAATACCACAATCACATACTACAGATCAACGCACGGCACCGTGAGGAAGAGCCACAGAACATTTATAATAACAATACATCTGTAAGACAATAATAGCAAAGCAACCAGCTTTCTCTTCCTCTTTAATATGATTCCAAACTAGAATGGGCACATAGTAATGCATAACAAAACAAAGACAAACACAGAACTCCAACAAAAAATGGGAACTACATTAAACAAAAGATCAACAACAACAGAACCACCGCCTGGTAAACTTTATATCAAAAGACACTCGATCGCCTAGTATTCTCTCTTACTCATGTCATTTCCTCACATTAAATATAAAGTTGAGTCTCTATAAGCTACATTGAAAGCAGAAAGCAACTGCAATATATGTAACGCTAATGTTAAGGGTGAGTTTGGTTGTTCTATTGACGGTTATGTCACAACGATACACAAGGCAGGGGAACATGTGACGCGTAACGTCTTGTCTGTTTCAGTAACGGCGTAGCCATCTTGGGATTATTGCCCTGATAATTATGTGTTAAGTTGTTTGCTTCTTTCTGGTGGATGCCGGGGTATCTCTGAATGGTTTGGAACCTAAACTAAAACTGTGAAAATCTCCGAGGCCAAAGCGAGGGTCGTCTGTATGCCTGTCCGGGGGTCCATGATGACGCAAGAGACCCAACAAGTGACACGACCCGTCCCAGGCAGATGCGTAATAGTATTTTATATTTTACATTGTTGTGCTGGTTTTTACGGACCTCTGACAATGGCTGTAAAAAGCTTGCATCTCCATCAGATGTTTCAATCCGAAATTTTTGAAAGACTCACCGCTGTCCGCCACGGATTGGCCATATAAAATGTATCATACATACATGTGCCGCCGTTTTGGACATGTAAGCAACGGGAGCGAATGGCTCGCACTCGAAATGGAATGCAGCTCGCGGTCGATACAATTGTATGGAAAAAGAGAATACTATAATATACATATATGCATATGGTTTATATCTTCTTCTTATGTTATACCTACGAATCTGCCTGGATGAAGGAGGTCAGAACTGAGATTAAAGTGTTATGCCCACAATGGTCAAAGGGGACTGGGACGGGGGTACAGATGGTACTAAGTGGGAGACTAGGGAGATGAACATGAGATCAAGATGCTACGCGCACAGGAGACAGAAGTAAGTAAGGGTGCAAAGATCAGGAATCGATACAATCAAGTACCACACCTGACCCAGGATACCAATGGGAAAGTGACAAACTCACGGTTAGACACCACAAACGAGAGCCAAGAGGTCAGCCCTTTCCCAGCAGGTGACCACAAGGTACATATAAACAGACACGCACAAAGGTATAGCAAACACAAGACAGAAAAAAAACATAAAAGATCCACAAAAGAACTACCGCCTTGGAACGGTCTGTTAAATATTTTACTGGAGGGCTTAAACCGGTTTAACGGTTCACCAACCTCACCCTTTGTTCAGATGTGGGTCAAGACTCAAAGATGTTTGGTTTGCATGAAGGAAGCCTCACGATAATATATCTGCATATAAAAGTAAATAACTAAGATGTCGAGCTATGGGCTCATATCTTGCAACACTTTGTAATCGATGAGATTCTTCACATTTAACTTCAAACGGTCTTAGCTTCTTTGGAATGGGTTGGTTTGTTATTATAGTATGACCTATGATTTTTATGTTTAGATACCTTTTTCAGGTCTTTTTTAGGTGGAAGCTACACAGATCCCCTGGCATTTTAGATTATAATGTAAAAAAAACAAAAGCAAAAACACGTGCCACGTACAATTACCACTGTTTTCTGTTTATTCGTTTCAAAGTTATGGCATTTTGGCTGTTTTTAAGCTAATTTTATGTAATTTACATTCTTGTACGCTGCATAACTATCTCACCGTTCATGATATCTCAAACAATTTTATAGATTTTTTTAGGTAAAGACGATGTGTCACGCTTAAATATAGTTTTCCCACTTACTTAGCATCCAAGTTAGTTTTTTTGTCGAATCAAATTTCCACTATCTAAAATTGGCCAGACTTACACAATTTGAATAAATGGACAGATCTTTGTTATGAATAGGTAGCAAACTAATAAAGAGCTGATGCCAATATGGAGATAGATCATTTTCAATAAAGCTGAAATAGTGTTCAAAGAATTAAAAAATCAAACCGCGTTTCCCGCCCAAATAAAAACATTTCTACAATAAACTAGACCAAACTCTGCTCTGGACCTGCGTCGCCAAAATACTGATTGATTGTTTGTTTTTGATTCTTTAATTCCCAGTAAAAATCATTTATCTTGGGACGGGTCTCCTTGGGTTGAACCAGAATTAAACAAGGATTTATGTGTCTTACTTAAGGACACATCGCAGTGACGACGTCGGGGCTTGAACCTGCAATCCCTCGGTCTCGAGTCAAGCACTCTACCACTGAGCCACTGCGTATATTGACATATCTATTAGGGGAGACTATAGAAGTTAACTGACCCCCAACACACACACCTGCAAACAATTTTGATGATACCTGTTCGTATGCAATCGAAGCTGTTGGTGATACATATTATACAAAGCGGGCACCGACGTAAAATAATGTCTAAGTCCAACGTGGTGTGGGTGTAAAAAATGTCTAGGTTCATCATCCTAAAAATATGAGAAAATATATATCAAAACTGCACAACATAGAAGTTGCACATCATCAATATGTCCGGAAATCTTCATACAATGTTTGAATAAAAAGAGATGAAAACTGTTGGAGTAACAGATTACACAATGTAAGCAGCCCAGAAGTGGTGTAGACGTTATAATGGCTCAGTTCAGCAATTTTAACATATAATAAAATACTATCATATGTGCACAAAATAGGAGATGCACTTATTCATTTGCATGAGCAATCATTATGAACAGTTTTAATATTAAGTTATGACAACTGTTTGAGTTAAAAATTACACAAACCAGACACCACCTGAGCATATCGGATGGAAAAATGTCTAAGTTCAAGCTCCCCCCCTCTAAAATAAGAAGAAAAAAAAAGATCAAATGTGCATAAAATAGAAAGTGCACATCTTCATTGTGTGAACAATTAGTAGGCAAAGCTTGAATATAAAGGAACGAAGACTGTTGGAGTTAGATACAGGGTAATTCACAAACCAGACGCACCCTAAGCATTTCAGATGGAAAAATTCTAAGGTCAACACCCCTCAAATTGAGAAAAAATTGATCAAATGTGCACAAAATAGGAGGTACACATCTTCAATGTGTGAACAATCATTATACAATGTTAGAATATAACGGATTTTAAAACTGTTTGAGTTACAGGTTACACAAACCAGATACCCCTAAGCATTTCGAAAAAGATGGCTAAGTTCAAAACCATGCAAAAATGATAAAATATTAGTGACGCAGGTAAAAAAAATCGTTAGTTGTTTTGTCCTCTTCTTCTTCTTCCATTGTAAGGGTAGTAATCTTGTCAGATTGTAGGTTACCCTTTACTGCTGTGCCCAAAACCAAACCCCTATTACATCGACGTTATAGGTGTCCGATTTTGAGTTCAGCAGGACAAAATAATAAGTTGCTGTGTAGATGTTGTGGATTGTGATGCGACAGTGCACTGATGCACAGCCTCACTTACTAGAGTATATGTTCTAAATGTAGCTGAACACTAGCTGTTTGCAAAAGAACACCGGGTGAGTGGCAATCGAAAAAGTTAATACTATCGACAACCGCAGATCATAAATCGTTAGTAACAGAGTTTTCTATTGTCATTTGTCGCCCAACTGGAATGGCACTAGAAACACTGCTACTAGCGATTTTTGATCCGCCTTCGTCGATTGTTAAGAGCGTTTTCGATTGCCGCCTACCCGATGTGAGAAAGCCCAGACCAAGAGCATACCAAAGTCTCCCTTGTTTGCTGTTCTGACAGACGTTTTGAAAAAGCAACAATATTTTATTTGGGAATAAAAAGATTTGGGAATTGAAAGAGAAAAGTGCTCGTAGAACTCAGCAACATGTCTTATTTGCCTAGATCTGCACATGTTATGGTATCCACGAATTATCAAATTTCCGAGATGCTTACGGAAGCAATTTCCGTAATATATTTCGTCACACGCTTCCTGATATTATGCTTTTTGAAACACTATCTGAATTTCTTCCCTAATTCCTTTCTGTCCATTTAGATAACACAATCATACGTGATGGGGGATTGATCGGTTCAATACACTGTTATTGTCTAGAGTTTCCACTGTAGCTGTGCTCTACGCTATGCTTGGATATCGGTGTTTAGCTTATTCTCTTATCTTTTAATTAATGAATTAACAGACGTGATTAATGCGCTCCAGGAAATAGTCTAAGAGAGTTGTGAGAGTTCTCAAATGGCAAACGGGTTAAGCTATCTTAGAATAAATTAACGTGATGGATTGTCGTACGATGGTGAACGTTTGGATCGGTTGAATGGAATAGAAATAATGCAGGAGTTTTGGAATTTATAATTTCTCGCAAACTTTATTGAAAAGAAGGATCATAATGATTAATCAAAGAATATTTACTTATAGTGTTGTTTTCGCATTGTTTGCGAGGTTTAAACTGTTTTATTGTTGTGTTAAATAAGTTAAGCTTCTAGAGAAGGGTGCGTAATTTATAATATTTTGTTCTTTAATATCAACCAAAACATATGTTGTGGGTACTCAAATCAACCGTCTCAACGAGACGGTTCTTTTGAGTACCCAGCACATATGGTCAAAGAGATGGATAAGAAAATATTAATATTTTATCCCCTATTTTTTGTATATCTAGACTTATGGACTCTTGAAATAAAAGAGTGAATAAAGGTTTAATTATGAACAGCGATAGTGAGACATGCAGTAAGAAATTATCTGTTCAGTCTATCTCATTGGCGGTGCCAAAAATGAAGAAAAGGAAATGGGGCAGCAAGCCCAAACCGGGCGAAAGTTTAAAGGTAAGACTAAATCAGAACTCAATGGTATATACACATTATAATAAAAGTAATTTGGCGTATATAAGGTATATAATAAACATATTATCATAATAGTAACTTGATCTGGCGTACTGTATCACGTCGAGTGGATGAGGTTATACCATCGGATCGCCCGAGACGCGAAGCGTCGATGGTGATCCAATGGTATGGTCTCATCTACGAGACGTGATACCGTACGCCAGATCAAGTTACTATCATGATAATATGTTTATTATATACCTTTTTCTGACATTTGTCTGATTTTATATATTTTTTTAGCATTTAATCTCGAAAAAATTGAGGGAACGTTTGCCATTACGTTACGTTTCTTGACGTCACGTCATCATGTTTTCATCTCTGGTTCCATGCTTGAAAAATTATTTTACGTAACGTCACAGCAAAAACAGGAAACCGACGTTAGCCTCGTTTTAAAGGATAGTGATACGGCATCAGAAAACCTCAGCTCGTTGATCCGGCTTTCTGTATCAGATAGCCAGAAAACTGACGGTTCAAAAGATGTATCATTTATAGGTATATAATAAAAAACTGTTTCTATACTCTCAACTTAGCAATGGATTTTAAATGATCATTAAAAATAAATTGAAAAATTAAGTTTTCTCTTTCTTTAAAACACTCAGATGTAGTAGTTATCCTGCGAATAAATGCAAAAATGAAGCAAAAACTTAAAATATAACAAAGCCAACATGTTGCTACAACATGCAAATGACAAACACAAGTCACATGGTGTTATCATACATATATATAACATTAAGTTTTCAGTCATATAAAACATGACGTCAGAATGCGAAACTTGCAAAATAACAAAGCCAAAATGTTCTTAAATATACAAATGACACACACAAATCGCATGGTGTTATCATATATAGTCTAAAATTTTCAGAGTCACCAAAATGCGCATGCGAAACTTGCAATATAACAAAGCCAAAATGTTGTTTCAATATACAAATGAGAAACGCAAATCACATGCTGTTATCATATAAAGCATTAAGTTTTCAGAGTGACATTGACAACGAAAACTTGACGTCAGAATGCGAAAATTGCAATATAGCAGAGCCAAAATCGTGATAACAACATTGATAAAACTTGATAGTATTCGCTTGAAGCGCAATCTCTGTATAAAACGTGACCCCAAATTTGCACAGTCATACAACATGTAAGAATAGGGTTAGCATTAGAATATAGCTGTGCTTTAAAGGCATGATTCCTGGATCTATATGAGGTCGTTAGTATGGCTTAGCTACTCTTAGACCACTGACCTGATCTAGCTGATAAGCAACATGGTCGTTAAGCTGCTAAGATCTGCCAATCAATTTACAGGTAAATTCTAACAGCCAATCAAATTTATTTGTTATTCATTTATTTATTTACACACTTATACGTTTTAAAGTAGGTGACAGAAATTGAATAGAAAATATTCTTTCAGTTGCTGCCCTCTGAAACGAAAAAAACACACAATACAATTATATACATAAATTCAAAACAGACCAACGGACACCGCTGGACCATAGCGAGTGGCACTAAAGCAAAAATAAAAATAAATGACTCACATCACAATATAACGTCTTATAAAACATTTTAACCAAGCACATAAACTTTGCAGCATTTTATGTTTTATGTATTGCACGTTTATTTGAACAAATTTGAAACTGTTGTAACTTGTACAATCTAATTTACATATTTTAGTCTGGTCTCCAGGATTACGTTATCAGCAAGAAAATATGTATTCTTATTATTTGCTGGTTTAAAACAGTGTCCGAAGACAACTATTCAAATTTTCAGCGTTTAAAAATGCTGTCTGAAACTTAAACTAAAAGTTGATAATCTTTCTACTTTGTTTTATCTTATAGGTGAAGCTGTTTTCTGGTAACCTCGTATTACATGTACATATTTGATTGAAGTTTGTTCTAATAGAAAATAAAGCATTCCAATTGAGTATTTACTTTATAGAAGGAACTTTAATCTTCAAATTTTAGAGTTGGCAACACTTAAGTGTATGCAAAAGCATGTACTATACAATATTTAGTGAATGGTTAAATCCCTAAGCATGTCCTGAGTTGGCAGTGCGTTATTTGAATTTGCTTTTCACATTTCTTCTAGGAAATAAATTATACATATACTACCATTTTGGGCACTAGTATGGTAGATCTTAACAAGTACAGTGACTAAGATAGATTTTATAAAGTCCAGCTGTCAAGCAAAAAAAGCCGTTTCGAAGTTGGTTTTCATTTTAATAATATATTCCTCCAAATTTAAAAGAACATTGCACACTAAAGTACGCCTTTTCAAGAAATATACACGCGGTATTGGTACGTATTTGGGAGCACCGTGTAAAATCCCAGTTTGTCTATTTGGTACTGGCTTTACCAGGGGGTCCATCCATTACTGATAAGAAACCAGCAGCATGTGTTTACTTTAATCATATACATTTTTTGTACAACAGCCAATAATGAAAGTTATGACTGTTCAAATCAAATTCAAAACTATCAAGGACATCTAAAATAAGGCTTTTCCAGATTATTTTGAAGTGTTATGAATGAAATTTATCAAAAACGACCCCTTTGCAGCAGCTTTATTCATTTTGAAAATAGTTTGATACTTTTAAAAAAAGTAAATAAGGATGCAAAGATCAGGAATCGATAAAATCAGGTACCACATCTGACCCCAGGATACCAATCGGAAAGTGACAAACTCACAGTTCTTCTTAAGAATATGATTGTTTGTTGCTGGTGGACTAGTACTGTTCACCCGCTAAAGGTTTACTCATTATTTTTGTGTTTATATAATGGTATCCCCAAAATGGGTGAATATGACCAGAAAATGTGATGACCAGATATAGTACAGGTATTTCGTGGAGATGGTAAAGCTCAAGCCCAACATAAAACATAAACAACTTAATTATCCAGTCCCCTCCGTTGCTCAGAGATGCATTCCAAACGGGGCGTGGTTTCTCTCAATGTGTATGGGGGCTTGCAATTGGTTGATTGAGCCTTTCTAGTTTGACAATAATCAAGCTGAGGAAGCTGATTAATTTGTTAACCCATTGTATTCTGATGGATTTTCACATACGCATAAAAGCAAATAGAATGGAATTGTCCAATCTGTATTTAAGGGTCCACGGGTAGTCATCACCAAATTATCCTGTATTTCTGTCTCTGGTGATAGTTTTGACCTTAAAGGCCCTGTCACACTTCGATGTTTAGCACCAGCGTATGTCGACGTATGCGAAATGTAGCAATTTCGTTGGTGTACGCTGAATACGTTAGATATAAGTTATAAACACGCCATGATCACGCTATAATACGTTGGTATACGCTGACATACGACGAAGTGGTCTAAAAACTTGTGCATCCATGAAACTTTTAGTGTATGCGCATGTTTTCCTTCATATGTTAGATGTGCGCAACAGGTAATTTATGCATACGTTAATGTACGTTAGCACCAGCGTATCTGGACGTACGAGAAATTCAGCAAGTACGTCGGCATACCATGAATACGTTAGAGATAAGCTTTATACACGTTACGAACATGCTACAGTACGTCGGTATACGTTACCATACGGCGAAGATATCACAAAATTTTGTGTTTGCATAAAAAATCTTCAGCGTATGCCGACTTATTGCTTATACGTTAGGCATAAGTTAGATGTACGCAATAGGTACGTTATGCATACGTTACGGTACGTTAGCACCAACGCATGTGGACGTATGGGAGATTCGGCCAGTACGTTTTTGTACGCTGAATATGTTAGAGATTAGTTTTGAATACGTTACGAACACGTTACAGTACGTTGGTATACGTTCTCATATGGCGAGTGGGTTCCAAAATGTTGTACATGCTAATACGACAGGCATAGCTTAGATGTACGCTTCATGTACGTTACGCATACGTTAACGTACGTTACATATACATACCTATGAGAATAACCTTATTAAAAAGTGACATTAAATCAAGAAACCGCCAAAATTAAAATATGCCAATATACCAGTCTTTTAAAATCGCCTTTGCCGTGAATACTAGGTGTTCTAGTTTTACAACTTCACCGGAAAGTCCTTAAACATAACAAATAAAAAAATACATATCAGTCTGGTATTTCACTGGTACATTGTACGTGTACATGTTTATACAAGCGGTTCAAATATCGCGTAATTAAATGAAGCGAGCCAAACGTGAAGAGTTTACAATAAACAGCAATGTCTTTGGCTTCTAGAGAATAACAGAACGTACGAAAGCAAAGTAAATTGGCTTTGCTTGTCAAACACTTTCAGACGAAGCAGCAATCATCTGTCTGTTCATAGAATATGGAACTCTCTCCTTGCTGGTGGCGATTTTTGTCGTCTGCTGATAACCTTTGGAAACAGTCTGAATCCATATCAGGACCGACAAAAGGTCGGTCCTGATCTGGATCCAAGCCGTTTGACACTCTTATAGTACTCATATTTGAAACAGTTAATTTTGAAAAAAGTAAGCAGACGACTACAAAAGCATTAAAATTAACCAGAATGCAAATAGTAAACGGGATAGAATGCAAGATTTAACTAAGGGCGCTAGGAATTGGTCTCCGAGCTTAAACCGAGGGTCACAATATACACTATGAACAAAAGTTATCCGATGTTGTTATTAGGATGCATAGATTAATAATATGACTACTGGGGTATTTTGCATGTTTTCCAGAAGATTTGGCACCATTAAAATGCATCTAAGTTCCCCCTTGTGGCTTAGACTGCTGCCTGTTCTAAGGCAGTGAATTTGTTGTTGTTGATCATCGTTTTTTTTTGTTCCCATTGTTTGTGGGGGTTCAGTGTTTGGTCTCTGTTATTTTTCACGTACATGTACGTGTATGTAGTACAGTGAAAACTTTATAATTTCATCCTTTACAGCCAAAATACTTACAACGTAATTGTACCAGTTTTAGCTTGAGTTTGAGTTCATTACCACTGTTTCAACAATTTAACGTCAAATTAGTTGGGGGCAAACACTATCGTTGTAAAGGGGGTCGACTTTACTTAGTGTCATTTCAAAAGTTTCAATCATCTTGATGGGGACGAGAGAGCTGGTTGCTTTACTTAAATTGTCTTCGTGATGTCTTGTAACTATTTGTGTTCTGCAAATCTTCCTCACAGTGCCGTGAGTTGGTCTGCAGTGTGTGATTGTGGTATTTCATTTTATTCACATACTGTTTTGTTGTCAGTTGATTTTTTATGCCCCCAACTTTGAAAAAGTTGATGGGGCATACTGCTTTGGGCTTGTCCGTCCGTTCGTTCTTCCGTCCGGCCATCTGTTTGTGCATCCGTTACAAAAATTAAGTTACAGCTTTGGGATTTCATAAATAGATTTATCATCAAAAAATAGTTGAGCCGTATGTTTTCGGTCCAAAGTATCTCCCTTAGTGTAGTTATGCCCCTTTTAAAGGGTCATCATGAATTTTTATGATCAAGATAGCTCAAAAAGTATAACAGCTAGGAGCTTCAAACTTAGCCAACAGATAGAGGATAATGAGTAGATTACTTTGTTGAGTTATTGCCTCTGAAAATTTGGACATAGAAAGCTTGATATCTCAAAAACTATTACAGCTAGGAGCTTCAAACTTGGACAGCTTATAGAGGATAATGAGTAAATTACCTGGTGAAAATTTAAGATTTTTTTTGAATTATTGCCCTTTGCAAATTTGCACATAGAAAACTCGAAGCAAAGATAAATCTCAAACCATACAGCTAGTAGCCTCAGATTTGGTCAGCTGATATGAGACGGTGAGTAGATTACCTGGTGAGATCATCCTTATGGACAAGCATATGGTTGGGGACACAGTGTTTCATAAACACAATTTCCAGTTTCAATTTATTTCAGGAATACGATCAGATTGTCAAATAGTTTGGTTCCAGATCAGGTCCGATATTTTGTTGGGCCTTATCTGGGTTCAAACTGTTTGCAAATGTAATCAGGAGACGACACTAACTACTAGTAATTAAAGAGTTTGAAACAAAGCTTGTGTCATTGGTCTTCAGAAGTTCCTACGACGAAATATATTTGTTGATGCACATTCCAGCGTGATTCGACGGAGTCGTTAGAATTTCATCGTTCCAAGCCGAACAACTGATAATTTGAACTACTGATAATTCAGTGATAAAACGTTTGGCTAGCGGACCGATAGTGACTCACTCGTATATGCTAAGTGGTGTAACAGTGTTATAAGAATTTTAGTCAACATAAGCCTAGCAACTGATCTGTGTTCATTTATTGAATGTACTTAAATAATTTACAAGGTGTCAAACCTGAAGCGTAATATTAAAAGATCAATCGGTTGATTTTGCTCTTAAGAATTATCCGATGTCCTGGAAATTGCCTACTTAATGCACCGAGCTGACTGTTCCTTATCATTGAATAAACAGACTGACATCCACTTTCTAACCATTGTTGTCAAGTATTACGTTAACTTTTCTTTAATTGAAAATCCATAGCTGAAATAAATCATTTGTCCTATTGCAGTATCTAAACAGGCATAACAAAAAAAAAATATTTTGGTACATATCGCATTGTCGTGCAACACTGGCTCAGCTTATGAAAGAACTATTAGTGAACAGAGATTAGCCGTTTCTGCATGTCCATGTTAACATTTTGTTTACATGCCAATACAATATCTGACTTCATCAACACCAGAATGAGGGTGTGGTTGGCGCCGCTTAACATTTGAAATCCCCCCAGTGGATTTATTTTGCTTACTCAGCGTTCCAAGGCGGTGCTACTTTTTTGGATCCTTTTTGTTATTGTCTTTATTATACTGTCGTATCTGTGTTCGTTGCAGCCATGTGATTACCTGCTTGGAAAGGGCTGCCCACTTAGCTCTTTTGTGTGTTATGTTTATTTGTGTTTTGTCACTTTCTCATATGGTGGCTCGGGTAAGGCGCGGTACTTGATTGTGATCGATTTTTGATATTTGCCTTCTTCTTTACTTTTACTATAAACCACCAAAATAACATTAACAAGTTTTAGCTGTGTTACAAGGGAACAAAGAAGCAAAGAAAGAAGCATCCAAAGCAAAATAATTGTATTGCCAAAAAGATAATTACTGATAAATAAGTATAAAACAATACCGTAAGGAAAATGTAAGCAAGTATGACAAGGAAAAAAGTTGAATTTTGACCTTTTGATCCCAACTTTATTTGCTTCCACGTTTCTACTATTGCCATCCCCTTTAATTAGATATGCAACCTTTTGACCCCATCCCAAGGTTCGAGGTGGGTGTCTGCGAGCAGAACATTTGCTACTATGTTGCTTCATTCGCGATTTCATTTAATTTGATATGCAACATGACTATGTTCTTAAAAAGTTGAATTTTGACCTTTTGACTTAACCCGTAGGGTCGGGGGTAGGTCTGCAGGCAAACTTTAAGTTACCATGTTGCTGCATGCGTCATTCCCTTTAATTTGATATGCAACACGACCATATTCTGAAAAATTAAAATTTTGATACCTGCCCACCCCCTAAGTCTACCCATGGGGTCGGACCCAGGTCTTTGAGCTAAATGCACGTTTGATATGATTCATATTTATTGTACTTCTGCCTGCTTGCGAAATTTCAGTAAAAATATTGAGCTATTGCAACCTTTATATATTTGACCTTTGACCCCACCTAAGGGGTCATGGATGGGGTAAAATTTTAATCACTGTTATGCTTATCTACAGGCACTGAGTAACCATGGCCTATAGTGAGAAGTTGTCAGATATAATAGTTTTGGAGAAATGTGAAGTTATTCCACAATATAACTTTTGTATTAGCTTAAACCTAAGTCAAAAAAGGACCACAAGTCGGTCAAAAGTTAGCGAAATGTCTCCAAATTCGAATTGTCCTGTATTTTAGGAGTGCTTTACCCTTCTGAAAAATTTGAATGGAATTGTTGCATCCTTTCAAAAGGTATTGACTGGAAGCCCCAATTTAGTCAAAATCTAAGTAAAAAAAGGGTCATAACTCAGTCAAACGTTTGCGGATTGCCCCTTTTTTCGAACTTGGCCTGTATGTAATGATACTTGATCCTTCTGTAAAGCTTGAATGAAATTGATGCATCCCTTCAAAAGATGTCGATCGGAAACCAAAAGACAACGCGGACGACGTCGACGTAGACGACGACCACGACGCCGACGGATACATGATCCCTATGTGTCGACCATGCTTCGCAGGTGATACAAAAAGAATGGAAAAGCTAAACTAGTATTTCTCCATACATAATTTTACAATATTTATGGGGTCATCCAATGCATAATTGTTTGCGTTAGCGGTCATAATCTCCAAATTATAAAGTATATGTGTTCCTGAAGGTTATATTGTGTGACCATGATATGGCATTGCATCTGGGGATTCCCTATTCGCATACGTACACGCACGTATCCCATGGCGGTTGTAAAGTATAAAAAGAGTTCAATAGAGAAATTTACAGCCGCTACCAACCTGGCCAGCGATACTACCAATATTGATGGCTACATTGACACGGATGTCTAGGTCCATGAGCAAAACTGCACGGTTGTACATGATGATTTAGGGCCCAGTGGTCTGCTTATATCATAAGGGTCATTTTCATGCGTTGAATATAAATCATAAACAGAGAAGATACAACGTATGCCTGCGTAAACGGTTTCAATATTGAATTCCATTGCACCTATTAGACTGTTTATGTAATATTTACTGGTAGAAAACCACAGAATGTGCACTTACAGTGGGGTTGCAAAGTGCAGAACTATGCCGCTTTTATACTTGTGTATTTTAGCGGTATAAAATACCAAGGTTTAGATTATTTATAACACTTTTTATTTTAACAACAGCGAAACCCTCCTGGTGCAGTGGACACTGAACTTAGGGTCACACCATTGTGCCCATGGGATTCAATATAACTGCACTAATGTACTATCATTTTAATATAAATATGTGGTTTGAGAGTATTCAAGTGCACATAAGTGCACTTAGGAAACTTCTTTTCAATACTTGTTTTAAGTTATTTTCAAAGTGGCTTGTATTACTAAGTTTGTCATTTTTAATTTTATCACCTAAGGCTCTGCAATGATAGCTCCGTATACTAATGGAGTCTTCCTACCAGTTTAATACAATAAACATTGGATGGTCAATTATTAAATCTAGGGTATCAGGTTATGATTTTAAAAGATGTATTCTTTTGACTGAAGTTTTTTTACCTGCACAAACAGTGCTGACCCTGATGAAATGCAGCATTATTGGTTTTCACGGTTTTGCAAAATTACTCGTTTGGGGGCTACCCGAATATAAAGGGTTAACAACAAGTATTTAGAGGCAGGGTACTTGTACATGAATGTATTGTTCTTGTGTATGAGATCGTCTTCATATTTCTCACAGTTGCTGGCGTGACGTTAGGCACAGGCACACAGTCAATTCAATATAAACCTTAAATCGTCGCAAACATATATCAGCTGATATACGATTTGGCCATTTTACATGTCAGTCACATGACTCGCACAAAAACTTTTAGCACTGAGTATTTATTATTTTTTAAATAAAATTTATAATATATGTAATGTGTTTCCTCTCAGCACGTGCATATAATTGCGCATCTCTCTAGTTAAACAGTAATAAATTATGCGTCTATGCATATATTATTTGCAAAATACAATTATAAAACTACACTTATACAATAACAAAGCACATCATACAGCAACAGCAAAACCAATAATATCAAATCAAACTGAAACAATCTTATTTGATATATTATATATTTAGTAGATTTTCTGGGGATACGCTTCATCTATTGTAAGCAAACTGATTGAAATCAAAGCCAACACACATTGCCAGTTATCTCAGAAACAGCCGACAAAAGTGAAGAATAACATGACTTCGATTTCTAAACAAATTTGGAGCCATCACATGTTAAAATATATAGAACGTATTGCTGCTTCCTTTAAATATTTAATTTCATTTATTCGTTCTTTTCGTTATTAAGCTGACAGTTTTTTTACTGTAAATATTGTATACTACCTTGTAACGTATTTCCCAGCTTGGACTTTGTCACAGCATGACTTGTGCATTTTATTACTGTTCTAAGCATTAAAAGGTTCAATGTTCAGTGTGATTCAGCATCTCAAGAAACCAATAAGCAAGTTCCAAGATATCAAAATTTGTCCTTTCAAAATGTTGACTGCTAGTTCCAGATAAGTGCATTAATAATACGCTATTGGAATGCAATTGACTCTTAATGTTTGGCTTCATTTGCTGAAGCACCCTTTTTCTGAAATACAGTTCAAATTAATTATAGACGTCTGCATTGGCAACTTTGCGCTTTTAGCAGTACAAGAAGCTGATTAAAGAAAGTAATCTACAGATTCGGTCGAAACATTGGCTGTTTGCTTCTCACAGTTTGCACTTTTTAAGGAAGTTAAATCCATATTAATTTGCATCATTTGTCTAATACTCTAATTGCAGGGTGTTGCACTGTATAACATTATATTAACCGCTTTAGCGTAACGGACTTATTATTTACATGCAGCGTCTACCTAAATAACTGTCACATCACTGTTGTAACGTCTCATCTTTGTAAACACTGCCTTAAACATTAGTATTAAAATGTACTCTTACATGATAACTCACCTTCAAATCATCTCCTGCAGAACACCGGGTGAACGATCAAACAATACTTTAAAATGCGGCTCAATTCATATTGTCTTATTCTCTAATTGCTGGGTGTTGCACTATGTAGGAACGGCTTTAGCGTAACGTTTGTATTATTTGCATGAGAACTTCTGTGAACCTCATCTTTGTATACACTGCCTTCACTTTAGTAGTAGAGTGGAGATTCGAATACCGTACGTGATAGCTTACCCCCAAACCAAGCTTCACGAGAACACTAGTGTTTCGATTTAACAAGACTATACATTTTGCTCAATTCATTTGTCTAATTCACTAATTGCAGGGTGTTACACTCTATAAGATTATAGGAACGGCTGTATTATTTGCTTGCAGCGTCTACCTAGATGAGACGTCACTGCCGTGTTGTGACGTATCATCTAGGTATACACTGCATGAACCATACTCCACGAGAACACTGGGCTTTTGATTAAACAAGACTTTACAATGCTGCTCAATTATAGAGCATATCACGGAAATTGCAGCAAGTATAGTTATACTGTCCTACATACAGTGGAGAAAGGTTTGGTATTGTGTTTTTATCACATTATATAACGCCATGGAACTAGTTTACGCCTTCCAATAAAATAAGTTTACTGACCGTTTCAATGCGGGTTTTTTGTGGATCATTTGTGCTATTTATGTAGTTTGTTTGTCATGCTTTCATGTCTGTTCATTGCCTTGTGGTCACCTGCTGAGAAAGGGCTGGTCTCTTGGCTCTTATTTGTGATGTTTAATTGTGTTTTTGTCACCTTCTCATGTAGTATCCTGGGTAAGGTGTGGTACTTGATTGCATTGATTCCTGATCTTTGCCGCCTTTCCTACTTTGCTACTTTACTGAGCTATTTCATTGATAGCGGTGGCTTTGTCATATGCTGATAAACTTAACAAACAGTTTGGAATGATAGAGTTTGGATAATGATCTGGTTTCAAACCGTTTGATAATTCTGGTAGTGCTTCTAAAATAACATTTTGAAAAGAAAAAGAAAATAAAGTCAGCAGACTAAAATTAAAGCATGAAACATTATACAGCATGCAAAAAAAAAATAAGCAAATGTTTTGTTAGTTTCTTTTGTCTGTAGCATAGATGTGTTAGCGATCTATGAGTGTGACATCCATTGGCATAGTCACGTTTAAGTTTGGTACTCGGTATAGCATAATGCGAAAATAGTGAATCATTCAATCTGTTTTAACTGCATTGTGTACCTATCTGTTCCCTTTGCAAAGATAATAAACCCAGAGCAAAACATATTTTATTCATAGTATTGTAAATCGTTTCACAGTGCATTATAGCAGAAGTGTTTTGGCCGAGAAAAACAAAAACATAAACGTGTCATAACGATTCACCATATGCTTGAACTGACTATGACATATACATATATATTGACATTTTCATGCCAAAAGAAAGACTGAAAAAAAACCAACAACAAAAAATAGATAAAAAATAATGTCATTTGATTAATAGAATCCACCATATACACTCCCGATTTATAGAATCTATCGAAATTGTTGCTAAGCAAACTATAAATGTTCGACAAAGAATCGTAGTTTTCTCCTGTCTAAACTCGTTTATCAAAACCTTCATATACTATCTTCATTGCAAAATGGTCCTCGTGTATCACCGCTATTAATCGAAGACACTGTAAATGTGATAATTCCTGGTCATCTCTCTCTCTCTCTCTCTCTCTCTCTCTCTCTCTCTCTCTCTCTGACCAATATGTAATATATGTAATAAAACGTTCACCTCTACTATACCTATACGGAAAGTATTGGGACGTGACTGCTATTCAAAAAGTGGAGATCTGTATTCTAAACAATACCCAGAGGTCGCAACGGTACTACATGTATTTGTACCAGTACAATACAACCGCGATTGGGTTGACCACCAAGCATGCAGTAAAGTTATTTTAGGGAACAATTTAAACAACCCTACCCCTCCCACCTATTCCTGGTTTAAGTTATTTTAGGGAACCATTTAAACAACCCTACCCATCCCACCTAATTCTGGTCAAATCATGGTACAGCAAAATAAAGAAAAATGAAAAGAAGTGAACATATTCATTTTCTTATATCTCTTTTATTGAATATCAGAAATGCCTTGAACTTCACTCATATAAGCTAATCACACTACTTTACAATATACTATGCCAAGAGTATGCATGTGCATTGCCATCATGTTACCGGGCCCAACCGCATTGACAATGCCAAAAATTACTTGTTCCTAGCTACGGGACATATAATCCTTTCTTTAAACATTAAAGCAACTTCTAATCATATAAAAATCTCTTTTGTACAAAAAAATGGCAATTTCTGCTAAATGTGACAAAAGCTTATGTTATGTAACAGCTTAAGTTGGTGAAGAGCAAAACTTTCAACCGTGCAGAGGGACTTTGCTCACCGGCATGTAATTTTGACTACTTACTTTTTTTCTGAAGGCATAGCTGGAGACTAAAAGTAAGTAAGGGTGCAAAGATCAGGAATAGATACAATCAAGTACCACACCTGACCCAGGATACCAATGGGAAAGTGACAAACTCACAGTTAGACACTACAAGCGAGAGCCAAGAGGTCAGCCTCTTCCCAGCAGGTGACCACAACGCACATATAAACAGACGCACACAAATACATAGCAAACACAAGACAGAACAAAAACATAAAAGATCCACAAAAGAAGTACCACCTTGGAACGGTCAGTAAATATTTTACTGGGGGGCTTAAACCGGTTTAACGACGCCAACCTCAACCTTAATTCAGCTGAAAGGTCGAGGTCAGTGAAAGGAATCTATCAAGGTGATAGAGGTCAAAGTTCAAGGTTTACTTTGCAATTCTATGATAAGAATGGAACACTTTCTACAATTTATGACCTATTTGTCCTAAATTGACGTCAATTGTCAAAGAAAAACGTCAATTTGTTGACAAAATTTAAAAAAATACTAGCCCCAAAATACTCATTTTATAAATGACAGGCTATATAATTTGGTAAGAGCATGCCTGTAAATTGTTCTGTTGCTGTAGTTGCATTATGCCATTTCTCTCAAAGTGCCATTCATGTTGCCGGATTTAATCGTAGGAAAGATTAAAACCAACTAATACACATACATATACTCATGTCCGATGAAAACGCACCACCTTCAAAAATGACTATACCTTTATAACGACATAACATTTTATTTTTGCAATTGCGTCACATTGTACTGTAGTAATTCTGTAAGATACTGATAGGTCTTTAAAACCGAATGATCACTGATGACACGTGCTGGAACCATTTAACCGTTAAAACAGAAATTCACAGAACCAGCCATCGAAGGTGTCAGAATTTTCAAAAGCATTATTCTCACATTTTTATTTGTAGAAATGCAAAGAATCTCTAAATTGATAGCCAGGAATAGTCATCTTGCCTTGAAAGCGGCTATAACGTCACGATGTAACGTCACTAGCATACCTTTGACTAGGCGTAAAATCGAGACATTCAAGGAATCCTTCTTTTACTCATGCAAAATTACGACAAGGTTGTAGTAAGAGGATTTCTTGCTCGTGTAGCAGGTCGTTAACATCGACGGAGCGTTGGTATTAACGTTTTTTTTTTTGATAAACGTCAATCTCTAAAAGCTCGTATACACAAACCTAAGAGTATCTGTGTTGAACTTGATGTTAGATAATTCTCGCACTAACAGATGAACACAAATTTTAGAAGATTTAAAACGCTAGCGTTGCGAACAATGGCTGGCGACGCGCTCAAAGTTGACGTCAATGATGCAACGTCAAATTTTTAGAGGATTTGTATGACGTTTTGGATGTGTGCGAGTTTGTACGACGGAAGTAAGCATTGTGTAGAACACTAGGACTGTAGAAATCGCAATTAAACATTTTACGTCAAGTTTTGTCGGATCACTCCATATTTAAGCTTACAAAGTGACATTGTTCGTGTTAGTGTAGCGTTAGCTGTTGCGTCACAACGGTCAAAGTTGTGGCGAAATGACAGGGGTTCAACTGGCAAACACTGGAATCGAAATTTTTCTGCGAAAACATCGCATTTGTCCTAAATAATAATTATAAATAACACAATTTTGCACAGCTTTTGATAGACCACAAATATGCGCATCGGAAGAGTGGTGCATTTTCATTGGACATGAGTATATATCCATCTGTAATTGATCCTCTTATTAAAGTCAATGTCATCTTTAAGGCCAAGGATCAATTTGGACAGCAATTTGGACAGCAAATCAACCCAAAATGACCAAAATGGATTACTAAATAAAGCAAGAAAGGTGTCAAGCATTAGGAATTGATGCAATCAAGTACCACACCTAACCAAGGATACCACATGGGAAAGTGACAAAAACACCCATCCCAGCAGATGACCACAAGGCAGCAATTAACAGACGCGAAAGCATGACAAACACAAGATATAACATACGTGATTCACAAAAAAAGTACCGCCTTGGAATGGCCAGTAAAATATTTTACTGGAGGCTTAAACTGGTTTCACGGCATCAGCCTCATCCTTAGTTGAGATGTGGATCAAGACACATAGATGTTAGGTTTGCATGAAAAACCCCTAACATATCCATGCAGCATCTACTAGAACATACAAATCCAAATATAAAAAGAGATAAAACAAAGATAGGGACTCAACAGTACAAGTTGACAATGCAACATCAGACATGTTTCCAAGTTGTTCTTCATTTTCGCTCAATTGACAGGTCAATCTGTCAAAGGTCAAGGTCATATTGGTCAGATAACAGTCTCCTATGCTATATCTAAGTTAAGCCAAGGCACATGGAAATAAATTGGCATGCAAGTTTGGGATTACCACATGTAATACTTTTGAATTCAGTTGCATTTAGCTAAATCATGTGACCACTCCTGCGAATTACGGAAACTTGCAAAAGGGCCCTTTTAACCATATGTTGATAATTGTAAAAAACACACAAATGCTATAGCATTAAAATAAAAAAAATAAAAATGCTCTGATATGGGAACCAGTGATTCTTTTAAATAGATGAAATTATGCTATAGTATAGCCTCATAGTGGAGAAGTGTCACTCGCATGCTTCACAGCCCGAAATGTCTCCACTACCCACCAACAAGGCTCTTTTTCTGCAGTCTTAATGTGTTTTTGTTTTAAAATTTGGATGTTTTGAAAGCTGAAATCATTATAGGCCTTACTGATATTATGACAAAGCATCAAAAACATACAACAGGTCACATACGTATCCGCCAACGTATCCAACAAAACAGGCCTGATATTCTTCTTAATACATATGCAATGCACTTCTGTTCTATGATACTATGTTTTGGCATTTTATTTTCAAATATAACTTGTTCCAATATCAGAGCATAAGTGTCTTTCGGTCGAAGGCTGAATCTTTTTGTAGTTTTTGCAAACCTCACCGTAACCATAAATCGAAAAATCACGCTTGGCATCCACCCCTATATTGTTTGTAATAGTCCAAGGAATAATTCTAGCCTGGATGCCGAGCATTTACAAGAAATGCCACCAGGAGTCATCGTAGAAATTAAAGGCGGCAGAATATAAGGACCCAGGCCTGTAAATGTTTTCCATAGACCTCCATTATAGCTTGAAAGTATAGTACAACCAGTTAATAGAGACGGGGCGTGTCAGACGGAGCGCTGTCATTCATTTTCAACTTACACCAGTCTACAGTAAAGGGTATGATAGCATATGTACGCTTTAATCGTGCAACAAACTGAAGCCTCGACGACAAGGGTGAACAACGTATACGGTTATCATGCCTGGTAAACTTTCACAATCACGAAAAAATATTTACAAGATATATTAATGCTTCTATTAATAAGTAACGATAATTTTAAATACAAGATATACGAGTACACTGCTCAAAATATTTAAAGGAACACCTGATGATTTCCCATAGGTGATAATGTTTACCCCTGTCCAATAAATAAGTCATGCATTTCACTAAACAATAAGAAACCTAGTTTATTTTGCTATATTGGCAAGGAGGGCCATAGTATTGGATCAAAAAAAGTTTTTGACAAAACAATTGCAGTTCCTCAAGTTCATGGCTCAAATTTTGTAGTTTTTAATTTTCTTGTAAATGACAATTTTTTCTGGAACTTTGTTGAATCTTTCGAATTCTTTAATAGCTTAACCTAAGGATTTCTGCAACATTAAAAGGCTCATGAATGTTCAGAAATGATGTTGTTGTGGTGTTTGATCGTCTTAAAATTTAGATTTGAATTACATATATCGCTCCATGGTGATTTCTGGAAAGGGTTACTTACGATTTCATCGACAAACATCATCATTGATTGACATGCAAACTTATCATAGGACAAACATGTCTTGCCTTATAAATCCAACTCTCGCTATGAATTAGACTGAGTGCATTTGTATTATGACCAATGGTTAAACATGTAGTATTCCTTTAAATAGGCTGAGCAGTGTATTAATACGAATAATAAAATTTTCAATTTTTGAAATAAAGCTACTTGTAAAAAGGTCTGTAAAGTGATGTTTATTTGTCCTAAATTATTAGCTTTAAGCTATTTTTAACATATGTGGATCATCCAATAAGTTCTGACAATGGTCTCATATCTCAGAAACTGTTATTGAAATCAGAATTATATGACCCGTTGCATGTGACCATGGATGTTGCCTATTCATGTTTGAAATATGGAGTTTTTATCACAACCTGATCTTATGCTATACAAATTTGTAAACAACACTCTGGAAGCCCATGGCCGCGAAAAATCACGTTTTTAAGTATTTTTGCTGGGAGTAGAGTTAGTTAAAGATGCAGTATGTTTCTTTGGTAAGTTATATTAGTGGTTTGTGATGTTGTCTGAATACATAATTGACCCATAAAAGCAAATACCACAATGACATTCACCCAGTTGCTTTGAACGTTCTTGGTTGCTAGGCAACAACAGAAAATTACATTTTTTGTCTTATTTTAAACGTTAATTATAAAATAGTATATTTTGAACACTTAAATAAGCCATTATGATAAATTTTCGTATTAATAGACACATGTTTTGATAAATCTGTTCTATAGTCTTCTTAACGCATAGAAAATAATAACTTTCGGTAAATGCTATATACCAAATATAGTACACTATTAGTACAACCCATTTTTAAGGAAAATATTTTTTGCAAAATCTGTGATATGTCATAATTAAAACCCTGCTAACACCACAGTCGAAAGCTAAACCATTATCTATAACATTCAGAATCGACATACATAATGTCTGTATTTATCAATATAAAAAGTTTAAAAAAGTAGTTTGTAATTTCTTAGAAATTTGGGCATGTATACCGCATGTAGTGTTCCGTCCATGGCCCTTTACCCTGTGTTCTTTAGTTGCCTAGCAACCATTGTGAATTGCAACATGGGAAATCTTTGAACAGGTGATTCAATTCCCTATATTCTAAATAACATGTGAAGATTATTGAAACGCGTCCTAGAGAAAAAGGTTTTGTTTTATGGTGTCATTGTCAGAACTTATTGGATGACCCTCGTATTAAAAGTAGGTAACCTTTTGAACACATGTCGATAACGGGGCACATTAATACCTAAACTTAGATTTACTTTGTGTTTGTTATAATTTTGCAATTATCTCACTGATGATGAGAGGGCTGGTTGCTTTACTTTAACTGTGTTATTGATGGCATGTGGCTGTTTGGATTCCTGTGTCTCTTCCTGGGTTTGTCTGTGGTATGTGATTGTGGTATTCCATTAGCATACTCGCTTGCTATTCAGTATTTGTAATAGCATTAGCATCACATTGGCTTTGGCAAAATGCTTCTTAAATTTACTTTATACTTGTTTTTGAGATGAAATAAAATAGATCGATCTATGTTTGAAGATTTCTGTCTATGTTTGAATAGATCAAATTATGTCAACTTTTCAGCAATGACGATTATATAGCCAAAGCACTGCAGCGGTAAAAGTTTTATATCTCGCTTGTGCACTGTGTTTCCGTACTTTTAGCATCAGCGAGCAGCGAAGTTTCAGACGAGTCTGCGAAAATTCTACTCGTATTTAAGAGGGAGGGATATAGATTGATATATTTAGACTTTTAGCTTAATTAAGGACACTGTCGACATGGGTCCTAGGCTTTTATTTTTTTGATATTTGGCTTGCATTATCTTTGGACCATTCACATTGAGATGCATGTCCGTCTTTGTAATTACATCATTTATCGTTTGATAGAGAACAGTAATGGCGGGCTTGCCTGAAGGCATTTAGGGTGACTCCCGTAGTTGAACTTATTGATTACAAGTACAGTAAATTATGTTCTTAAAAGGGTATCCTTTGGAAGCAAAGACTGCACCAAAGAACTAAAACTACAGTGTGCATATTTCCTGGGCCACACTAGCTAGTTTCTGCCATTAAGGCTTCATCAGTGACCCTCTAATAGTTTCAAAGTTCCACAATGAAACCCATGATCCCAAAGGACAAGAAAATAAATTCTGCACTATAGTGAATGGCAGGGAGACGTTCTACCGCCGCCACACAGTCCCAGTCACCAGCTGTAGTGAAGTCAAATATGTTCTTAAAAGGGTATCCTTTGGAAGCAAATACTGCACCAACGAACTGAAACTAGAGTGTGCATATTTCCTGGGCCACACTAGCTAGTTTCTGCCATTTAGGCTTCATCAGTGACCCTCGAATACAAGTACAGTAAAACCTGTCTTAAGCGGTCACTTATTAACAGACACAACAAAAGTCAGACAGATGATACATGTAGCTTATTGCAGGTCAAATGTATTGCAGAATGCTCCATCGTAGCATTCTGCAATATCTTTGACCTACAATAAGCAATAATGTGTATTAAACCATTTTTTGAGTGACTGCTAAAGACAGGTTTTACCATACTCGAGCTTAAATATATATCTTTTGATTCCTCAATCTAATGATGGTTGAGTCTGTTCAAATGGTAAACAGATAATACGACATTGATGGGAAAACAAAGTCTAATGTGTCTCTTGTTTGTACCAACTTTTAACAGCATAGAATAAATATATGAACATTCGACGAGAACCAGTCTAATAAACACCCCACATGTTTAAATGATATGTGTACTAACGCAATAATGTATTCCACAAGAGAGCGACACAATGCTGTTCTAAGTATTACAATCATTGGTCTTGTCATCGGGTCATGAACAGATGTAATTTAGAATCCCAAATGTCTTACAATGACTTTGGACTGTTGAGCGAATCTGCATTTTATTGCATTAATGTAAGCTATCTGATGAAATATTTACAACAAGTCAATTCTGCAATCGTATCAAAACATTTGAGTTGATAAAATATTCATTTAACCCAATGATCAATGGCGATTTCCAATACTGCACCGTTCGGTTGCCGCATTGAAGAAAAGTAAAATGTTCTATCCAGCTCAACTTATGTGTCTTGATCCGGATCTGAACTAAGTGTGAGGTTGGGCCGTGAAACTGGTTTAATCCGTCCAATAAAATATTTTTACCGACCGTTCAAAGTCGGTATTTCTTTTATGGATCATTTATGCTATTTCCGTCTTGTATTATGCTTTGGTGCGTGCGTCTGTTTGTTGATGCGTTGCGGTCACCTGCTGGGAAAGAGATGTCCTCTTGGCTCTCGTTTGTGATGTCTAAGTGCGAGTTTGTCACTTTCCCATTGGTATCCTGGGCCAGGTGTGGTACTTGGTTTTATCGATTCCTTATCTTTGCTCTCTTTCTTACTTTAAATGCTATCAACAAAGGATAAACCAAGCACACTTGCACATCTACAATCTCTTCACCACATCCTCTGCTGTCCACAAGATCAAATGTTTAAGTAGATGAAGTTGTACGCTAGTGTTTTGATATCAATCACCACTATATACATTTTAGTAGTTTACAAGTGTAAAATTACAATGTATTTGCATCATGATACGCTTTCAATAGCATTTGCATGTTTTGAAGCTTTTTATGTTTTATTTAGTCCTATAAATGACTCAAGAAGTTACATTTTGATAATAACACGTAAGACCTCAGACACCGGGACTGATTTGTGTGTGTGTGTGTGGGGGGGGGGGGGGCGGTGACGCAACTAATTGGCAATATATATTTGCGTATGATACAAATGCGATGCACTTCTGTTCTATGATACTATGTTTTGGCATTATATTTTCAAATATAACTTGTTCAAATAACTGAGCATAAGTATATTTCGGTCGAAGGCTGAATGTTAACTGTGTTAATAAGACCATTTCACCAGTTTCCACAAACCATAGGAATAGTAACTTGATGGAAAGTTTTAAATATGGTTAACCCATTTTGCATACTACTAGATTGTTATTAGTATTGGTTAAACCTAGAGATTACACTCTAGTGAATGTCATATGACCTAAAACGATCTTGATCATTGACAGCTTCGTCTTTCAAGTGTCTGAAATATAAAATTCTAATGCACTTGTAAATGCAACGCGACGTCTGATCAGATAACGTCATAAAGTTGCGACAGAATATCCTGCGATATACTGTCGCAGCCCCGACGTCATTACGTAACGTTGGTTTTGAGTGGTTGACAAGTGAATATATGCAGCAGGCAAACGGTTTTATGCAGCTGGCAGACGCTTGACGTGGGTGCAACTAAGTACATTTTCACTGTCGCCTTGAAGGGAAAATGTTAATAGTGCATAAGAATAGGGATAACCATATTCAAAATTTTCATTTTGGGATGTATATCATCGGATATACGTTCGAAAATCACGTTTTACGGCTCCAGATACGCGTCGCCATAAAACTAAATTTCCGACCGTATATTCGACGATATACCTCCCCAAAAGAAATTTTTGAATACAGTTATCCCCTCAATGATATTACACCGACATTTGTGTTAAGCAAAACAGTTGGGTCATATTGAATTATGTGTCCAAATTGGATCTTGACCTTTAGGTTAACATTTGCCTAAATAAAAAAGGCATAGCGACACGTATTTACAAGTATTTTCTTTGACTATTAATACATTCGGAAAATATAATGATACTTTCGGCTACTGTCGGTTCTAAGACGGTGGTATTTTGCTGTTGATTCATTGTTTATTGATGCTCCCATTGTTTGTCTGGTGGGCGTGTTTAGTACTTTGTCAATTGTCAATTTCCATTTTAGATTCGTGCTGTTCCTCGCTTTACATCCTTTTGGAGTCTTTCGTTTTGCTAGAGCATCTAGCCATGGTGCTGACTTCAACATTCGCAATAAATTGTTAACTCAGATCCTTTTTAAAAAGCTTATAGGTATCATAAACTTCGCAAAACCTTTTCTAAATTTTATAGACGATACTATGATTTGATATCTAAATTCCAAGTTGGACTTAAATCTCTCTTGCGCCAAGGACTTTCGGAACCTCAATTCTATAGTGACTTGGTGTATAAGTTGATGACGATTGTTGGCTCTAATAATTTTACAGCGCAGTTCATTATAATAATTTCCCAATATAAAAAGATGGGTTATAACATTAATGTATTGCAACAGACTGCATGCTTGGTGTTCAACCCAATCACGATTGGCAATTTTGCTTTCCTCTTTAGTTGTACTCCTTTGGGTCGGACTTCAGACACTATGACGGTTACGACTTAAAGACTTATCTATTGATGATATGGTAGAGGCCTGTTGCTTTGGCTGTTGTCAGGCCCACCGGGGTTTACCTTTGGATTTTCTTTGCTACGGTATTCAGTTTTATGTACTGTTGAGTCCTTATCTTTGTTTTAATCCTCTTTATATCTTGAGTTATATGTTTTTGGAGATGATTCATTGATAAACTAGGGGTCTTTCATGCAAACATAACATTAATGTGTCTTGATCCACATCTTAACTAAGGGGGAGGTTGGCGCTGTGAAACCGGTTTAAGCCCTCCAGTAAAATGTGTTTACTGACCATCATTACTCATCATTTGTGCTTTTGTGTCTTTGTTTCTAATGCTTCCGCGCCTGTTCATTGCTGCATTGTGGTCATATGCTGAGAAAGGGCTGTCCTATTGGCTCTTGTTGGTGATGTTTATTGTATTTTGTTACTTTCCTTTGTGGTATCCTGAATCAGGTGTGGTACTTGATTGTATTGTTTCCTGATATTTGCCGTCTTTCTTACTTTGTAATATAGTTCTAAGTGTCCATTTTATTTTCGGCAATCATTCCACTGATGACGAAAGAGCAGGTTGTTTAACTTTTATTTCGTTATTATGAGACCTCAAAAACTTACACATATGGGCGCATGACTTGGGTATGAAGTTCAATGCTAAAAAATGCTACCTGCGAAGCACCAAATCAAAATCAAGGCACTTCTTTACCACCAATGACCAAATCCTCAAACAAAGCCAGGAAAACCCATACTTAGGAATTACATTTTCTAAGGACAAGAAATGGAAACCCCACATTAACAGCACCAGTAAGAAAGCCAACTCCAACTTAGGTTTCTTCAGAGAAATATACGGCACTACCAACTGCCTTTCAGGAAGAATGCTAACCTGGCTCTCGTCCATTCCAAACTAGAGTATGGGAGTGTTGTTTGGGATCTAAAAATCTATGACTGGAATCGTTTGAGTGACAACATAGTGAATTGTGATATAGTGAAAACATTAATGACCTTAATTGCTTAAAAAGACTATTTTACACGCACTCCAAACCCGTTGCATACCACTTCAACTATACAGATAAACACAAACAGATATAGTCCTATACATGTAAATGATAACGGGCAATAATTAATTAAAAAATGGCGAGTGAAAGCTTAGTGCTATATTTAAAAGTAACGAGATTTAAGATTGATAATTTATATGCGAAAGGTAACAAATTATATTTATCAGATGGAAAAAGAATGCTGCATTTTTGAAGCAATATTTCACTGGTGCTGTTGATTTAGTTTACTTACCGGCTGACCAAAAATAACCTTGAATCCTGATATGTTTATTGAATGTGTGATGTTCTACTTCAGGGGCCAAAAAGGTGGTAAACAATGGTAGTCAACAGGCCAAATCCGTTGTTCTATGGTAGTCACATGGCAATTTACGGGTTCTGAAGGCAAAACTATGATAGACGTCAACGTCAATAAATGACTACTGTAGTTTATCGTTTTTGTGACATCATTCACGAGTCGCAAAGTATTATTTTTAAGAAGCCCAAAAATTATTTGCTGGATTATAAGATTCTATCATGAGTGTGAGGGTGGGATAGAAAAATCCATCCCGAAAATCACTGTTTGACACCACGATCCTTGTCATGTGATGATAAATGGTGATTGCGATAGGCGGATTTTCTATCAAACCCTCACACCAATAATAGATTTGATTTATTTTTCATGCTCGTAGTTAAATACTGCATTTTTATATTTAATTAAAGCTGTCAGAAAGCTCTGAGCACGCTGAGGCGCAACATAACATTGATAGTGACGTCACTTGTCTATCGACTTTCGAATGTTTGATTTTTATCTTTTTCAAGGATTAGTACGGGGTATGGGAGATAGAATTATCTCTCATGAGTAAAAACGGCGGAAACTCTGATCCTGTGTGCCCGAAATGCTTTTATCTATACTTCATATCAGTGATAAAAACATAATGCTTTT
This sequence comes from Loripinus fragilis, assembly GCA_964019695.1. Lineage (NCBI taxonomy): Eukaryota > Metazoa > Mollusca > Bivalvia > Lucinida > Lucinidae > Loripinus > Loripinus fragilis. The sequence goes on from OZ026519.1 coordinate 3,948,001, forward strand.
AAATTGAAATATATATAGTACTATAAAATCTTTTATTGCTTTTTCTACTCTGAAAGTGAAAGGAATACAATTTGGTTGGATCGAGAATAACTCGAAGTAAGACAATATGCATTCTGCAATATTGATCAAACTTTTGAAACGATGATAACGTGTGCTCGTTTCTTCTTATCTTTGTGATCAAAGTCAATTTGCGAATGTACTGATATATTTGCACATTTGCCGACGAATTTGTTCAAAATCATAACGCGTTTAGGATGTTACTAATGTTACGTATCAAAACCAATAATGCACTAGTGTATTAAACATGTAAATACGCAAGGCTACATAAATATGTATGCCACCAATACCAATGTCGAGTTTCCTTACAGAAACATCAAATCAAATAATGCAGCATAATTTTTATCTAACATTATATAATTCATTAAGCGTCATACAGTGCCCATGTTTTACTGAAGTTGAGAAAAGAGGTAAAATATGGGATTTGTAAATTTTATCATTATATTCGCAGCCTTGTTATGGACTACTGGCCAGTGTTATGGACAATGAGGTGTATTGCACGTCCATTCTACTCTCACGAACAGACTCAAATAAACTGAGCCTGTTCGTTTTTTTTTCTAATTTTATCTTTAAATGAAGCATTTAGTATGTTGTGATGTTTCTGAGATAATATGTCAGAGTCATCTCATTTCATCACATTGCTTCTTTTGTATATTACACTCTTATTGTAGGAGATATATTAAAATTTCACACTGCGCAATAAAAAAACGAATGTAAATAATGAAAACATTTGCAAAGCCGGTTAACATTTTAAGACCAAATTTGAATTGAGTTTTCCATAAAGCTACAAACTATGAAGTCAGAATTGTCCATTGTATATATTTAGGGTTCATAGTTATAATTTTCAAAAATAATAGTGTAATCTTTCTCTGCAGATCAATTGTGTCTTGACAAACAGTGCAATCCCGAATAAAATGCTGCATTATGTAGCATTTCATCTGGGTCTTTACTGTTTGCCAATGTACCCGTTTAGGGGTTGCCGGTTTCATACAAGGTGATAGATGATCATTAATGCGAGTTAATGCAGTGCAAATTACAATGGTATAAACTGGCATTTTGAGTTTGCTTATGTGTTAAACTCTTTGATCACTGAATCTTAGAAATGGAATATTCTGGGACAGCTGCTAAACATCACTGATTCATCATTGTCATCAATTAATTGAGTTAACACTAAGCTAAGCAGAAGCTATTGTATGGTATGTTGTTGTGAAAGGAATGATAATCTATCGCCCGTACAGACGCAAAACCATACAATAACTTGCTTATGGCACCATGATAAATTTGCACTCTGTGCATTGCGAGATATTTGATGTGTTAACATTGAACTGTTTTACAACTTTTTGTTTACTGAAAAGGCGGCATCTCATGAATGCGTAATTAGGACTGATCAACCTTAGACAAAGGTACATTGTAAAACCTGAATATGAGGCGTGGTTTTATTCAAAAGTAACAGTATCATCTTGCGCCATTACCTCAGTATAGACGCAAAACACATTATTGTGTCATTAAAACGTCAGCAAAATAACTGTATCTGAAAATGTCTATTTAACATAAGCATAGAGGCAAACATTGTGGACCCAGACCAGACTGCTCGTCTGATCTGGGTCCACACTGTTTGTCTATGAGGCTTAAATATTTTAGTGGACGACAAAAACATACATTTTGTGATTATGCGCTTTAAGGGTTAATAGATGCGTGTTCAGTGTATACGGTAAGGATGTTCATGAAATGCACGCACCTTTGCGCGGACCAAACAACTTATTAATTCTTCACCAAATTATAAATAGAACCTGATTTCCCTTGTTTAGAAGATGAAATAGCTGAACCACGCCCAGGTATGAATATTAAAGTTACCGCCTTTATAGAGAGCAAAAAGTTCTATTATACCAATGAAAGGCGCAATAAACTTGGAATTCTTGCATTCGGACTTATTCTCAAGAAAAGAACAAATAAACTGAAACCACCTGGTGTTTCAGGAGACGTCCTAAGATGGTTTCAAAGCTACCTCTCAGGACGCCGTCAACGTGTAGTACTTCCAGGCAGTTTCTCAGAATGGGTTTACATCAAAGCTGGAGTGCCACAAGGCTCTATACTTGGCCCTCTATTGTTTTTATTATACATCAATGATATTGTTAAAAATATTGGATCCAATATCCGTTTATTTGCTGATGATACTAGTCTCTTCATCATAGTAGATAATCCTACAACAGCTGCTCTTTGTCTTAATTCTGATCTTGAAAAACTCTCTCGTTGGGCTGCTATCTGGTTAGTCACTTTCAACCCTTCCAAAAACGAATCTCTTCTAATCTCATGCAAAATCAATAAGCCAATTCATCCACCTTTATATATGCAAAATGTCCAAATTCAAGGAGTTTCCTCTCACAAACACTTAGGCTTATATTTCTCTAACGATTGCAGCTGGCATCAACATATTGGTTATATTAAGCAGAAAGCTTGGTTCAAAATTCATATTATGCGCAAACTCAAATTCAAGCTGGATCGCAAGTCTCTTGAAACTATTTATTTAATATTTATCAGGCCACTTCTTGAATATGGGGATGTAATATGGGATAACTGCACCCAGTATGAAAAGAATGAACTTGACAAGATCCAAAACGAAGCAGCGAGAATCACTACTGGCACAACAAAACTCGTTTCCTTAGACAATCTTTATAAAGACGTTGGATGGCAGACCCTGCACAGAAGACGACAGGATCATAAAATTACCCTCTTTTATAAGATGTTAAATCAACTCACACCTGTATATCTGTCTTCCTTAATTCCACAGCAAGTGAACGCTATCTCTCATCACAATCTTAGGAACTCAAATGACATTCATACTATCAGGTCTAACACTAGCCTCTATCACAATTCTTTTCTTCCATCGACTCCTAGGCAATGGAACAGCCTACCAGTTGAAGTAAGGCAGCTTAACACTCTCTCATCATTTAAAACTTTCCTTAAGAAAGATCTTCAATCTGTCCCAACTTATTATTAATGTGGTTCCAGGAAAGCCCAAATCCTTCAAGCACGCTTACGTACAGGCTGCAGTTCTTTAAATATGGACCTCTTTCACAAAATATTACTGAATCCCCACTATGTCGATGTGGAAGCATCGAAGATACACAGCACTATTTCTTCCACTGCAGATTCTACCAGGGGCCTCGCAACGCTCTTTTGAATGCCTGTACTACTTACCAGAATCCTTCCCTAAGTCTCCTCCTCTTTGGCAGTTCAACACTATCACTTGAAGCAAACATTGCAATTTTGGAACATGTTCACAAGTATATACTTGACACCAAACGTTTTACCTAATCAAGTATCACGCTACCTTAGGGCGATATATATATACATATGTACACATATACTACAGGTTTTCAGCCTTCCAACTGGTCTGTGGTGTCTACTCTCATCCCCAACCCCTACCCCTGCCCCAACCAAAGTGATATCCCTAGCCTTTACGATGATGTTATCATTTTTTTATAATTATTGTATTTATTCATTATGTTCTCACAAAGCTGTATGTGTTTGTTTTTTTTCTGTTCTTGTACTCGTTTTGTTTTCAAATGAATATCCACAGCTCAATATGCTAAACTAATACTCAACTTCCGCTAAAGCAAACAAATACATTGTGATAGGGAGAAGAACTATATAAGCTTTGCTTTCGTTCTAATCCTTTATATTGTTTACAGATTTATGTATGTATACTGTAACTATTTGTGTGTTATTTCAAATAAAATATGTTTAAACTAAACTGAAACCAAGTTCTAATCGGTCACTTTTCAAAACCAAGTTCTAATCGGTCACTTTTCAAACTTATTATTTCCGACCAAACGCTAATAAAATTGAGATGAATTTTTGTCTAATTATGTGCATTTTAATGGGCAAAAAATCAGCAGTACTTTGGAACAATTTACTTTTACTCCAAAATTGTTTTGGCTAAAAATGCAAAAAAGGATTTGAGCGTGTCTTTTTTAATAAAATAAAGTGTATTACTTGACTTTTCGCTTACTGTAAAGGTGGCAACTTTAATATTCATATCTTGGTGTGGTTCGGCTATTTCATCTGCTAAGCAAGGAAAATCAGATTTTATTTATAATTTGGTAAAGAGTTAATAAGCTTTTTGTGCCGCGCATACGTGCGTGCATTTCATGAAAATCCTAACCGTATACACACTGAACTCACATTTATTTACCCTTTAAGCGCATAATCACAAAATTGTGGAAGTGAATTCCATGATGAACCCCGTTTTTTGACAATAACTTTTTAGCTTCTAGTGCAAATTTAATTTTTCTTAGCAAAAAAGATACAGGTTAAAAAAGCGTAATTGAAAACATTTTTTTCATTTTTTTATGTAATTTCAAAAAAGGTGTGATAGGATGGAAATTTCAACACTTTACCAATTCTTATTTTTCACTATTCCCTATTTGTACCTAAACGGGCGTGGCTTTGTGACAACTGTAAGGTTCAACGACTATCCATGAAACCTTAAAATGTATATACCAAGCTAAAATATGTTCTTACCACAGCATGGTATCGCAACAAAATGTATTAGTTTTTACATGTACGGATCCAGGGAGGGGTAGAGGGTCCGGACCTCCCTTCCCTGATAAATCACAAAAATATGGGGTTTCTGAGCAATTCTGGTCCGGATCCCTATAAAAATCACAAAGCTACTAAGCCAGCGTTCAATGTTTGACCATCATTGGCCCGCCGGTGAAATGCCGTTAAATTGGCGTTTCGCTGGCATATTTATGGTGTTTCGCTGGAGGGCCCGCGATGATGGTCCGCTTTTAGCGCTATTTGGACCTTCTCTGCCCTAATCAGACAAAAAAAAACGTTGTCAGAGATGAACACCCTCCGGAAAAAACTTACTGGATCCGCACATGATTTGGATTTATTAGCCGACTAATATCAAATCTTATAAAGAGTTTGAATAAAATAGTTTGATAAATACTCAAGGTAGAGGACGGAAACAAAATGGTGACGGACGCACGGACGGACGCACCGACGGACGCACTGACGCCGGCTCGAGTCCCATCCAATAAACTCACCGAGAGCCTTCGGCTCAGGTGAGCTAAAATAAAAATAAATGGTTAGCGCAATTTCTACAGCATCAAGCCGTTCGCGGGTTTGGTAAATTGAAATTTGGAAAACTGACTTTCCTCAATGACATTTGAGCCGCCCCATGTGATTTCCATTTGCATTTTGACAAGGATATACTCAGACGAGCCTGTGCAGCCTCCAGCTAAGCTTAGAAACTCCAATGCTGCTCGGTCAGTAGCTAAACTCATAAGACTGTACGTACGTGCACGCAGGCTGGTCGGAGCCTTTGCTGGTCGCACATATCACATTCTTTGAAATCTCATGTCGCGACTCATTTGTATTTTGAAATAATATGAAAATCGATGCAATGGTTTGATCAAGACCCGAACTAAAATGTAAGTTCATCATATATGTCAAGCCACTGCATGTAACAATGAATCAAATTGACCGATAATATGCTTAGACTCAATTAATTTTGAGGGGCACAGAGTGCTTGACTGGAGATCGAGGGTTTGCAGGTTCGAGCCTTATCTGAGCCACTGCGTTGTTTCTCTCTGATCAAGATACTTTTTCCTCTGCTTAATTATTGTTACAACCATGGTACATAGACACCCGTCCCAACATGCTCAGAAAAATGTTGACTTGGGCGTAATAAATCATACAAAAAACGCACTCCTATTTCATGACAGTTATCTCCTATAGATAGAGCAATTATGTTTGGACTTAATAGTGGGTATATTTAACATAATTTACCTGTAATATTTTACCTCTATACTGAATAGCAACACAAAGGCGACACGTTCAGTGCGTGCAACGAAGTGAAATTATATTTCCGTTCACTGGTTATCCGTTTATAACACAGTACAATAACTTTTTGAGTCACATTGAAAATAGCGTAAAATTGCCTGTCAATTTTGAAATATTTCATAAAAATGCCTCAATCCAAGTTGGATGCCTCTGATATAATTTTTAATATATTTTCTTTCTTTAAACGCGAGAAAGAGAGGGGGACTCTGTACTTAAGTGTAGATAAACTTTGGCAAAGAACTCTTGCTGCAACGGGGGTCAGCAAAACAACAGTCTATAACATTGTTCTTGCCAAAGAACAGTCTGCATCCGCATCTGCTAATATGCAACTTGATGGTGCGTGTAGCGAAATGCCAGTTCTCGAAAGCTTGTCGATGAGACCAGCATGCAGAACACTTGATAAGTTCAATCAAGATTTAGTAAGGCGAACAGTATTTGCTCTTCATAGTGAGAGGGTTCCTCCAACTCTTGCAAAAATTCAGGATAGAATTAAGGATTCGATAGAGATTTCAAAGTACATAGCTTTGAATGAGCTTGGGTTTTCTTTCCGCAAGAGGGGGAAAAAACATTATGTCAAAGAAACCCAGCAAATCCTCTCTGACAGATGTAACTACCTGCGGAAATTAAGGGAGTTCAGACAGGCGGGGTTTCAAGTGGTTTATCTGGATGAGACTTGGGTAAACCAAAACCACAGGTCTGAGTATGGGTGGTTCCCAGAGGATGAGTCTGAACTCCCTCAGTATCCAGCTGGAAAAGGCGCACGATACGTTGTGCTGCATGCAGGCTGCAGGGAAAAAGGATTGTTCACTGGGTGTGACTTGGTATTTAAAGCCCAGTCTGGTGAGGGTGATTACCACAAAGAAATGAATGGTGCTGTGTTCTTAGATTGGTGGGTACACCAGCTCCTCCCAGCCTTAGACCAGCCGAGTGTTATCATTATTGATAATGCTTCTTATCATAATATAAGGGTAGAGGAAACTGTTGCTCCAACGTCCAACAGTAGAAAACAAGTAATGATAGATTGGTTGAATGAAAGGTCTATTCCATTTCCTCCTTCAAGTAAATGCATTGATTTGCTAAGTATTATCAAAGCAAGAAAGCCGAAACCAGTATTCAAAACAGATGTGCTTGCCGGCGAACAAGGTCACTTCGTTTTGCGCCTGCCAGTCAGGCATTGCGAGTTAAACCCGATTGAATTAGTTTGGGCTAATTGCAAGAACTTTGTAGGTAGAAACAATTGTACTTTCAAAATGGCTGACGTAAAAGTACTAATAAATGCCGCTTTTGGAAGAATAACCCCAGATGTGTGGTCAAGATGTGAAGACCATGTTATGCAGATAGAAGAGAATTACTGGAAGACTGATCTTGTTGCTGAAAGCACAATTGAGCCTGTTGTCATCAATCTAGCTGAAAGTGACTCTGACAGTGAGGAAAGCGACTCAAGTTGAGGTGTGTTTTACAATATAAACCTTTCAATAGGCACACAGGGTAAATCTACAAGCACACAAGAAAAAAAGTTTGTATGATTGAGAAATACATAATCGCGTGCTGCACCATGAGGAAGAGCCATTGAAACACCAACATTCACGAGACACCAGGCAGTCAATCAGAGAAACGCCATCAGCCCTCTCTTTCTCATCAAGATGATTGCAAAACTAGAAAGGACATCTTAAATAGTAAGTGAGGTTGATCAGGAAATACCACAATCACAAACCGCAGACAACCCCGTGGCACCGCGAGGAAGAGCCGCTCAATACTGCATAACAAAACAAGCAATCAATCATCCCTCTCCACAGATTAAGTGATATGGACTGAACGACGGATTGAAAGATGGACCGAAGAATGGACTGAATGTCAATTCTATAACCATCTCTATATGGCTGAAAATAATGAAAACAATACAGTAGGTATCGCTCGCCTGAGATCTGATTCATGAAGAGAAGATGTTTAAAAATGAACCATCTTTAGCTATGGCAGCAAAATTTGAAAGAGTTTGTTATGAGGAACATTTATGTGAAAGGATATTGAATTTGGACCATTGGTTTAGGAGATGCTGTTAAAAAGATTTCTTATGTAGACCTCCAGCTGCTATTTTGTCCAGCGAAGCATACTCTTTTGTACAATTTTGGTAGGGGGCATTATTTGGAACACTTCTGTGAAATTATTTTGAATTTGGACCAGTGGTTCACGAGATGTTGCTTAAAAAATTACTTGAGCTCTAGCGGCCCTTTTGTTAGGCGGGGCAGATTTATTTGTACAATTTTGGTAGAAGACAGTATTGGGACTATCCCTGTGAATTTTATTAAAATTTGTAACAATGATTTTCGGGGAGTTTACGGGACACACAGGGGAACGACAGATGAAGACCGATTACAGAAGCCCATCCTGAGCCTTCGGCGCATGCAAGCCTTCTGTTTTATGTGAGGAATCCAAACCTCACAGATTATAGTCTTTGAGGCCAATATTCCCATAAAACTAATATATGCTCAAAGCAGATTGGTTTCATTGAACAAAGGTTTCTTATGTTTGTCAGTATACATGTGTGTGCAATGATGCGGTTTTGGGCCTTATCGTTCAACCAAAATATTAATAATATGTATTGAGGTAAAATAAGGGTAAATATGAAGAGAAAATTACTAAGTTATTTCTTTTTACAAGAGAATGGAGCAACAATGAATACTTTATTTGGAACCAAAAAAATATTGTAGTTACGCTTTTTATATTTATATTCATATTTAAAATTTCGACATGAAATAACAAATCAATAAGATTTTAAAAAGGAAAAACGGGGTTCATCATGAAACCCTCCTTCACAGTAGTGTTTTTGTCGTCCACTAAACTATTTGAAGCCTCATAGATAAACAGTAGGAACCCAGATCAGGCTTCTCCTCTGATCTGGGTCCACAAGGTTTGCCTCCCTGCTTATGTTAAATAGACATTTACAGCTGGCGTTTTAAGGACTAAATAAAGACTGTGGTGGTGACACAAGATGATACAAAGTAAGTAAGGGTGCAAAGATCAGGAATCGATACAATCAAGTACCACACCTGACCCAGGATACCAATGGGAAAGTGACAAACTCACAGTAGCACCACAAACGAGAGCCAAGAGGTCAGCCCTTTCCCAGCAGGTGACCACAAAGCACATATAAACAGACGCGCACAAAGACAAAGCAAACACAAGACAGAACAGAAACATAAAAGATCCACAAAAGAAGTACCGCCTTGGAACGGTCAGTAAAATATTTTACTGGAGGGCTTAAACCGGTTTAACGACAGTTACTTTTGAATAAAATCACGCCTCCTTTTCAGCTTTTACCTATGCCTAAGGTTGACTAGTCCTAATTACGCATTCACGAGGCGTCGCCCTTACAGTAAGCGAAAAGTCAAGTCATATGTGGTTACAAACTGGTCTATCCGACTTGAAAAACACAAAACAATTGATATTTTGCATGTATGGTATATTTTTACGCATTTTTAAAAGTATTGCATTTTTTCGAAATTATTCAAGATTTTTTAAAATCATCAACCTGCTCATGCTAAAATTGTTAAATGCATATTTTTTTTTCTGAACACTGTAGGCCAATCACAGTTGAACTGTATTAGTCCATTTTAATTTTACGACTACTGCAAACTTCTGGTTTCTATGTAAAAAATTAAAATTCAATTTGACGTCATTATGTTTTCTTTTTTTCTATTTTCAAGAAAGAACGGGGACGTCTGGTAATAATTATTAATCGCTGAAAATTTCAATGCCGTTTTTTTTTTTTGCTTTTTTGTTTTGTTTTTGTTTTTTTTGTTTTGTTTTTGTTTTTTCTTCAAAATTCCAAAATTGCACTCCCTGGCGTAATGGTCAAAATTTGATCGTGCCAGTATTAAGAGAAAGAAAGCCGTGTCACTGATATTAACGCGCGCGACCAGAGCAGCGCGAATTTTGAATGTAAATTGTAAGCTTAAAGCTGAATTTCTATTGTTAAGCTGCTAAAAGGGTTTGTCTTATGATATTGTGTAGCAGAACCGAAGAGTCATATCGAAACAAAACGTTTAAGGTTTATTCTTCTTAAATACGGTAGTCAGTAACATCTTCTAACAAACAAAAGTAAGTAAGAGTGCAAAGATCAGGAATCGATACAATCAAGTACCACACCAGGATACAAATGGGAAAATTACAAACTTACAATGAGACACCACAAACTAGAGCCAAGAGGCCAGCCCTTTCCCAGCAGGTGACCACAAGGTACAAACAAACAGACGTGCACAAAGGCATAACAAACACAAGACAGAAAAACATAAATGATCCACAAATGAAGTAACGCCTTGGAACGGTCAGTAAAAATATTTTACTAGGGGGTTAAACCGGTTTCACGGCGCAAACCTCACCCTTAATGCAGATGTGGATCAAGACACATAGAGATTTGGTTTGCATGAAAGACCCCTAACTTATCAATGCATTATCTTCTAGAAAATATAAATCAAGATATAACAAGGAGATAAAGCAAAGATAAGGAAAATACAACAGTAAATAAAACTGAAAACGGGAGCAAAGCAGGCCCCTATCATTTCATCAATATATAAGTCTTTAAGTCGGAACCGTCATAGAGTCTGAAGTCCGACCCACCGGCGTGCAATTAAAGAGGAAAGCAAAGATGCCAACCGTGATTGGGTTGACCACCAAGCATGTAGTCTGTTGCAATACATTCATGTTATAGCCAATCTTTTTATAACGGAAAATTATTTAATGAACTGCGCTGAAAAATTACTAGAGCCAAAAAAAACTAAATTGATAACGTCTCTCTTGAATATTTAATATCATAGAAAAAAGTGTGACTTTTTGAAATGAGGGTACCTTTTATCTAACTTCGTCCGTGCAAGAAGTACACGTCATTTTTAAATGAAATAATTTGCAGAGTCTAAACAAAGTATTGCTTCATTCATAAAAGCATGAATGTTGAATACCCTTTGTTTTACTTTCTGAACTAGCCTAACAATGTAAGGTGACCAATTAAAACGTGGTTTCAGTATATTCAGACAAGATAATCCCATAGCCCATGACCGAGCTATACAATGTTTGTGTTTGGTTATGAAGTATACACCCGAGAGCCCCGCCCCTCCCCCATATATATTCCACAGCCAATACAAACTTTGTATATAACCTATCATGCGGATTCCATAGTAATAATCTGATCAGGAACTCTTTTGTTTTCAGCAAATAATTAGGTCAGCATATGTGAGTTTGGTAATTATCACTTACTCGCAAGTGACTCGAATAAGCGCCCAAATCGACGCATGTATTGGGGCTAGAGGTTTAAAGTTAGGTCTGAATATTAATCAACCTCCATACTTTGAGCATATGAACAGCAAAGGACTAGTCTGTGCATCTGCCCAGTCTTACCCGAGGGCTGGTTGTTCGATACTGCTATAAGTACACAAATCGCATGAGCTTGCTCGTGTACTTATAGGCAACACAGATATGAAATATATCCTTGACTGCTATGATTGACCGTCAGCTGCGTCAATTCCCCAGGGTGCCATAGATATCATAAAAGTATCAGATCTTACAGACTGTATATATCAAATGGTGTTGTCTAAAATTGTTATTCTCAAAATTTATCTACAGGAGCAAAATGAGACTCGTATTCGAGAATAAAATATCAGCACAGCTACATGTAAATACAAGCCATCTTGGCTGCTTAACAAAGCAATCGATAAATGTAGGTCCACGACATGCGTTATGTTATAGTTATACCATGGGTTGTCCGCCTGTACGTGGAGATAATCCACGAGCTTTAGCGAGCGGATTATCTTACGTACAGGTGGACAAACATGTTATAACTATTTTATACCACCTACATGAGGGTAGACATTGCACATTAAATGATATTCCATGCTAAAGTTGGTAAAGATGGTATAAACAATGTTGACATGCATACGTTTGCAAAGTGTGGTCAAATAATACCATGCGGCTTAAGAGTCATGTGCATTTTCACTAACTGCTAACGGACGGACAGACGAACTCACATAGTGATTATAGTTCCAACCTTCGGGTTGTGCAATTATCATTTTTACGAACTCGTAACAGCCATTTTTGATGAACGAGTCTTTGTTGAGCATCAGTCCTGCCGGTCGCGGTCAGTTAGTAAAAATGTTTCTAACTCTTTAACCACATGTTATATTTGGATTAAATTTTGCATATTTATTTTTTCAACATTGTCCAGCCATTAGTATTCAAAATTGCGACGAGGCTTCGCCGGACATCATTTCGGCCGGTCGAGGTCTTTTAGTGAAAATACATTTCATCCACATGGTCCTACGGTCCGTCCATGGTCAGTAAGTGAAAATGCGCGTAACTCTTGAGCAGCATGGTATATTTTTTTGCTTTCCACACGTTCCTTCTTGCACCGGATACTGATTAATCTAAGTTCACCAATGGTAGTGCACATTATGGTCTGTTGTTTCCCCGCGAGTGGTGGTGGTGTTTTTAAATAAGCATTACACTTCTCATCTTAGTGTAAGACATTACCTTTCTGTCTAGTAGGCAAAAACTATGTATGGGCCCCCGTCTTGAGCAAACCTAACCGAATTTTCCATCTTAAAAATTAAATAAATGAAAAAAATGCCACCAACAACCCCACAATTGGATTTGGACTCGTCCAATAGATATGGATTGGAAAATCCATTCGGTTTATATTAGTTTTATATTATTCCAGATGCTGGCCGCTGGATCTCTGGCGTTTGCGAAGGCGTATAGCTCCGTAGAAAAACTAGAAAATGAACTAGAAGCGGAGATCCAGCGTGACACAGCAAGGGACCCGAAGAAAGGAAAAGGAATACAAAAGTAAGTGATAAGTTGTAGATAGACATGAGTACTAAAGATATGGGCTTTTGGTACTTATCACATAGGCGAGCAGCGAATGCGCATGCGAGCCTGCGCATATGCGCAGTCTCACATGAACCTTCGCTGCTCGCATACACATGGTATGGGAGTAATGGACTGCTCAGGCTAAATACTAGACCTCTAGCCCCGCTAGATTTGTCAGCACAAGGGTTTGAAGAAAGTTTTTTTTCGCATATGCGATCAGTACCAAATAAACATGTGCTGGCCCATATGAAATCGCCTTTAGTATTTATATTAAACTTCTCATATAAGATATGTGGTCTATGGGCCAAACAACGGTGATACATGGGCTAAATTGCGAGTTTGTTGCACCCCCAAGGAAGAAAATCATGGTTACCATTTTCAGTTACATGTAGGGACACTTAATGTCTATAATATGCGCAAACGAACTGTGGAGAGCAGACTCAATTCTTTACCTAGGCATAACCACAATTTATTATCCATAATTATCCATTTATGCAAGACGACCCTTTGTTACCTACGTTGCTTTTTCATATTTTGACAACAATTAAAGATCCATAATAGTTAAACTTGTTATAACAGTTATTGCTTGATTTCATTATGCGGCGATAATGCCAATGCACTTCTATTGGTTGATTAGGAAATCTGTAAGCTGGCACAAGTAAAATATCTACTACACTACACTCTTTTACAGCGACAAACTACACAAGTAATTATAGCACAACCCTTGGGTCTGCACTACAACCAATATGTGAGTCCGTCATTCAGTCCGTACGTGACCACTTAGTGAAAATGCTCACATTCTTAAAGTGCATTGTAGATTTTGATCACATTTTGCATGCATATGCATGTTGTTATTCCCTAACCACTGGCATGCAAAACAATCTGCTTTATGGACAAGGATTGCTGAGGATCAGTCCAACCTGTTGTGGTCAGTGAGTGAAAATGATCATAACTTTTGAACCTTGTAGGCTATTTGAACCAGATTTTGCATACCTATTTATATTAATATTGTCCAGCCACTGGTATGCAAAACGGTGCCAATGATTTGCCAAGCATCAGTTTGGCCCGCCGAGGTCTTTAAGTAAAAATGCCCATAACTTTTGAGCCACATGGTATATTTTTTATCATATTTTGTATACTAATACATTTTAACATTATCGAGACACAAGTATGCAAAACTGTGACTAGGTTTCGCCTAGAAAAAAGTCGCTCTGAACATTTTTTTTTCATAAAACCCAAGAAACCTTAAGTCAGAACCCTCCAAAATAATATTAACTTTCTTATGGGTCAGCAGAATTGGCCGTCTTATAAGCAAATACGTGTTAACCTATTGGATGGCCTATCAGCCATATGCTTATGAAACAGGCTGAGGCTGTTTTTCCGCTTAAAAATGGTCCAGCTAGTGGTGTAGCTCCCTTGCATACATCGTACAACGTAAGTTAATTAGTTATCTTGTTTTTAGTATGCGACACTTTGTTGTGAAGTAGTCCCAGGCTAGTAAATCTAGATCGGGTCCTACTTAGTCATAATTTATGGTGAAACATGTTAATTTTGACTTTGCATGGCAGAAAACTTACAACCCATTTTAGCGTCTAGTTTCTTTTTTAAAAGCTATTCTTGTGTCATAGTTTTCCGTTATATTCGTGCATTTTGGTGAGATATAATTAGAAGTTTGTTTGTGTCATCTGTCCATTTTTTTCACTGAAAACTACACCCTCTGTCAAGTTAGTATGAAAAGGCAGTTTTAATGGTTCATTAAAAATATCACAATATCTGGTTACTCCCATATATTTCTGAACTTATTTTAGGGATAATTGTATCTGCATTCCTTGAAACCATTCATTTTGATAACCAGGCGATATATAATCTTAATTGATGGGTTTCTAGGGCCCCAAGACATGTCACTGGCTGAAAATAGTAATCAAGGTTTTTCTGCCTTGGGTGCAACATAACTTACAATCTGATATTTGGCCCCTATTGAATGGGTTTTATACATGTCTTATACCAGCGATTTATTAAACAGGCATACAGATAAGAGTGCATATTTGAAATGTTGTTTGCCTGATATAGAAGACAAAGACTAAATACTAGACCTCAAGCACCGCTGGATTAGTCAGCATAGGGGTTTGAAGGAAGTTTCTGTCTACATATACGATTAGTAACGAATTACATGTGCTGACACTATACAGTTACCTTTCGTCTTTGCAATAACGTTATGTACTTGAACGTAAATAAGCAATTGATTTTATACATGTAATATGTCATTTCCATTATTGTGTTACTGTGACTGGCCACAAGATAAGCGTGCATATTTAAAATTTATTTTCCATCGGATGTGAAAAAAATATTGTGGGTACTCATAACGGGTCTTTCTATCCCCGACCAAATCACATTTGGTGGAAAACCAGCCAATATGATGGCAATTTTACACTCCTTGATTTGTTTTATCTGGACCTTAGTATCTTAATATATATGAACTAGATACATTGAATGTGACCCCTATCTAAAAGGATCTATTTTAGACTGACCCTATAGGCTTCATATTTTTCCGAACAGTTGCAGGATTCCAACATTAACATTGTATTTAATGTCTTTGAAGAATCATACGACTGTTTTCATTGAAGGGTGATTTGTATCCTATCCAAATTCAACGTGCAGGCATACTAAAATTTGCTTTTAGCAAGACAAAACTAAAACAAAAAAAACAATATTATAAATCACCTCAAAGATGCACCATGGCAGAATTTGTGAGCAAACAGAATTCAGGAGTATGAGTGAGCATGAATAAAGTTATCGTGTAAATCAGTAGTTTTTAACAAATCGGAATTTCACAATATTATCAAGTGGACCAGCCAATTTCCACTTTAATGGTTGTTGAATGGTTTCTTTATTTTTATCTTTTTATACAATGTTTTGATACTTGAACATTTTGAAAGCAACAGTGGATACCCTGTTCTGTGGCTACCGATCAAACTCTGGACTGTTTGCCTATGTCACACAAACAAGACGCTAGGGTATTTTTGTTAATGTTTCCGACGTTATACACTACGTAGGCAGCGGCAAACAAAATATAATGATCAGACTGCGCATAAACGCATGGTTGGTAGCGTCTTTATCAAATATCAACACAAAAAACTGGATTTCTCATTTGTACTTTGCTTCTGTTAAATCGAATGCCCAGACAATCATGTTAATTGATTGTACCTATTTGCTTTAAAAGCATAATAAAACATAATGTTTTGTCTTCAATGATGACGGCATATTTGGTCATTGATCGAATGCAATTTCCTAAAACAGCTTTGCTGTCAGGTGTTAACTTTTATATGATTTACCAATGTACTTGCCCATAGTTAGCCCTACTGTCTAGACATCGAATCATCTCAGGAATGTTCCCGCGACACTATCGGGAAGCATCTTCCCGAAAAATGTAGTCCCTAGTAAGCCTATACTTGGTCAATAACATGACACAACCAATACAATGAGTGTACGCTGTACGCACCGATTTTGTTACCCCAACACATTTTGTTACCTGGTAGCAAAATGCGTTAAAAGGGTAACAAAATGCAGGTACAGTGCAATGCATTTTGTGGCCTCAATCCTTTTGGGCCCCCTCTGACCAAAAAATAGTACGTGAGTATGGTCAGGAAATACCACAATCACAAACTGCAGACAAACCCATGGCACCGCGAGGAAGAGTCGCACAACAACCTCGAGACACTAGGAAGACAAACTAAGCAAAGCAACCGGCCCTCTCTTCCCCATCAAGATGATTGCGAAACTAGAATGGACATACAGTAACGTACAACAAAACATAGTACGGTACAATTACAGACTCCCACAATGGGAGTAACAATAAACAACAAGTCAATAAAAACAGAACGGACAACAGCCTAAGCCACCAGGGGCTTAAATGCATTTAACTGGTACCAATTCTTCGCCCCAGATTCTGCTGTTGTTGAAGTACAAGAAATGGTCAGCTCGCATGAAAGCTCACGACTGCAACAGACGCCAGATTTTGAGATATCTATCTTAATTTTTAGGGAAATAAGGCTTGAACTTGCATGTGAATCGTATACCAGCAGATGATTCAAATGTAACGCCCAGCTTTCAAAATTGTCGCCTGCTGCATATTCTAGGTGGCACTTTAAGGATTAATGGCCATGGTCTTAACCTATGACAAAAACTCAAAATTATTTCACCCTGTTGTTCCCGAAAATTACGTTAGCAAAATGCACATAAACCCCAACAACCACAAGGTTTGGACACATATAATAGAAGCCAGTTCATGCTCAAATTCTATCTGAGTCGGTTTGTATTAAATCTACTAATTTACTAAACAGCATGAAATTAATTTCTTATCTCTGTGATTCCTAGCTCTATTCTTGAAGGCTTAAGCGTTTAAATTAAGACAGCGACGCCGTATATTCAATTCGCTTGGAAATGAAATCGTTTGTTTAAGCTGTACAGGGAATTCTAACGAAATTACAAATGACACACAAGCTTTGAAAAAATTATGTATGGTCCATTAAAACATGTACTTTACTTAGGGAAACAGTGTGTAAGGAAGTGGCATGGTAGAATAAGACAAAATATAGTCGAATAGCCAGAACACGAGATAACATGGATAAAACTTTTTTATGCACAACTCATGAAATCATTTAACTGCTCATGAAAACCAAAATGCTGCAAAATGTAGATTTGATTTCTATATGTTATATTTGTCTTGCTAATACATGTTAAAATACCAACGATTGTAGACATTTTAACATTTATGAGCATGATTATTTTCATGCTCAGTTGAGTTGAGAGTGAACAGGACAGCGCGTACATCTAGCAGAGCAGTCATGCGGACAGCTTTGCCTTAAACATGCATTTCAGGGACGGATTCATTTTTTGTGTTGCTACCATCGTGTGCGAGCTAGTTTAGCAGTCAATTCACTGCGTGAGAGGATCTAGGAGTCGGTTTCTTTACTTCATGTACCATGGTACACTTGTATTCTTCTTCATGTGTGTGTGTGTGTGCTTATGGAGTCTTCTTCACATTGTGATGGGTTTGGTTGTGGCATATGGTTATGCATTATGGAAACGGCTCCGTGTGAAATTTAATATTTACGGGACTACTTTTTGCTGATCGGAGATTTCCGTTTATACCCGATAACGAGTGTATCAGAACAAGTATTGGCTTTTTAAACAAATAAATAAATAAAAAAAACCCAATAGCAGTCATTTAGCTTTTGAAATACCAGGAGCAGTAATACATCGTCTGTGCACGTTTTTACTTTATTTCCCCATATTTGTAATAATAAACCCTCATCAGAGTGTGCAAATTCCTGTAAATGCGTTTCATATTCGAAGGCTTGTTACTTGGGGGAGTTCTTATCCTCGTAAATGTCGAGAACTGGCTTGAAAATGCTCCAATGTACAATGGCTTCATATATATAAAAAAAGATAAAAAGAAAAAATGAGTCTGATAGTACGCTAAACTTTCACTACTAGCCGCCAAAACGCAGCTGAAAAGTTGTTTATTGACCATAGTCTCTCGGCACAGGTGTGTAGAACTACCATGAGCGCGCGTTTCTCCCAAAAACAAACCAACAATACGATTTGTAAACGAGTCCGGGACATTTTGGCCCAAAGCAAACTTGGCATTTAATCGGCACATAAATTCGACCCCTCGTAATTCGGTGCCTTTGATGCGAAAAAAAAGTCTAAGAGAACATTTAGCGCGTATGAGTATACACATTTTTCTTCACGTCTGGTCTACACACTCGGACACGATCGAGATATGTAACCCGGGAATGTTGCATCAGATTATCGATATATTGATTCTTTTCATGCGCGGATCCAGAAAGTTTTGTCAGAGGGGGTCCAACTCTGCAACACTGACAATATTTTTTAGGGGAGAGAGGATACAAATACCACTAAAAGCGGGCCAACATCGGCCCGCCAGCGAAACGC
The DNA here is from genome assembly GCA_964019695.1 of Loripinus fragilis. NCBI lineage: Eukaryota > Metazoa > Mollusca > Bivalvia > Lucinida > Lucinidae > Loripinus > Loripinus fragilis. The sequence goes on from OZ026519.1 coordinate 3,966,727, forward strand.
CATTTAATAGCTTGATAGCTTTGAGAATTGTGAGAATTTTAGGAGGTCCGGACCCCCTGTCCCCCTCTGGATCCGCGCATGGTTTTGAACACCCAACTTATATTGGGGGAGGAGTAGGTGGGTGGGGGGTCTCGGTAATTCAGAAAACCTTGAATCCCTTACATGTCCATCGGTTAAGAAAGTGTTAAGATGCTTTTCATAACGACTACAGGGGAAGAAAACAAAATTTACTTGTCATGAGGGCCTGGATTTTGGGAAATTGACAAACAGTGCTGATCCAGATTAGACGCCGCATGGTTCGCCGTCTGATCAGGGTCGCCACAGTTTGCTCAACATAATGTTCAATTAAAATTTGTCATAAACATGACAAATTTCGCCCAACAGCGGATGTGGACTGGTCTAATTCAGGACATTTCATCAGGCGTAAAAGGGAGATAAGGGACGGGTTGTATCCTAACAAAAAGCTTTATGATTTGTTGTTTTACGCCCCAGTCAGCAGCTACGGTCATGTTGGGACGGTCAGTTCACCTAACAAAGCTTGAACAAGCGGTAACAAGTACTTCGTGCACATACTTTTGCCTTTTCCTGACAGCAACCCTTCTTGAATGAATCAACTGAATGGTGGAGAATCACCATAGAAATTAATTTATTTCATGATCAATCTTCACAAAAGTATCGGACCGGGCCGGGATCAAACTCACTGCCCCCTTCATCTGCAGTCAGACACGCATCTGTAGTTACCGACTGCGCTACACGGCTTGAAACTAGGTGAGCCTTATACCTACATTAAGGAATGGCTAATACGGGAATGATGTTAAATAGTTTCGTCTGACCTCATCTGGATTGACCTGATTAAACAGTGCAAAGCCAGGTCATATGCAAAATCACTGAAAGTCGATCTGTGTCTTCACTGTGTGTGTTTCACCAGTTTATGTGTTTTGTACATTCCCATTTAAGGATATTTTGTTAGTAGCGAAAACCCAGGTTAAACGGTGTACGTCGACTACCAATCAGGGACAGCACCCATCGTTTAAAAATCTTTGTTCAAATAGTACCTTATGTATAATTCTATACCGCCGATGATCATCTTACGGGCAGGTCAGACCCCGTCCAGATGCCGCATAATGCATTTACTGGTTAGTACCAACAACATCTGCCGTCAAACTGACCCCATTTTGATTAACTTTCCGTACGCCCTACTGACTTGACTATCAGTAATCTCTAGACGGCATGGATGTGCAGGCTGACCCGTTTGTTGCTTACAACAAAATCATGAATTTTGCCGTAACCAGCCTGCCTGATCTGTAGAGTTCTCTGTGAAGTAGCGACTTATCAAGGTCGTTTGACTCTTTTCTGAAATATAATCCATCCGACTGACAGCTATGTCGGGACGTGCCGTCCTGTGTTGATCCTGTACTGAGCACAGATCAATGCGTCTTGCTCGAGAACACTATGCAAGCTTGGACCCGCAACTCCTCGGTCTCAAGTCAAGCTCTCTACCACCGATCCACTGCGTCCCCCTTTGATGTTTAGAGAAAATGCAATGTAGTTTTATTAACCCAGTTATGCCATACGGGATCGCGAGTTATTTCGGTTTTTTTTTTTTTTTTTTTTTTTTTTTTTTTTTTTTTTTTTTTTTTTTTACAGCAAATAATGTTGACCCTGCCTCGAGCGGTAGCTCATTTGAGCCGTGTCATAAGATTGCCGCCATCATCAATGTGGCATGAATGCAACGAGCCTGAATAGAATGCAACGAGCCTCCTTTTTAGCTTAACGCTCAAAATGATGTTCGGCCAGTAACTTAAACACTCATAGAGTATTAAAGCTTCTAGCAAAGTCTCTGATCAGACTGTGCGTATGCGCAGGCAGGTCTGAGCCTTTGCTGGTCGCGCATACCACATTGTTATTGGTCTGCACTGTTTGCGGTGGTTCAAATTTGGGCTTTAACCCTTTTATACCTATAACTCCTTATCGTGTACTTTGGCAAACAGTACAGACCTAGATTTCATCAGGGTCTTCATTGTTTGCCTACTAGTAGACAAAACGATTTTCAGGAATAGAAATGCAAATTTCATTTGCAAATTGTTACAAGTGACACCTCAATACCGTGAAACAGTAGACCATTCCAAGTTTAAAGTATCAAGCCAGAAGGAATAATCTATTAGTGTATAAAGGGGTAATAACATGTAGACACAGATCTAAACACAGTTTCGGTGATGTGTATTTTAAGAGACGTTACACGATTATAAGGTCAGTACTGAGGTATTAACCAGATGTCATTTTATTGCTCCGGGTATTGCAGACTTCCTGTTTCCAAAAGCCGTACCAAATGAAAAACACATTCCTACTTGTGTACCGAAATGCTAGGACGTCGAGAAAATATTAATCCTTTTCATTCTAGATACCAGCAAATATCTACTTTGGCAAGCAGTGACGACTCATGTCTCAGCCACCGACACAACAGGCATTTTCGGACAGATTTTGAATTATATTAATTCATTAGTACTTAAATAAGTGACAGTGCTTCTTTTCTGTAGCGCGCGAACGGTGCGACGAACGGCGAATCGTCCCCTAAGAAAACTGAGATCGATTATATGAGGACAGCAAAGGTTTAGATCAGCCTACACATTTGCACAAAATGGTTTGCAGCAATACTGTTAGTATCCATGAAAATATTTCAAATTGAATTTGGAAGTATCCTAGCTGATCAGACCAGTTTGCGTTCTATACTGGTTGGAAACTCGATATGACCTTTTACCATGGTGTAGCTAAAAACCGATCGTACCACACGTCTGCTTCCGGAAATCGCCGAGTCGGCGTAGTAATATTTATGAAAGTGCGATGATATTTTTTATATCAATTTAATGTTTTGATTTTATTAATAATGAAATAAATTAAATAGTTATTTAGCTCCTGTATGTATCTAATCTTTTGGGTGCTATAGTTGCTTTTTTAAAGGAAATATAGCTCATTTTTAGACGCACTATCTTTTTGCTATTTCAACCCCACGAAACCACTCGTTTTACTATATGTTAGGTGCAAATCTGGAGTGTATTTCGCACGGAGACGTTTCCGTGATGATGTCATTCCCTGTCCAAATCCATATTAAAAGAGTTGCATTTAGAGCCTGCAGGCTTGCTAAGCGGCAGTTTTTTTCATTTAAAAGAAAATAAAACAAGTACAATAACTGTTTTTATTGCCAGTAAATGCAAACTACCCTCGCTTCTGATATATAACGAAACGTTATCTTGTCCTGTAAATTAGATCGCTGAAAGATCTGCAGTATCCAACCCTTTGTATTTGTATGCTGATGGATTCTTCCGTCTGGTTTGATACAATAAACTTGGGATAGGTCATTGTACCTACCAGGGTGCCAGGTTAAAATTTTCACAAATATTGTATTATTTTGCCTGAAGATATTTTTTACCTCAGCACGTGACGTGCTAAATTGTTGAATGCATTTTATTTTATCTGTACATGGTAGGCCAAACAGAATAGATCTTGATTCTTCTATTGTGTAATGACAAACATTTCACTGCTGCTGTGCACATTCTGTTTGAATGTGAAACTTAAAAATTCATTTTGAAGACACTTTGCTTTTTTTTTCAATGTCCAAACTATAGCAGTGACGTCAGGTAGTAATCAATAGTCGCTGAAAATTTCAATGACGTGTCGCAGATATTAAGGGTTACAGAACAGTGCGAATTCGATATGTAAATTGCATGCATAAAATGCTGACTTTCTACGATTTATCTGCTGGTAGTGTTTGTCTCCATGTTTTTACGTAAAAGAAACGAGAGAAGTCCGAGTGAATCAAAACATTTGAAGGCTGTTTGTCTGAAATCACGGCAGCCAGTAGCATCTTCAATCAAACAAAAATACAAAATGGATAACGTCTCTGTAGAATAGTTCATATTGTAGAAAAAAATGCCTTTTGAAATGAGGGTACCCTTACTCTAGCATCGTTTGCGCAAGAGGAACCAGTCATTCTTAAATAAAATGACATGCAGATACTCGGCAAAACGTTGGTTTATTTATTTAAAAACTAGCGTAAAAAAAATGTAAGATGACCAATTAGAAATTTTGGTTAAAAAAATAGCCTATATTGCCAACAACAGTGGCCCAGTGAGGTCAGATTGATCAATTTGCATCAGTCTTATAAGGGTTCATTTTGATGGCTCTTATGAATAAAACCTAGTCTGAAGTACTCTTGAATATATAAAGCCAATGTAAAAAAAAGCACGCGACATTTTCAGGACAAAGTACAGTGGTGTCAGGAATACAGAAACATTGCTAAACTGATGTTCAAAGTAAGTAAGGGTGCAAAGATCAGGAATCGATGCAATCAAGTACCAAACCTGACCCAGGATACCAATGAGAAAGTGACAAACTCATAGTTAGACACCACAAAGGAGAGTCAAGAGGACAGCCCTTTCCAAGCAGGTGACATCAAGGCACATATAAACAGACGCACACAAAGGCATAGCAAACACATGACAGAAAAAAAACATAAAAGATCGATAAAAGAAGTACCGCCTTGGAACGGTCAGTAAAATATTTTACTGGAGGGCTTAAACCGGTTTTACTGCGCCAACCTCATCCTTAATTCAGATGTGGATCAAGACACATAGATATGTGGTTTGCATGAAAGACCCCTTCTTTATCAATGCATCATCTCCCAGAACATATAAATCAAGATATAACAAGGAGATAAAGCAAATATAAGGACTCAACAGTAAATAAAACTGAATACAGGAGCAAAAGAAATGTAACAGGTAAACCGCGGTGGGCCCGACAAACAGCCAAAGAATCAGGCCCCTATCATCTCATCAATAGAACCGTCAAAGCACGTTGACATCTATCAGGCAAACGCAAAACATATACGTACAGTCCAACCGAAAGCAATTGGTTCCTCTTTCACGGCCGCCAATTCAGCTTCCTCATCGCATATACCAGTATGATTAAACTTTCTGCTTCCTAATTTTGAGAGCAGAAATTAGAAATCGGGCAATGCCACTGATATTCTGCTTGATGAGTTTAGACTGTTTTGGAATGAAGAAAAATAACTGTTTTTCAACTTTATCGCAGATTCTAAAATCAGTTTATGTTCCGGGATGTTGAAGAGAAACATCAAGGCCATCAAATAGAATATTCGGATTTCTAAAATTTTACATGGGTTAGAGCAAACAACGATTTTGCTTATTTATTTATTCATAGGAACTAGGTATGTCTTTTGCATTGATGTTATGATATGAAGGAGCTGAATAGCTGAATTGGTGATCGTGTCTTTAATAAGGTGCCAGGTAATTCATGTTGCACCCTGGCGACCTAGCCTGTATTTAAAGTTTCATCAGCGAGTGTGTACATGTACCATGGTTGAACAAGATAATTCGACAAGTTGTGCCACGACAACAAAACCTGTCTTTCGGATTGCCGACAAAGCTAGACCCAAACCAGTCTTCTCAGCTACTATACAGAGACCAGTTAGAAAAATAGAAGATTCTCTTGTAGCAAGTTTGGATATGGTACTTTCTTTGTCGTTCGCAACCACCGAAGACAGGTTTTCTCGCGATCGGGCCCAATTGTTTTCTTTGCCTATCTGTTAGGAAGAATTGCAGGAATCTCAAATTAACCATTTGAAAAACTAAACATTTCCACAATATTCTTACGAGGCCTTCGAACATATACAAACACTGACTGGCTTCTTTACAATCCATAAACCATATAAACAACTCGAGCTACTTAGCATGCGTTGTGAGGTCATTGGTACTGCGAGCTTGCTCATGAATTCTCTCTTCTTTGCGACAAAATGCATCGACAAGCAGTTAAGACACAGAAATTATGCTATACCATCATGGTATGCATTGCTTTTTCCCATGTATCTCAGTTGGATACTCGTTCTACTGGGGATTAGGAGGACATGGGATCGATCCTATAAGGAGTTTTAGCGATACCATGCATACGTTTACCTTAGGTGACTACGATAAAAAACAACAACACACACATCAAATATAAGAATGGGCTTCTGGTAAAGGAAAGAAGATCTCCCATTTGGAATCAATTTTATTTCCTTTGAGTGTGATCCACATTTTAATGGCGATGCTTTTGTACAGGTGGCTCGCTGGTTAAGTAGCCTCCCTACAAGTGTATGCACATTTTACCTTCGTTGAAAGTGGCATTAAGCCAACATACAATAGCAAAAAAGTCATTACCAATTAAAGCCTAACGGTAAGGTCATCAGTGTGTCCCAGGAATGGTCCATTTGGATCAGAATGTGCCATTGATCACAGTAGGGGACCGTTCCTAAGACGCAACGATGACTCTAACATGAAGTTTTATCTAGTAATTTGTTTATATTGTTGTTGGGTTAATCTCTGTAGCTGCATTAGGGAGGCTCAAGACACGAATACATGTTTATCACGACACGCCCATAATTATGAAAAAGAAATCAAGAATGCAACTTGTAAAACTAGTCTTACGTCACGAATGAGCATATTCATTCCATTTCCTCGGCTTCAAATTTATTTTACTTTCTCACGTTATTTATCAATTAAAAGTAATTAGCGAATCATCGTAATTGTACAATAAAGCCATACGGAAATGAAATGATCTGTATCATGTGATGCTGGTGTTTTGTCCTTCATCCAGTTCCTTCGTGGATGGATTGAAATCTCTTCCGTGGAATATTTGATGATCATGTTTGTATGAAATACATGTTCAACACACACACACACACACACACACACACACACACACACACACACACACACACACAGAGAGAATTTGAACAAGAAAACAGCGTTTTATTATTTCAAAAAAGAAATGACATATTTTATGTGTATGGGGGCATATACAATACCGTGTAGCTTATTGTCAAGTAATGCGTATAAAGTATGCGAGCATGTGCATTATGAACATAGCATATCAAAGTTCCTTTTATATACGCAGAACCAACAATAAGGGAACGCAAGGGCAGCAAATTCCGAAGGCATATACACGCCGTATCATCTTTGGTATGCCCGACTAGGGTTTCTGAACGTGGAGGTCACATCCGATATCGACTTTTAAAATAAAACAAATAAATACAAGTGTTCCCTTATTTTTGGTTCCGCGTAACAAACACTATTTGAGGATCTTTTTTAATCAAGCCACGATGCATTATTTAAGAAAAAGTATTTAGAATCTCAAGTATGGTAGAATAAAATATGAAACCAGATTAATTTCACATTCATTTAACAAGTACTTTTATGTGTGCATCTATCAACATTGTCAACATACCTCCAGATAAGAGTTCATTTAGCTTATTTCTCAACCCGTGACACGTGATTTCCAGCAATGTGACATTTTGACAAGTGTAGACTCGTGCGAGCCTGTGCAACCTCCTTTTAAGCTTAGAAACTCCAAATGCTGTTCGATCAATAGCTTATCAGTCATTGAATATTCAAGCCACATCAGACTGCGCGTATGCGCATGCTGGTCTCAGGCTTTGCTGGTCGCACATGCCATATTGTTGGAAATCACATGTCGCGGCTCAATTATGTTGTTGGTACTCAAAAGAAACACCAGAATGAAACGATTCCTCTAAACAGAACTGTCTCAGTCTCAGTGAGACAGATCAATTTAACACCCAAAACACATAATTAAATTAATGCATAAGGCAACAATTACATTTTTACGCTCAAAAAAGAGGAGCGCGGTAGTGCTTGGCTTGCGGGTTCGAGCCTCACTGGAGGCACTGCATTGTGCCTTTGAGCATGGCAATTTATCCTCTGCTTCGTACTGGTTCAAACCAGGAAGGCCCGTCCCGACATGACTGTAAAATGTTGACTGGGACGTAAAGAATCAAATCAAGCAAACAAACGTCTCTCCAAAAGTTTCCTTATCTGGACCAATGAATGATCATCAGTCGTCCTACCGTTTAAAATTTCATTGGATTAACCATGTTTAAGCCGAATAGAATTTGGAGGAGTCCATTTCCGTTTAAAGGCTTGTTGGGTGGTGTTTTTTTATTCAAAATAGATCATTCTGTAAGCATACAGTGGAGACTCTAATCAGGGTCTGCACTGATTGTCTACGGCCTACAAAAAGGACGCTATGCGTATATGGGTTAAACCATCAGAAAAAACACGACTTGTCTTGTCATATCCTCCATATCGTGCATGTCTTGAATACCGCGCGTGATAGGAAAATTACATGTTTGCATAGAACTGTCAGTAAAACAGTTTGCATTTCCATCTCAAAACAATTGTAATTACAAATCGAGGAATCTTACACCTCGTCTTTCGGAAATTAATTTTGTCAATGTAAATTAAATGTCTGAAACAGTAAAATTGGTTAGAAAATATCAGATTCGATCCGAAACTTGTGGAGTTCGCAGCAGCAGTATCACGCGAAAAGATCCGCGTCTATCGTTGTTACGGGCTGTGTTGTGCTACATGTCACACACTGTCAAATTATACAAGGTACCAGAGTTTTCACTTGTTTGTGATGTTTTTATTGTTTTGTTGCTTTCCCGTTTTTGTATCCTGGGACAGGTGTGGTACTTGATTTTATCGATTCCTGATCCTTGCTGTCTTTCTTACTTCGTGTGTGACTCCAGTATAAGGAAAGGAAGGAAAAGTACTTAATTTAACAGGGTTAAAGTGAAAACTCCGGTACCTTGCATAATTTGACTTTGTGTGACATTGAGTGAGCTAATTAACTCTGGGGTGAGGAAAAGTAGTTTAACAGGGTTAAGGTGAAAATTCCGGGTTCATGCATACTTTGATTTTGTGCGACATTGAGTGAGGTAATTACCTCCCACGTGAGGAAAAGTGTTTGATTAAACAGGGTTGAAGTGAAAACTCCGGTACCTTGCATAATTTGACTTTGGGTGACTTTGAGTGGGGTAATTGCCTCATCAGTGAGGAAAAGTACTTGATTTAACAGGGTTAAAGTGAAAACTCTGGTACCTTGCATAATTTGACTGTGTGTTACATTGAGGGAGGTAATTACCTCTCCAGTGAGGTAATTGTTTATGATTTTGTTGTCGTCAGCTGACTTCTTTCAAAATAAACTCTTTTTTTTTCAAAACAAATATTTAATGAACACTATCAGAGTGTCAAACGGTTAGGATCCAGATCTGGACACGATCTGTCCAAACTGTTGGCGACGTCAAATGTCGCTGCGACATGACAACAATAGTAGGCTATTCTGTGAAATATAATCAGACCAGCACATGGATTTTGGTACTTACATGTATCGCATATGCATGAGCCCCTTTTTACGCCCATACTGATGTAACAATCGGAATTAGTGCTTTCAATTTCGTTCTGAGTGTTCGTCTGCATTGATACTTTGTATATGCGAAAATGGCACATGCTGGCGAGTCTGTGTATTTGCGTAGGATTCGGTCCCCTAAACTTCATAAACTTACCCAAATTATAACATAAAGAAGTATGCGATTCGCAAACTTGGGCGTTCCACGCGAGAGAAGGGAGTTTTCAAGCTTAATCGCTTTTGTTAATTTTACTACTATTTCCTCCACACCAAAATAGTACAATACTCACCGACAATAGCAATAGATAGCTAACTGCTTTTTCATTACATTTAGTATGCCAGAATAGATAAATTCATGCCTGGTTTTAAACCAAACCACATGGCTCAGGCCTCAGACTATGGCGATCAAATCGATGGGTGGATGCCTGATGCTTGCCTTTGGCTGGGCCCAACGTGGCTTAACTTTTTTTTTAGTAATACAATATAAAGTCTGACTGTTTCCCAGTAGTGACACATTGAAGCTGCCACGCGTACGTTACAATTTATGTGCTTTAACAAAAGCAGAATCAAGGGCAAATATTTGGCCTTGCCCTAGATTCTACTTTTAAGCATCCCCGTTGGATAATGCTGCTGTCCGTTCCAAGATATTATTTCTGTTATTGCAAGTGGCTCCCACTCTTGTTTGCCTTAGATCTAATGACTAGGCCTATTCCTAATCGTGCTATGGATATTTATGTGATCTTTGATATTGTCATTTAGGGTAAAGTCGGGTAAATTCGCATAGTCGGTTAAATTCGGACAACGACCATGTCTCTTTCATATTTTAATTATTTGAATAAAAATTAATTTAACCAAGCATACAGTGAAAATCCTGATGACATCTGGATTTGTTCTGTTCGCAAATGTACATGTATGTCTGAATTTACCTGTGTCCGAGTGTACCTGACTTTACGCTAACTTGCTTTTTCATCTATTGTAATTTTTCCTCATACCTAAAACCCCGCAACGTACGCACGCGCATGTGCCATCTCATAATATCTGGCCATGCTCGGACCATACACATATTGTATGTCTACTGAACGATACCAGCTCGATTAGTTAGTCCTCTTGAGTATTTGCCTCCGCGTCCGTCTTAATACTGCATTAAGTCGATTGACATTTTATTGTATATCTGGGACGCAAAATAAAATAACTGTCATAAAGAGTTTTATGGAATGTCATCCCGCCATAATTTGATGGCTCAGAAACTTCAGTATCCTGTCTTCTTATGTAAACAAGTTCACTCTCAAATTGTTGGTCTGTATTACGTAAGAGACCCGCGCAGTCTCGCCTGGCCTAAAACTTATGTTTTGTTCATGTTAGATTTCACCCTGCTCATAAATATAAAAGGCCAACAATTGTTGGCATTTTAACATTTATTAACTAGAGAAATACAACAAAACGCTGGCATAAAAAGCTAAAACTCTTCGTTTATGAGCATTTGAATTTTCATTCTGTGTTGACCATTATAAAGGTTTACAACATTAGGATCTGAATTGTTCCTGTTTGGTGGACTATGGTGATGGCTCAGATCATAAACTAAAACATGGTTTAAATTCAAGCATTTAGTTAAGAGTGCGTAACAGAAAAAATAGATATTCTTCCTTCTCAATACAACCAAATCATATGTTGTGGGTACTCAAAAGAACCGTCTCAATGACTAGCTTGTACTTCCTGAGATGATTGTCACACAAAAAAGGACACAAAACACTGTATCATAATTCAGAGCCAAACACAAACAGCCGAGAAGCAACCAACAAACAATAATCTAGCGACACTTAAAGCACCGTCTTAAAACGGACTGCAGCCCCGGATACTGGGGCTGGGGTGGGGGCGACTATTTTAACTGTTCAAAACTTCCCCTAAGACTCTGTTGCTGTTCGAATAAAAATAGTTGTTTAGAACTCATGGACACTTTTTCTTACTGTGGATGGAATATGCATTTCGACAGGGGGAAACAAGAAGCTTTGATGAGCTACTGAAATCCACCAATTAAGGCACGATGGGCTCAGCCAGACAATAACAACCACCAGGCACCATTCAACCAACTAACCAACCTCTAATATGACAGGGGGGGGCTAAGAACATTTACAGATGTTACTGATACGGTAGCACTTACAAAATTAAAACTATCTCGCTTACCATTGATTTTAGATGAACCTATACGCATGGAAAACATTAAGGAACACCACCATTAGTACGAGGGTAACCTTAAGACTAAAATATTCTTAAAATTTAAAATTGTTTTATCCAACGTTTTCAAATAACCAGCTTCGATATTAACCAAGGTTGCTGCTAGGTCAAAATGACGAATATTCAGCAGCAACTGCGGTGGACAGCGACTATCTTGGAGACTGAAAATGTGCTTGTGAATTTAAAACCTTATTAATTTCCCCTGCATTCCTTCCAGGAGGTCTGAATGTCTTGTTTTGCGCAAATTTAAAGCTGGCGGTCTATTTGAAAAACTTTGATCACCTGTTCTATTGTCATTGATAGAGAATACTTTTCCGATGGCTGGTTTCCAAGCTACATTTCCCTCTTTGTCTATACATTTTGCAGGTTGTTAGATTAGGGCCAGAAATTGAACATGACCGTTTAAGAATTTCACAGTCTGGTCATAGAGTCACAGCAAAATTATCCGGTTAAGGCTTAATTTGAAAATTATCAAACAATTACAACTTCCATAAACTATGTGAAAAATGCATATATCTTAAAGCAATGCGATTCGGAGCTAATACACGATATATCAAAAACAAATTCATTTATTTATTGGGAAGGCTCGATTCTTTAATTTATGCTGTGTTTTTCTTTCCAAAATTGCTTTCTATGCTCTGAAGAAACAAAGTGGCAAACTCATTTTCAGACAATTTGACAGTTTTCACGGGAGGAATATTGTATCCTCAGTACCCCACACATTAAATCGTGTGGGCTTCAAAAATTTAAGCTGTAACTAGCTGATTCTTTCAAATATATGGTAAGCACATTCCAGTATCGCAAGGCAACGAAGATGACATTTTCAAAACGTTTCTTCAGAACAAAAGTGCTTCCTAACTTTATTTCCATGTGTATATGTGTAAAAGTTACGTGTTTAATACGTAGACAAGTCCAAATACAAAAAAGAGGTTCGGTATCAAATACATGTGTTTTAAATAGATCTTTTATGGGTTTTTTTCTGTCTTGTGTTTGCTATGTCTTTATGGGCGTCTGTTTATAATACAATGTAGCTTTGTGGTCAACTGCTGGGAAAGGGCTGACCTCTTGGCTCTCGTGTGTGGTGTCTAACTGTGAATTTGTCACTTTCCCATTGGTATCCTGGGTCAGGTGTGGTACCTGATTGTATCGATTCCTGATCTTTGCAGCCTTACTTACTTTAACGGCAATTTTTAGGATAGATCTGACTGACCATTTTTATTTGTTAGATAAAGGAGCAAACCTTAATCTTATTATCCGTAAATCAGCCACAACGTCTGCTTAAATAGGATAAAAAAGAAAAGAAATCCCATTGTGTGTTGTATTATACAATGTGCAAAGATATTGTTTATGAAACACAAATACACCAACGTCATTATTAACTAATTTTGACAATAGCTTTACACTTAAGTGATTCGTTAGAAACCTATCATATTATAGCCTCTCTAAGGAACTTTCAGACTATCAGCTATGAAATTGATTTCTCGTATATTCTGAGTTCATACGACCTCTGAAGATAAACAATTATTTATCGGATCCTACTTCGAAGATGTTATAGTACTCCTTTAATATATCATGACTGGTCAAATAGAGCACTAGAACCATATGGTACACTCCCTAGGCCCGGAATTACAATTCCTCCTTAGAGTTAAGGAAGACCTTAAGTTAAGTATGGACTTTTCATGATGCGAAAAATAAAGTTTTAAACCTATCAAAATCAAAGTTTCATTTTTTTGTAGATCACAATGATATCTTTGACCACAAGTACTGCATCGTTCCAGGCAATTCATTTAGCATCTATAATAGCACGTTGAAATATCAATACTTAACTTAAGTCTTCCTTAACTTTAAGGAGGCTTTGTAATTCCGGGCCCTGTATGACACGCTTGTATTATTCTATAGCGTAAATATCCAAGAAAATGACAGCAATTGTATGCTTTAGTAAATAATGGGTCTACCGAGCAGCGTAGTGCAGTCGGTAACGTGTCTGCCAACAGATGCAAGTCTAACTGCAGATTCAGGGGTCGCGAGTCCGATCCTTGCCCGGTCCCATACTTTCGTGGAGATTGATCATGATATGATTTCTACGGTCATTCTCCTCCATTTCGTTGAATCATTCAAGAAGGGTTTTTGTCGGTTACAAACAAAAGTATGTGCACGAAGTACTGGTTAACTGCTTGTTCAAGCTTGCCCAGGAAGAGTGTAGTTATGTGAACTGACCGTCCCGCCATGCTCATAGCTGTTGACTTGGGACGCAAAGCAACAAAATAAACAAACAAATAACTAATGAGTCTAGTCCAGCTACGATATTTTGGGAAAGTGTATATAAAGAGTTTTAACTATTTCTAACTCTCCGCTGCAGCATGACCTAAATCACATGCCATAGAGATTACCTGAGACATATGCATATTCAAAGCCAATCTTCAGAAGTCATTGTGAAAAGTACGCTTTAGTTTGTGGTACATGTCCTTATCTGAAAGCACGAGTTGTTAGTTATTTATTTTGCATGAATACCCTAGGCTTGTTTAACGGAAGTAGCATTATCATTTTACTTTTAATATCGGATAATTTGATGTATGTTGCTAATTGATACCCATAGGGAACCACTATCTCTCAAAACTTCATTCAACCGTTTTGCTAGTGCACTAAAATAAATAACAGCTTGTGATTAGCTTTCAAACATATGGGTTTGAATCTCGTATAATTTATATTTATGATTGTTATCATTTATTTTATTTTATTTATGTGCTTAATTATTAACTATTGTTTTTGCTTTCGTGCATAGATGAACATTCAAAATATATATTTGGCATTTGTATATGCTGCTAATATACACAACGAGCTTACTTAACACGCGCTTGCAACTAAAAGTGAGCAAAATATTTCAGTTACATATACCTATGGTGTGTAGTTCAGCATGCTATCTGTTGTTGTCAAGTTAGCAAGTCAGATGCATTTTAACTACAAAAAACATAGGGCGAATATTTGGCACCAGTTAAAGCATTTAAGCTTCTGTATGCTGTAAGGTGGTGGTTCTGTTGTTTTTGATTCATTGTTTAATGTTCCTCACATTGTTTATGGGATTTATGTGTTTGGTGGTTGTTTAATTTTGAAATACTTAGTGTATTTTCTAGTTATGAAATACTTAGTGTCATTTCTAGCTTTGGAGTCATTTTGAAGAATAAAAGAAGAACTAGCTGGTTGTTCTATTTTTAATTTCTTCCTGATGTATTGTGACTGTTAGTGTTCGGCGACTCTTCCAAACGGTGTGAGTTACTCTGCAGTGTGTGAGTGTGGTATTTCCTGATCATACTCACATCAATTCGATAAAAGTAAGCTTCGCTGGAAAGCCTTGATTATATATTTCAGTCACCTTTCAATAAAATTTTTTTTTTAAAGCTATTCATTTCGTTCTGCCGATCAGGGATCAATGTTGTGTTCCGATTGGTCAAAACACTATTTTCGTGATCTTGGGGTGTTCTTTAAGTTTCATTTTTTTACTTTACTTTTTGTCATTCCTGGATGTCCACCCATCTTGATTGATATTGCTGTGTAAAAAAATCTGCATCAGTCTCCTCCTATATAACATTGAAAATTGATGCATTGACATTTACGGCTTTCGCACAAGAAAGTATATGCATTCACTTCAAAATCGACATCATTGCTAAGCTTTAATAAATGATTTTCATTCATGTTATCCTTTTAAATGTTAAATTCGTGTTACGTTGAAACGCTCCAAAGCACGAGCATTACGGTCACATTGTATTCAAGGATTTTCGTCGCGGGTGATTAAACAACTTGAAATTTAGCCATGATTTCTGATAAATGAACTTCAAAATATTAACCAAACAGGCGGTGGATAGTACACCGATGCTGAGATGTGTTAAGAATTTGAAAACATTCCATACAATCGCAGTAAATGCTATTTTTTCCAGCTGTACGAATAAATGTCGCTTGCCTAATACGGACAGATCCCCATGCATTTCCTTTTAATGGACACCCCACCTCGATGAAATTGCATAGTGTGCCATTCTCCAGAGACTAACGGTTCAAGTCATTATTTAATGTGACGCTTAGATACTAGTTATTTGGCATTTCGTATACATGTATGAAAACTATTTGTCGAATAAATGCTCAGGCAATGCAATATTTCAACAACCCACTGTTGCTTTTGTTCTTTGTGCTAGTATATATATGAAGTAATAGCCAATAATATTTGCATATACTGTGCCAAAATAGCATGGAAGGTCTAAAATGAATTCCTTAATCTGGTCTGATACAATGTAACTGTGAGGGCTTATTACAAATACTACTAATCACATGCTAGAATTTCCAAATTAGGATGCACTTCAACCCTGCAGATTGTTTATAACGTAGTCAATAGTACAGTCCCTTTAAATGTTCTGTTTAATGACATATACTCTTTGTCTCCTTCATTTGCCAAAGTGCCTGTTTAGTGTTTCCAGCTTACAACGGTTTAACAGCTTACAGCATCTTGGAATCTTATGATATGAATGCTGTCAGTTTTCTAGGCATCATCTATCTATAAGCCATTATATTCATATGCGACTAATAGAAATCAATTTTATTCTGGAAATTGGTAAACTGTAGCAAGTGGTGGCGACCCAGAACCCCCCCCCCCCACCCACTTAATCTGGGGGTTCAAACTTTGCTAAGATCCAATAATCGTACTGAAATACATCAAGATTATGGATTTAAGTGGCTTCTTGATATGTACAATCATTCATTCAAAATGCGTTGTATCAAACCAACCGTGACATGAGATTTCCAACAATGTGGTATGTGTGCCACCAGCAAAGTCTCAGACCAGCCTGCGAATACGCGCGGCCTGATCAGAGCCTTTGCCATTCGGTTAAATACTACTGACTGAACATCATTTGGTGTTTCTAAGCTTGAAAGGAGGATGTACAGGCTCGTCTGAATCTACACCTGTCAAAATGCCACATTGTTGGAAATCTCATATCGCGGCTCCATTATAAGTTTGAAAAGGGTTAACAAATGTCATAGCTTTTATCCAAATAGTGCAAAAATAGAAGTTTTAAAACTAGCTTTTTGTTAAAAAAATAGAGGTTTTAAAACTAGCTTTTTGTTCAACTCAAATGAGTATTGAATTCATAAATGATTAAATGCTATCAATTAACAAATTGTTGACATTCAAACATGTGCATGTATGAGCTAGATGAATACAACATCTGAGATTTTAAAGCAAGAATAACAAAGTTTTACAGTATTTTAGTTTTTATCGACAGTTGAGATTTCATGAAGTTAAGTTTCATATGGAAAAAAAAAAACACTTTCTAGCTTCTATACAAATTTTCATATAACAATTTTATTTGAGCATGATTAACCACAAACAATATCCTTCTGTTCCCAGCCAAAACATAAATCAAATTCATATAGTACTCGTTTTTAGCTGAACGGACTTCTAATGCCTTGATGTAGATAGCATAGACTTTGAGCTAAACCATTTTGTGTTTTGACAACAACAGAATCTAGGGCGAAGGTTTAGCGCTATAAAATGCATTTAAGTTCTCCCGGTGGCTTAGGCTGCTGTCCATTCTAAGGCGGTGGTTCTGCTGTTGTTAATCTATTGTTTGTGGGAGTTGTGTGTTCTTTTTCTCTTTTATTTTGTTATGCTTTACTTTGTGTCCATTTTAGTTTTGCAATTATCTTGAAGAGGAAAAGAAAGTGTGTTGCTTTGCTATTATTGTCTTACAGATGTATTGTTGCTATAAATGTTCTGTGGCTCTTCCTCACGGTGCCGGGGGGCTGGTATGCAGTATATGATTGTGGTATTTCCTGATCATACTCGCTTACCTTTTGGTCAGGATGTGCGGCTTGACTGCGAGCACAAAATGTCATTTTGGCTTTCTCCTGCACTTTTTAAGAACTAAAAGTGCTGACCGCAGATGAATATTATTTGCACAGATGGTTAGTGTCAGTCATATGCGGGCACGCCAATATATCAAGAATTCGATAAAAGGCGTGCAAAAGAGGACAAACAATTTAGCTGCTAAACACACTTTGCATTGTGCATGGTCAGTCCTTAAATAGATTACTTTCCCTTCAATAAACATCTGATTCGATTACATAGTGTAAAGGATGATTACTAGACGTGATTCCAGCCTTAGAAAGAAAGCCCTCATAAAGTCCATAGCTCAAAGAGACGTGACCTATATGTACTTTTATACCACATGACACATGCGCGGACCTAGATAATTCCGTCAGGCGGGGCCCTAATTTTTTTAGTCATCAACGTATTTCACAGAGGGCTGTACGGACCTCCCTCGAGAAACAATTGGACCCCAGGGGTCTAATTGCTTCTCGAGGGGGTCCGTACCAGTATTTCTAAGGAAACATATAGCAACTTGTAATTTTCCAGGGGACCGAACCCCCTGTCCCCCACTCTGGACCCGCCCATGTGACTTCCCTATATCTGTGATACATAATGTAGACTTGCTTGCTACTTCTCAGTCAGAGGCGGTTTCTGCGAAAAAGAGTTAATATTATGTCACATGCAACTCAAGTTCAAATACAACTACTTTTCTTATATGACTACTTGATTGGTTGGTTTATCGACCAACTATTAGATAGATAGATAGATAGATAGATAGATAGATAGATAGATAGATAGATAGATAGATAGATACTCTCTCATTCATATTTATTTAACGCGTATGCCAGTCAAACGTAGTTTGCAGCCGTATAGTTTTTTCCAATGAAGCTGCTCCTTTTATTAATTTGGGAACCGGTCGAAATCATACATTGGGAACGCTACAGACACATTAACTTACGACCACACCTCGATTGATAATCATTTCTACAAATAAAATGACGTCAGTGTTTTCTTCTTGAGATGGGCAATTCTCCATTCTATCATTTGTGAATGAAAGCCAGGCTAATATTTGGTTGCACATTTAATGATTCACTTGAATAGCATGAATTAACCTAATTTATCACTTAACGTGCGTCGCCACTTGAAGTGATTTCACACCATGCATTATAAAGTCCATAAAACGCTAGGGGTGTACATATTCACTAACGTTAGGTAACCCCGACCATAACAACTTTCTGTACATAATGACATTTTTAAAAACTTTTATCACGTCAAAATGCGATTTCAAAGTAACGTTTTTGTCAAGTACGAAAGGTCGCAAAGATCAGGAATCAGTACAATCAATTACCACACCTGACCCAGAATACCACATGGGAAAGTGACAAAAACAAAATTAAACATCACAAACGAGAGCCAAGAGGTCAGCCCTTTCCGAAGCAGGTGACTTCAAGGCAGCAATGAACAGACGCGAACGCATGACAAACACAAGACATAAATAACACAAATGTTTCATGAAAGCAGTACCGCCATAGAAAGGTCAGTAAAATATTTTACTGGAGGGCTTAAACTGGTTTTATGGCGCCAACCTCACCCTTCGTTCAGATGTGGACCAAGACACATAGATATTTGGTTTGCATGAAGACTGGCTCCAGTCCTCAAAACATTTTTCTTTCAACGTGTCATTTCACATACTTGTTGCTAGTCTAATTCTTATAAAAATCAACTACATGTGCAGCAGCATAATGTATGCTGTACCTTCCATATCGAAGGTGTATGTCAAAAATAAGCACCATTGTATTTTACAACTTACGCAAACAATTTGACATCCATGTACATTTTGTTATCCTCGTACATTCGTGATACCGAACATGACTGTTCTGTTTTATAGCAACAGTCTGTTTTATAGCAAATTAAGGTATTCGCTAAAAGCATATCAAGACCCGTTAGAAGACGAACGAATACCATTCACACCCAACCTATTAAGGAAAACAAATATTCAATTTTTAAAATAAAATCATCTAGCTAAATAAATGTCAGATGAAAATATATCTTTTGCATTTGATATGGACACGTTCAACTTTAGTATCAGACTAGTTAGCTTTAATTTGTTTAATTGAAGTTCAGCTGGATAAGTCTGATTCACCAGATTTTAAATAAGGAATCCCAATATTAAGTAGGTCATCTACAAATCTAGAAGTAGAGTTGAAAGTTTAATTTAGACAATATAAAGACATGCGGTTTTAATGATTTAGATGCAAAACAAATACTCTCTAATCTATAACATGAATCTATGTCAGTGGTATGAAAGAAAAGGGCACTATATAGAAGGCTGCAACTGTTTAACAAAACAGTACAACGAAAAGGTGTTAGTACCATTGAAAAGGAACATTGTAGCGTTTCCCTAATTGCCTATGGACAAAGCTACATGGCAAAGATCAGAAATTTCAAGCTACCCCTCGTATGTTGTAAGTTGCTTCAAATAGAATTGCCGATCAAAAACTAAAATATTTGCAATACAAGTTAATTAACTATATTATAAATACTTTTATAACCAGCTAAATAAAAAAGATGATCTTTTTCTGGCAAAGGATATACAGTGCTGCATTATAAGGAGAGTTGTAGTCTATATGTAATAAAGAATTCGTCACGTTTAACAATGCGAAATATATAGTTATAAGATTGATAGCAGGTCGCTTTTGATTCAGACTAAGTCAAATCAATTTACACTTTAGAATCAATAGTCTATCTGCTACGCTTTCTTCTTCTTATAAGTTTATATTCTGTAACAGACACGAAGCTATGTGTTTATGACAGAAGCAATTTGATTCTGAGATTACACAATAGAATTTTGTAAAGAACATTGAACAAAAAATATGAAATATCCGTCATAAAACTGCGTTCGTTATATGAATTTACAAAGTAATTGATGCATGACATTATTTTAATTAAAATAACTTTGATTTAAATGTTAGAATTTAAAACCAGTCAATATTGAAATTCAAAATCATTCGAGCGAACTGTTGCTTTGGTAAATGTTCTGCACTCTTTGAGACTTGAGGATTGAATTCATGAGATGATGATGACTCAAATGCACTGAAGATATGTTGCAATTAGTCAGGACATGAGGCTGCTGTTTAAAAAAAGCAAGTGAGTATGATCAGGAAACACCACAATCACAAACTGCAGACAAACCCATGGCACTGCGAGTAAGAACCACACTACAAACACAATACACCAAGAAGACAAACTAAGCAAAGCAACCAGCTATCACTTCTTCATCAAGATGATTGCAAAACTAGAAAGGACATAAAGTAACGCATAACAAAACATTGAAAACTTAAAAAATCCCTTTAACCCTTGTCAATCTTATTAATTATCCCATATGTATCGATATATTAAGTATGGAAATGTCACAGTAAGAAAGAGGGCAAAGTTAAGGAATCGATGCAATCAAGTATTACACCTGACCCAGGACACCAATGGAAAGTAACATACTCACAATTAGACATGCCAAGAGGTCAGCCCTTTCCCAGCAGGTGACCACAAGGCAACAATAGACAGACGCGCACAAAAGCATAACAAACACACAACAGAAATAAAATGAGAAGTACCGCCTTGGAACGGTCAGTAAAAATATTTTACTGGAGGGCTTAAACTGGTTAAACGGCACCAACCTCAACCTTAGTTCAGATGTGGATCAAGACACATAGATGTTTGGTTTGCATGAAAGACCACTAACTTATCAATGCAACATCTCCTAGAACATGTAAATCAAGATATAAAAGGAGAGAAAGCAAAGATATGGACTCAACAGTAAATAAAGCTGAATACTGGAGCAAAAGGAATCCCATAGGTTTCTCCGGTGGGCCTGGCAACAGCCAAGTTTTGTTTTAAAAGGGTTACCTGTCAAACTTTCAATACAATGATATATTTCTTTCACTAAATTTTGCTTTTTATTGTAACAAACAGTGGAGATCTTGATAAAATGTCGTCTATAGGGTCTTTCCTGTGAGCCAAAGTACCTATCTGCTTACTGGTATACAAAATCAAAAGGTTTAATGCACAACTTCAGACACTTTCTCTATAGCCAAACAACATCACTACCTGTGTCCTCTAGCTATAAAGGCTTGTAAAACTGACCATGTTCTTTATTTCTTATCTAACGTAACTCTCCCTTTGTTACATATATTTTGTACGTCTCATGTCATCTGCGTATGTTCATTGACTGTCTTCAAACCTAGTTTAAAGTACCGTTCATATCAACAGCGCAAAACCTTTTTGCTTGCACCTGCTCTTTTAGTACCCAGAACACACCTTTTTAAAGGAATTCAGCAAAATATTTCAGAACTACGCACTCAGGTATGAATGAAATCTATTTCTTCTTTGACTAAAGTATTTGCCTTGAGTTATCAAGGCTTGGTATCTGGAGTTTCTACTGCACTAGACACTTTTATTAGTGTGTGCATTAGTTATTATCTGTTATCAATTATGCTAATGCAAGTCCAGAAGTTAAAGGTACTTACAGCATAATTGTAAAACCAGCAAGCACAGTTACCTAGTGGGACAATAACATCTCCTTTTCGTCTGAACCTTAATTTATTTATATCATAGAGCTTCATATCTGGGCGTGGTTTTGCTATCCATCTGCTCAAGAAGGGAAATCAGGTTCTATCTATTTGGTAACGAGTTAATAAGTTGTAAGAGCCGCGCAACTAGTGGGGCGGATATGTAACAATATTGAGAAGAATCGTGCACTTTATGATAAAAGCATGAAACTTGGTACGTGGCTAGTTGATAACAAAACAAAAAAATTAAGGGTCAGTGCCACGCCGAAAATGCCCTCTTATGGCCGCCATCTTGTTTTTCCAAAATGGCCACCTTTTTCATTATAATCTCATTACTTATTTGCAAATATCATGTTTTTTTCAGTTAATTTTACTTAAATAGCCATCAGTTATATCTCAATACCTTAAAATCGTCTTTCAATTTTGAAAAATCAGGATTGAGGCTGTATTTTTTCAAGATGGCCGCCAATTTTGTATCTAAATAGTGCAGCTATATTATAGAACTTTACAAAGTTATAAATTTTGATGCAAATTACTTCTAGCAAGTAGAAATAGCCCAATTAAACAAGTTTCTAACTTATCAGCATGGCTTTATTGTTGCGTATTGTTCAAATATGGTATTAAAGATGGCTACCAATGTGCAAATCATAACATACTATCTGCTTTCATTTGGAACTGGAAGAATGTAGTTTGAATTAATGCAAACGATTTTCAAGAATAACTTTATTTAATGGCTTTGAATAAAAAAGAGAGCATCCAACATACCATCCAAGACGGCTGTCAAAGTAGAAATGTTATATGGACACCATTTATAAGATGGCCACGATCTTGGTTTTTCCAAAATATGCAGTCTATTTTAAATTACATTAATCTAAGCTCATACATTTGCAAGCCAATTTGTTGTCTTCATTTATTTCTACTTCTTTTGCAGTCAATCATACTAATTTGCCTCAAAATTGTCATTTAGGCTTAGAAAAAACAAGATCAAGGTGGCTGTCATATTTTGCACCCAAAGGGAGCTCAGTGGCTCAATGGTAGAGTGCTTGGCTCGAGATCGAGGGACCACGGGTTCAAGCCTCACCGGCGTCTCTGTGTTGTGGTCCTTGAGCAAGACACATTTATACTAGCTTAGTACTGGTTCAACCCAGGAAGACCCTTCCCTGTTAGCTGAAAGATTGTTAATGGGACATAAAGAATCAAATCAAACAACAAAAAACATTTTGCATTCTCAATAGTGGTGGTATACCAACTTGACAAATTATGAATTTCCATGCAAAATTATTATGCATTTAAGTAGAAATGGCTACACAAACAAGGGACGAACTTATCAGACTTTATTTTTTATTTTAACTTATTATAACATGGTTTTCAAGATGGCTTTGTATTTAGTTTAGAAAAAAAGAAACGTATTTTTACTTTCTATAGGAACATATTTTGAGGTTGTTTGAAGGTATGAAAATGATTTTCAAGAAATTATTATACTTAATGAATTAGAATAGTAAAGGGGACATCCAACCTGTCATCCACGATGGTTGCCAAATTTGGTTTTAGACACTTATACAGATGTTGCTATTAAGTGCGTTCTATATAAAATTGATATGATCAAAATGAGATACAAAGGGTTTTTGTACCTATAGCAAACTAAAACTGTCCTTTGTAGAATTGCCATTGCATAAAATATCATTTGTTTACATCAGATTTTAGTGAAAAATCCTATAAAATCTGTAATAGAGATATCAAAGTTTCTGTTTGAACTTTCTCCTTCTCATCAAGCTACCATAGGCTTAAAAGGCTATATGTCTCCTAAAACTGTATACAATTTAAAAAAAATGTACTTAGACCACAATCCTCCATTTTCACACACATCAACTTTCAACTTGATCTTGTCAAATGACGCATTTGCTGCATCTAGCCTTATTAGGTTGTGTTGATGATGTTGCTAGCACTATCATATCTACTTGAAAGTAATCAAAGTTTATATAATTCTGAAGTCAATCCAATATATAATGTTACAGACAACTAAGTTTCTAGCCAAAGCTTCACCAATTGCTTGCTAGTGAGTCGGGCATTCGATTCCATAATAGTAAGTCAAAAAACCTCTTCAGTCTAGTTCGTTGAAACCAAAGCTTTTTGTCTATTTAGGTATGTAGGGTTTTTAAATGATGATGTTATTTTGCTCTGTATTTACAACACAGGTCTTTTACAGCCCAGGGAGCTTCAGCTAGGTGTCCCAACCGGATATCCAGTCGAATCCCTGTCCTTGCTGTATCAATTCTTGCTTTTCGTGATTTATTGTTCACTGTAGTTATTCATTGACTAGTTAAACATTCGTCCTAGAAATCGTTCCAAGATAGTAGTGCTGTTGTAGTTCTCATTTTATTAGTGGTTTGTATGTACTTTTATATACATGCATGTGAATGATTTTGGTTATGTTAAGGTAGCCTAGTAACTGCCTTCAAGGGGAGAGTTACATCACCACTGTATACTATCTAACTGTAAGTTTAGTTTTCCCCATTTTGATTTTGTAGGAAGAATGTTAGCTCTGATTGTACTAGTTTCTGGTCATTGCTATAATTTTACCTAGTATATAAGAAAAAAGGGAAATAACATGTCTGGAATGACGCAGGCCAACAGTCGCTAGGTGAAGAAGCGATGAAAGAAGCGTGGAAAGAGCATTATGAAGTTACTCCAATTTGAACTCTTTGGAATGCAGAAGGCATGCCAGAGGAAATCCCAGTTGAAGGTCCAACCAGCTGATCTGTACAGGAATTATCACAAAAACAATTAGCAGGATGCGTTCTGACAAAGCAGACATATCATCAGCAATTGTCATCCAGATGCTTTATTCTACATGCATTTGGGAAACTGGCACAGTCGAGGTGTTTGGCCTAATCTGCAACATAATCTCAAGTGTTAGTATTGAGTGAAGTTGAAAGGGGGTGCTCTGAACAGAGGCTTGAAGTTAATTAAGCAATTAATAAGGGTGTTAGAGTGCATATTGGAGAGAAATATCAGGCAGAGAGTTGAGATTGACGAGATGCAGTGCAGAATTATGTCAGGCCATGGTGGCACTACAGTTGCGGTCTTCATTTTAAGCAAGCTACAGAAGCTGCTCCTGACTTCTAACAAGCCATTCTAAGTCACATTCATTAACATAGAGAAGGACAGCAGGTAGGTAGTGTGCATGCTTTTAAATCAACAAGTAGTTGGCGGAATTGATGAATGGCATTATCAAGGACATGAAAAGCAGGACATTAGTTGGCAATTGTCGCAGTGAGAAGTTTTTTGGTGTTGATGTTCATCGTGGCTCTGTTCTGACTCCACTGCTCTTAATTGTTATGCAAGAGGCTCTAATCACGGAATTCAGAAAAGACTGCACATAGTTGCTGTGATACAAATATGATCCGGTGATCAAGGCTGAGTCCATGGAGGAATTGCTGGTGAAATTGGATGCATGGAAGTATTGAAAGAAGAAGGCTCTTCATGTGAACATAATAATATGAAGTCATATACAAGTAAAGTCGTCCCTTGAGCTAAAGTGCAACAAATGCCTGTGGCACAACACTACTTAATGATGGAAGATGGAGGTGATAGCACCTGATAAAAACTTAAAGTAGGAGATCTGTAACCATATGGACATTCTCTACACTAGAGACATCCTTGAGCTGCCTGCAGTCATACATTGCAAATGTACATGGCAGAAACTCCGTAAACTTCTTAACCTAATGATCATCTGCTGCCCTTGACTCGAGACAGGTTGTTATAAACATGCAGTCATTGTTTTGTTTTTGTTGAATGTATATTCACTAGCATTATACATCCTAGCTAGTGATGTCGAAAACGGCTAATAGCAAAATGTATAGATTTATTTAGAAAGAACAGCAAAAATAACCAATAAATAGGATTTTCCAATTTGGCGGCCATCTTGGATGCCATGCTTGAATTAACAGTTGAGTAAATTTCAAAATTACATATTATATATAGGAAACGAACATTCATTGCTACTAAAACAAATTTCACTCATACAAATCTCAATAATATATTAATGTATCAAAAACGAAAACCATAAAATCATTCTTCTTTGGCAGCCATCTTGGATGCCATATTGTATCAAGGCTCTCCTATAAATTGTTCACAAATAACAAAGTCAAATTTTTAGCCTTTCTATGCTTGAAACAGCTTAAATTTGATGCAATAATCTGAATTAAGTTCATTCTACGATGTTTTCATAAAGCAAGCTTGATTTAACATATAAAAATGGCGGCCATCTTATAAAATGGCCACCATCTTGGATAATATGCCAATTTACATGTGATTTCAGATAATTACAAATGTTCTATTGTTAAAATTCAGACTTACACAAGCTTTAAATAAAAGTTTATTCCAAAATGATTACCAACTTAACAGGCATTACACGAAAATAGGTCGCCATTTTGAAATTCAAGATGGCGGCCGTCAAGGTGCATTTCTGGCTTGGCACTGACCCTCAGAAATTTTGATAATTACAAATCTGGCCATGTACAAAGTTTCATGCTTTTATCATAAAATGCACGATTTTTTCACATATCTGCCCCACTAAACGTGCGTGCATTTCATGAACATCCTGACCGTATATACACTGAACTCACATTTATTAACCCTTATAGAGCATATTACAAAAAAGTGGTATGCTTTTATCGTCTGCTGAAATATTTGAAGCCTCTTCGACTTAGAGGGTTAAATCACAGTTTTGCGTCTTAAATGAGGGGTATACAGTTACTTTCTAATAAAACCACGCCTCGTTTTCAGCTTCTACCTATGTCTCAGGTAGACTAGTCCTAGTTTCGCATTCTTGAGGTGACGCCTTTACATTGACCCAATAGCCTTGTTCTTGTGAGTACCAAAGTCCTGTATGTGCGGATGTGCAAGCTTTTCTGAGAATTAGCTACTTGCCTAAATGATAGATATAAACATATGATTTTCTGCCATATTTCTACAAGTGAATGGATTTTTTCAAAAATTTAAGCTGTTACACAAATATTTGAGGGAGGCATATCTCCTATATTAAATTTAAAGCTTATAGTTCGAGAGCCCGTGATAAATCAAGTGGTTGAGGCCAAAGGTTTGAATGTATATTCTTATGTATAAAAGTGTGCTGAATTCAAAAATCAAAATCGGCTGGTACACAAAAGTGCTATGTGCAACGGAATACCCCCGGGTAATCAATATCTCAAAATAGCGCTAAAATGGGGGTACCATTGCATGTTTATAATTTAAACCATGTAATATTAGAAGTAAAATGCAAATTTTGGAAGCAAACAATATATAATAATCAATGTTCAATGTAAAAATAAAAATAAGACCTACCAAGGGCGCTTTCTAATTCTAAATTACAGCAAATTATAAAGCCCATGAAAACTAATGACTTTTGTCTCTAGTTATCGGATGGTTTTTAATTTGTTTAAGCTAAAGCAGAATTATAAATCAATCTTATGTAATACAATGGTGTTGTCATCAACAATTATTATAGTTTCAAAAAATGATATAGTATGGCCAAGAAATGCCATAATCACACACTGCAGGCCAACCCATGGCACCGTGAGGAAGGGACACAAAGAAGGCATAATCCAAACTCTTACAGTACAATATATATGTATATTTCAAGTTCCTTTTCCTTTCAATGTGAATAAATTATGCTCAGATAAGACTATCATTTGCATGGATATTGGCCCAGCCTATTAGTTTCTAAGCTGTGAACTCTATGTATAGCTAGCTATTATCACATGACCAGCAACGACTGAACAGACTGCTGGTCAATATTCCACATAACTTATATTCTATGTCCTAGGAATAGATTGATGACCCATAAACCACTCTTGTGCTGAATCTTAAAAGAATGGGTGAGTATGAAAAAAGTGAGTATGATCAGAAAATACTACAATCACACACTGCAGACCAACCCACGGCACCGTGAGGAAGAGCTACAAGACACCAGGAACTGGCAGGAAGACAAACAAAGTAAAGCAACCAGCTCTCTTTTCCCCGTCAAGATGATTGTAAAACTAGAAATGGCACATAGCAATGTACAAAAAACATGGAACAAACATAGAGCCCCACAATTGGAGCAACAATCAACAGCGAATCAAGAGCAACAGAACCGCCGCCTTAGAACGACCAATCCCTTCCTTGTTATTTGTAGGAAAAGCAATATTGTGATAAACTGATAAAGTCAGTAAAGATGCATTTGAAAACAATACTAGGTTGAAAAATTAGTTCACAAGTATGCTTAACATGGAAGACAATACGGGTATCAGCTTTTACATTGTGTCAATTTAGATCTAAGACATCTTGATGTGCATTTGTCTATCAAATAATCTGTATCTGAAGCAGACTTCATCAATCCAAAAAACAGCTCTCGTGGCGTTAGCATGCTCATTCTGCCACTAATCTCAACTGAGATGTCTTATATTGTTCTGACTTTAAAGCTTGAGTTAACTAATTTGGTATGCCCTTTTCAGGTCCAAATACATTTACCTCTTCCTATACCAAACCATGATCTATCTCTGGTAATATCATTAATTGAAGGATATTTAAAAGTGTTACATGCAAAATCTACATGATATGCAAGTCTGACAAGACGACGAAACAGTCACATTTGCTTGACCACCAACAGTTGAAGGCTAATCTACATGAGAATGTATCAGGAACAATACAATACAAGCATCTATATTTCTGGGAGCTAACTGAAAAGACTTGATTTGTCAGTAGATATTATAAGTCCATTGATATGGGCAAACGTCAAAGGAACGGCTGTAAAGGATTAAGCAAGCACCCTTTTCAGATCTAACTCTAACTATTAGTCGATAAAGTAAGCGGCCTTATATTCTTTATCTTCTTGTCTCGTGCCTGAAGTTTCCTGACGAAGCACTGCATGCAATGGGTTTACTTTTCTTCTGCGAATAGGTTTTTTAAATTTAATTTGTTACCATAAGGGAGCATCCTGTATTAATAAAATTAATTTCGTTTGAAAGAAGAGAATTAGAAATTATTTTCTCTTGGCCTATATAAGCAATATAAGCATTTGTAGGTAGAACGTGAAGTGATATGGTCTGTTGAATATCGTGATAAACTCATTCTAGCTGTGGATCCGCTCCTGAACACAATGACAATTAAGCGTGGCGTGTTTTTTTATGTTTGTTTATACATACAATGAATTAACTATGTACGTGGAAGCACGATTTTTCAGAATTCGGTGGAATAACTGATACGATCATCAGTCACAATTGTTCAAGTTGTTTTCTTGACATATAACACCTTATCAAGGGTAAAAATGGTGGTTAAAGTGTTTAACGAGATTCTCTGTGGTTGTAAAGTGATTGAATAAGATGAATTTTATATGCATTCGTTCTACCAGTCGCACCAGCGTATTGATATCTACTGCAAAAAGTAATTAAAGAATTTAAAGGATCTATATATAGCAAATATAAAGAAGATTGCACAATGATGTCAGAACTGTGGCTCTGGCGTCAATGTGATTTCATCTTAGTTTTTATGTCCAGGACGTTGAAAACTGGTATTGCAAACTGCATTGCTTTTCGCCAAGGATTTAAAAACAGGCTTAGTGAAGATATATGAATTTTGTTGGAAGTCCAATGTGTTTAGTTAATAAATAAGCGGCTGATTCATAAGCCCTCATGCTAAACAAAGTTTTGTTGTTTCTTACGAATGCGTTCAAGGATGTCCAAGAGAAAACTCTTTATACCATTGTTGTCGCTGTGTCTGAGTTGCTAAAATGCTCCCTGCAATATTCTCAGATATCATCTTACCTGTGAAATGCAGTAGAGCTTTTTATCTCGAAAATCTGAAAGAAAGGAATCCATAATAGTCCCAATCACAGTGAGTAGCTTGTTCAGGTCTGCATTGTCACGCTTAATTGGGCATGGTGTCATCTGCATTCTCTTTCAGTCCTGACTTTCAATTAAATGGCTTACAAGCACACTAAGTACAATCCTAGTTACTATCCACTTCCTTCTTGCACTCACCGATTTACTGAATGGTGCCATACCCTTTAGTCTGGACAGAACATCAGCATTGACATTATCTGCTCTATATTCAAATCCACAGGCGTTCTAAAAATGGTTTGTTTGTTCGTCGGATGGACATAACCCCTGTCTACAACATTGCACACGCAGTTGGGTGTAACTCATTGCTGTAAAGAAGCTCTAGGTGATATCTCATCATCCATTGAACGTAATAAGGACAACTTGTAGCAAAGAATATAATTGCACACAATTTACATAGACAGAAAGTGAAAAAGTTTTAAACTCGGAGGGGGGAGCTTTGGGTAATTTTGGTACGGGTGTGCTAGTCAGTATTCTGAAACCAACCCCAATCATATACCTGGCCTTTGAAAATAAAACCCAGCCTATTCATATACTTGATTTCACAGAAAGTTGACCTTTCCATATTGTGTTCTTTGAACTTATATACCCTTTTATATCCTCTGTGATTGTAGGTGGGTGGGGGTAACTCTGGTAATTTTGGTACGGGTGTGTGAGTCAGTACTTTAAAACCAACACCAATCATATACCCGGCCTTTGAAAAAAACAGCTTTTCATATACTTGATTTCACAGAAAGTTGACCTATTCACATACTGTTATTTGAAATTAAATATCCTTTTATATCGTCTGTGATTTGTAAACAAGTTTACAGATGAACCTCATCACGAGAAAACCTGCTTTATGTATACCTGTGGGCGCTAAAAAGTGGGGTTATTCGGCACGCACATCCGTACTATAGGGTACCCCCCCCCCAAGGTTTTAAACCTTTGATGGGGCAGGATCTGTTGAAAAGAAGATTTGGTGTTTTGTGGCTCTTCCTCACGGTCTTGTGGGTTGGTCGGCAGTCTGTGATTGTGGTATTTCCTGATCATACTCAATTACTTTCTACTTACTTTCTACGTACTCATCCATATTGTTAATTAAGATTAAGCAAAAGAGTTGGATAGGGGTTATCCGTGCGGGTGGGGTTATTATGCAATTCCTAGAACATATATCACGTGTAATATTGACCAGAACAGTCTGGTCAGTCGTGGTTGGTCATGTGGTGCTAGCTATACATATAGTTCACAGCTTAGAAACTAATAGGGCTGGGCCAATATCCAGGAAAATCATAGTGTTATCTGAGCATAATTTATTTACCTTGAAAGAAAAATGAACTTGAAATATACCTATGTTGTACTGTAACAGCTTGGATTTTGCCTACTTTGTGCCCCTTCCTCAAGGTGCCATGCCGGGTGGGCCTGCAGTCTGTGATTGTGGCATTTCTTGGCTATACTCTATCAATAATTGTTGATGACAACACCATTGTATTGAATAATATAAGATTGAATTATAAAATTGATCAAGCTTAAACATATTAAAATCACCTGATATCCAGAGACAAAAGTCATTAGTTTTCGTGGGCTTTATAGTTTGCTATTTTTTAGCGTTAGAAAGCTTTATTGGCATGTCTTATTCTGTTTTATATTCGTCATTGATAATTATATATTGTTTGTTGATTAAATTTGCATTTTACAACTGATATAACATGATTTAAAGTATAAACCTGCAAGGGTACCCCCATTTTAGCACTATTTTGAGATTGCATACCCCGGGGGTATTCCGTTGCGCATAGCACTTTTGTGTACCAGCCGATTTTTTTACGAGTTTGATTTTTGAATTCAGCACACTTTTCTACATAAGAACACACCTTTAAACCTTTTGGCCTCAACCACTTGATTAAACCTATTACGGGCTCTTGGTTTATTATATTTTATCGCGCAGTTTTCAAACGACAGTTCAATATTTATTAGCACACAGTCGATCAGCTAATATAAATGACTTGAATTCCCAGCACGTCTCAGTATTTGTCGTGAATCTGATCAGCAATAAAACACTGTCATTTTGTGCGATGTCCAATATACTGTTTATCTCAGGAAAAGTACTACAGACATCTTTTTCAATCAGTCTTTTCCTTGCGATTTGCTGTAACCCAACGTTAGGTGATTATTATAAGTGTTGTATGTCTATCCGTCTGTACATCCATGGAAGCATTTAGTGGAAACTTTCAGTTTTAAACTGATCATTATAAAACGTTGCATGTGTTTTCTTCAAAGTATGAGGATGTGCACGTGGTTTAGACATTATCGTCCCAATAATTTGAGCCTTAGTTTTGCAACTTGTGAACTCATTTTTGTCACCTCAATGCCCTATCTAATAGAGAGTGGTTTACTTTGTAACTGTACTTGATCTTACTTCTACTCACTGTACTGTTTGAACTGTTTGAAATTTTATAGCGGTTGTGGTGTTGTATTCATGGTATGAGGTGTATTTGGCTTGGACAGTATCGTCACATTTTTGTTTTCTCCATGTTTTCAACATGTGCATTTTGTCATATTTCGACGTCATAATTTTATATCTTTGTACAAAGTTGGTGACTTGTAAGAGCATCTCTTTTTTTCACGTTTACGCGGATCATTCTGAAATTTTGCATGTGTTTTCTCCATGTTATGAGGATATGCATATAATTTAGATATTTTCTTGCACATCGAATAGGGATATCTGAGCGTTTACCCTGGGATAGAAAATCTTATTTTAGCCATGCTATCTTAAGGGGCGTTTAGACGGCATGATTTAGTCGTCCTGACATGATTTTGTCATGTATGATGTCGTGTGAGTGAAGAAAACTGGCTTGTCACCTTGAGCTATCTCATCGTGCTCTACATCGTTTCATTGCTATGTTAAAACTTATTCACACAAGTCACGACGTTAGGCATCACGAGGCTTACTTTCTCCGGACGGATTTTTCTAACCCACCCTCACACTCATGATAGATTATTGTAATCTTAAAATCCTCACCTTAATTCAACATTTTTTCTGTACTTATTACAATGCAGTATCCGTTTTATATACCTTAATATTACCACTACTGATAAAGTACAAAATCCAGGAGACACTTGAAAGACATGTTCTATTTATTTTTGGTAAAAACTCATTTTGTCTGATATTTAATTGTATTAGCCTAACAAACAGTGTAGTTTCTGATGCGATTTTGGTATTTGCATCTAGTCTGTCTGATGTTTAATTCAGTTATCCTAACAAACAGTTTAGTCTTTGGTAAGAATGTGCCCTTTGCATCCAGTTTGTGATACAAATCAAGTTTAGCTAGACTGTTGTGTAAATTATTGACCAGACTTTAAAATGCTTAAAATAGCCACAGAACACTAACAGTCTCACGTTATCAGAAAGACAACTATAGTAAAGAAACTAGCTCTCTCATCCACGACAAGATGCATATGATTGCAAAACTAGACAGGACACCATGTGGATGTTTCCTAACATATGCATTGTATCATCACAGTGGCGTGTGTGTAAGTGCATTAAGTGTGATTTTAATTTGATAAACGCAACTCTTCGTTCCATTAACTTTGATGTCCAGCATGACTGATTACTGATAAAGTTGCTTTTGGGCCCTCTTTCGCATCCCAGAATGTGGTCGTGTTGCCTATCAAATTGAATCAAAATCCTTCAGTATGCTGCTTTCAAATTAACGAATCATTTGACTGAATGACATGTGCAATGTCAAATTGCATATTAAAGTTAATACCTTGCTGTAATTCCGCTCAGTTGTACAGTACAACCTCGAAAATTCAAACTCAGATTTTTCCAAATACTCGCTTATATGTGTATTCGAAATAGATTTTGGACAGAATGGATTCAAAGAATAGGGCCAATGTACGAACCATTTTAATAACTCGTACTACGTTTTGTGTGCGTAACAGAAACGTCTCCCTGAGACGTTTCTTTTACGCGCATAAAACATATTTTTGATAGAGAAAAAAGTAATAATGTTTGTGGGGGTTATAACCTCCATATAATTCAAACTTTAGATAATTCGAAATAAAATCTTAAGCCTCTAGGAATTCGAATTTTGGAGATTCGACTGTACATGTAAAAAACAGTGTTTTCCCAACACACGATATTACATTTTCAGCTGCTGCCCATAATTTAATGAGTTTCTAACTGCCGGCTTGCGTTTTGCTGACTGTTATTCGCGTGTTCATATAGAAACAGCTGATCCTGATCATAAGCTTCATCGCCTTTTTATCTCTTTATCGGTTCTTATGATAATTGAAAACCTGACTGAAGCGATTCAGATGGCCGCCTAAATATAAGTGATTCAACTTCGTCTGTTTAGTCAGTCCAGGTGCGCGAGTCCATTTTACAACTTGAAACTGATAGGCTACTCTTACAGAGCCTGCATTGCGGATTTTATGGCTATATGAATATAAACAATTTGTGAAAGAAAAGATGTAGGTTGGTTTAACATGAAAATGGCTTCAGCTTTAGACAAGGGAATTTATCTGTACATGTACCAGTGTTTAAAACATAATGTTGTTGGTAAATTTCGGACACGTTTCAATGACATAATGTGAGACGCTTCCAATGAGAATCACAACGTATTTTTCATAGAGATGGATTAAACAGTCATTTTGATTATACGTTTTTCACCGATTTAGATGAAAATGGTATCAAAATTCACGGTTTTTCAAGGTCTTTCATATAAAACATAGTAATCATCAGGGTTGGCGTCCCCTTTAACACTCATGGAATATTCCAGCGACTAAGGCTTTGCTTGTCAAACATACCACATTGTTGGAAATCTCGTGTCGCGGCTCAACTAGTCCCATGGGACGCAAGTGGCGTTGCCTTTTCCATTATCGACCACTGTCCAGTATCTCAATTGAAAAAAAAAATCCTCAATCGAGTTGTCCAACTTCGTATACTCATATCAGCCCAGTCATCAGACTAACAGACTTGCAACAGATGAAAAAAATGCAGAATCAGTCGTATCCGTTCGTGTCCGGTAGTAAATCCCCATCAACCCACTGCTCTCTAATAATAGATCCAAAGAATTATATAAGCATTTATGCTTTCGTTTTAATACTTTGTATGTTTACAATATACGGGCGTTGTATATTATTTGTATTTAATTTGAATAAAATAAATTTTAACTAAACTAATAGGTCCATAGGTCATATTTTCAGAATTCAGTGTGTCCTAAATTAATTTCGAATTAGCGAGTATTTCGAAAAATCGAACTTCGAATTTCCGAGGGTTTACTGTATTTGAAGTCTTGTTTCTAAGCAGATCTGCTACTGACGTGTAGTGGCTAAGGATAGCCAATGATTACGCACCTGTTTTGTTTACATCTTTGCACCTGTAAAAGTCAGTATGCATAAACAGCTGTGTAGTTGGCGCGTCTGTTGTTTTATTATCATAATAAACTGTTAAACAATATATACTTACGGACTTTAAAAACGCAACACTTGGATAGCAGCTCAAATTTATGTCTAGAAAAAGAATAAAACTGTCCATTTTGATCGTATGTCAATTGTAAGAAGCACATGAAAAAGTTGTCCGATCAAAATGGAATGAGCGCATTTAAACTGTAAACGTTTTGAGATAGGGGTCAAATGCTTCAAGTGACAATATGGTATCAGTGTAAGATCCCCTACTTTATTAAATCAAGAAACACGAGAAGCATCAAGTTTGTGTCATTGACTTTGTAAATCATCGAGGAATCACTTTCACATTGATTGGCAGGTCTGCAATATAGCGTGTTAGCTTAATTGACGTTTATCTGTTTGTACCCTTTCATCCGATGGCTTTAGATATCCACTACTTAAAATGTTTCAAAGGCTACTTTTATTACGAAGCAGTAGCGTTTTAAGGTTTAGTTGTATATCTTAAACTTAAGTGTTGGCTAAAGAAGCCACTTCATTATGACATCGTCGAAGCAAAAGAAGTTTACATACAACTGTCTTTTGAAAGATATAAAGGGAAGTTAGTGTTGCGTTTTTAAAGTCCGTCAGTATATATAAATATCAGGGTTTAAGAATAGTGTGTACATTCAATGCTCATCAGCTACATGTAATACAAAGTCATGTGTTGACCATTTGTATGCTGGAAACCCTTTAACGGGTACTTTGGCAAACGGCGAAGTCCCAGATAAAATGTCACGGAACGCGGTAGTCTATCTGGGTCTGCAATGTTTGCTGAGATAACAGCAACTACACATCTGAATTTGGCAATTCTATCATGAGGCCCCTTGAAAATACAATGCACTATCCAAGACATTGTATCAAAACCTCTTTGAAGAATTCATAATTAAAGAGAGGATTAATACAATAACCAAATATGAGTAGTACATGATGTCTCAATCACAGTTGCCTTGGTACATTGTAGTCTACATATTGAGTGTAGAAGACGATATAAATATATACAAAAGACAACATTAAACCATTATTCAAACACTGATTGCTTGTACATGTATACCTGTAGCCACTATCACTGCACATGATTTCCATGATGTCATCTATCACTTACATGTAGAACCTTGTAACTATGACAATAGACGGGGTAATACCCCTATTCCACACAGGCCCCGAATCCCACGAATTGACACGAATTGACAAATATTTGGATTCGTGGCTGAACCGTACTCAGTTCGTGAAGATCTTAACTGATTCGCACAGTCAATAGTGAGTTTCGGCTCAAAAGTTTTGAACTGTTCAAAACTTTGGCCACGAATTCCCCGTTTCGAAAAATCGTGCGTGATTCGTACCAAATTCCTAAGGCATTCTTGGACATCGTAACTGAATCGTAATCGATTCGGAGGCGTTTTCGGGCATTCGTAGCTACTCTAAGCTCATTCGTGGGGAATCAGGAGATTAGGCCAAACAACAAAACCAAAGAAGAGATAGTAGAAGTTCTCTACGATTAATTACCCCGTCACGTGCATTTGGGCAGTCCTAGAAGTTAAAACAGATTTGGTAGATTCTGAAGCACAATCAGGATCAGTCAGTAGCTCCTGGCTGGTGATTTTGCCAATGGCGAACTGCCACAATTTTCCAAGTTAAAGAGTCTGGATCAGGGCCTCTCGACTTTAACGTAGTTGTTTTCTTCTAGCTATATAAGAAGCCGTTTTCAACACTTAAGTTGCAGGATCAATTCTACTGCTGCTTTACGAGGAACATTCATTTTGGAATTGATGCCCGAAGTATGTATGGGCCTTTTTTTATAACTATCGTGAGAGAAATCTCGCGAATCGTGGCGAATCGTTGCGGATTTCTATTAATTCGTGCCCAATTCGTGCTGCATTTGGCATATTCTCAACTGATTCGTAATTGATTCCTTAACTTTCGTGCAACATGTTCTAATGTTACTTAGCTAATCGCAATAAATTCTTGCGCGATTCAAGCCGAATTGAGCCGATTCCCCGAATATTCGCAACGACATCGTATCTGAATCGGGACTGACTCGTAGAGCATCACGATTGGAGAAAAAAAATAATGAAACCTCACGAATCCCCCCCATTAAAAAAAAATAAATTCGTGGCGATTCGAGGCCTGTGTGGAATAGGGGTATAACATAGTTTTACAACTAATTGATGTTCAAAACGTACGTACAAATACGCGTTTCAGTCCAAAAAAGTGTCATATATGACATGCTAGCTCATACGTTGTATTATGACTTTACATACTGGTGACTCAAAAATGCGTACTTTGACGAACAGTGAAGACTCATATAAACTGCCACGTAAGGCGGCATATCATCAGGGTCAACACTGTTTGCTAAGATGAAAAACGATCCTCAGAATTTTATTTGGAATTTTAACATGTGACCCCTCAATTTTAACAATGGTCCATTCCAGGTTTATTGCACCACACTCGAAGGAAGAATCCACTAGTGCATGAAGGGTTAACTATCTGTTCACGTAAAAGTTTCCGTGATGGCAAGACGAATAATTCATATTCAATATGTATAGTCCCGCGGGATAAGATGCCTGTAGTTCGATGCCATCGTGGCGTCATTTTGCAGTCTGCAGTTTTCAGCATGTCGCCAAATTAGATCTGATTCAACGAATATCAACTAAATATCAATATAATTTTAAAACTCGAACTTGTAAAATATGGAGTAATAATGAATGAGACATTCGGTACGTAAACCATACACAAGAGAAGCCAAAGCCAAGATTCTAAATACGTGTTGTCTCGTCATACAGTAAGTTGTTTTCTTCAAAAGTATCTTCTTCGTGTGTAAGGATGATTGCAAAAGCCTCAAACGAGTAGTCGGATATATATTTATAGATCTATAATATCATTTTATGTAACTATCATACATGTACACATACCCTCATTCCTTTGATTACAGTTTCAAACTACATCAAATGAGCTCAACAGATGAAGGGTAATTGCAGATATCTTTACTTACATATTAAAAAGTTCATAGCATGACATGTATAACATTGAAGTCCCCGAGATTATACCGGCTATTAAAACGTTGTGTCATCTTCAAGTGTCCCAAATATATACTATTAACTTAGAAAGATTAAGATGTAGCCTTTACAAACCATATAGAAGTATTTTGACCGTGTCCTTTGAACAAAAGGGCATATCATCAGTCAAAAACTATTGTTGACATCAACTCGCCTTAGAAACCCAGTGTCCGAAACATGAACCACCTACATCAAAACGTGTAAGAAGTATTCTTTTTACAAGCCATACAAGTAGAATCCAATTATGTTGACCTTGACTAATGGCACATGAGCCGTACACACCTAAGGCTAAGATTGTGCCAAATATGAATATCTGCACTCTAAAACGTAAAAGGAGTTGGCATTTCAAGCCAAACAGCCTGATCTATATACTTGACACTGCATGAAAAATGATGCACGTCTACAGATGTTAAACAAAATTGACCATGACATTTGGCTCTTACACCATAGGTAATCAGTGTGCATTATATAGACACCTTAGATAAAAAAAAATAGAAGAGGGGTCCGCGTTACAATCCGTTAGACAATCGTTGACCATTGACCCAAGGTCATATCCGTATTTCAAGACATGTATTGTTATCGACACACCATAAGCAAACTTTTTGCCAAATATGAAGGCCCATCGTCAAAGATGAAAGAACATTTCGTGCTACGATACTATCGCACGTAATATATTACGCAACAGAGTATGACAGTTTTTTTTAAGTATATTCGACATTGACCTTTGAAACAAAGGTCAAATATGTATTGCAATACCCTCGTCGTCATCTACACGCCATATGCAATCGTTTTGCCAATATGACATAAAAGAAAATCAGATAATCTCGCGACAAGGCCCAACTATGTTTAACGTAGTTGTTTTGTGACGTTTGTGACGTATAACTGTATATTTGATTCATGCTTAACACCATTCGATACAACTATACGAGTTATAGCATGACTATAAAATACATCGACACCTTAGGCGATGTTGATGTAAAATATATACACATTTCTGAAAGTAATGCTAATGGATTTTACTGAGGAAGTGAGAGTCTATGTCTAATCTTAAAGTAAGTGAGCACGATCAAGACATATCACAATCACATATTGCAGACCAATACACGGCACCGTAAGGAAGAGCCGCAGAACATTTATAGAAACAGTACAGCTGTAAGACAATAATAGCAAAGCAACCAACTTTCTCTTTCTTTTAAAGATGCTTGCAAAACAAGAATGGGCACAAAGTAATGTATAACAAAACAAAGACACACACAGAACTCCCACAAACAATGCGAAGTACATTAAACAATAGATCAACACCAACATAACTACCCCCTTAGAACGGACAGCAGCCTAAGCAACCATGGGGGCTTAAATACATTTTACTAGCGCCAAATCTTCGCCCTTGACTATGTTGTTAAAACAAAAAATTGTTTAGCTCGCATGGAGACTTCCTAACTAATGCAATGTAACATCACAGAGAAACAAACAAATCAAATTTACTCATTATGATGATACAAAGCAAAGGGCTCATGACTCACAGATAGTCAGAGCTAAAGAAAACCTCAAGTGGAGCCAATGTTGGCCAAGCTACAGCCAAGCATCAGGCACCAACCCACCAATTAAAGCTTTACGTCAGGTCCGTCATTACATGTATAGTCTGAGGCCTGACCCACCGTCGTTATTCAACAGCTTTACAAACCCTTATAAGGCAAGCATATCGACCGGCAGGATTTTCGGTTGTTTTTTTTTTGTTGTTTTCTTTTAAATGAAATGGTTAATGACATCCATAAACCGCACTCTTTCATGCGCGGATCCAGACACTTTTGTTAGAGGGGTTTCAACTCAACTCTTACGTTTGTTTTAATTATTATTTAGTTGATGAGGGGAGAGAGAGGATCCATGCGCGGATCCAGGAAATTTCGTCAGGGGGGTCCAGACAAAAATAGCTCTGACACTCTGACGTTTTTTTTTTGGTCCTCAGCTTATTTTACAGAAATTAGATGGTTAACTTTAAAGAAATCTATCATTTTTCAAGGTTCCAGAGGGGGTCCAACATTTTCCAGGGGAGGGGGGGGGTCCCTATAGAAACCCATATAACTTGTGATTATCCAGGGTGGGTCCGGACCCCCTGTCCCCCCCTCTGGATCCGCACTTGGGATCCAATTACCATAAAGGCTGGCCATTATCGGCCCACCAGCAAAATGCCATTTAAAGGGCGTTTTGAAGGGTGGCCGATAATGGCCAAACATTGGATGCTGGATTGGTACATTTGTGTTTGTCCGAGGATCTGGACCAGTATTGCTAAGGATCCCAAACGCTTTGTGATTTTCCAGGATGGTCGGGCCCCTACCCCCTCTAGATTCGTGCATGTCCATTGTGTCTTATCAAAAAAAACTAGCTCAATTGTTCATGATTTGCTCTTTTAGGTTGACCGATGTATCATTTACTTGACATGCCACTGCCACATGCATGGACATGTACGTTAGGTTGGTGAATTCAGAAGCAGCAGACTCATAGAATGAGCATCTTTGTCATATATTGACATTTTCGCATCATTAAACTGACATAGTGCCAATGATGGAAAGTAAAACATCGTCTTTTGTCTGCTAAAATCAGAAATTAGTCTAGTAGCAATAACAGCCTTGTAGCAGCTAAACATATGGGCAAGAACATTAGGCTTTGGTACTGATCGCATTGTTTAGTACCGAAGGCTTAGACAAACCTGAGCAAGTTCTGTGACTATGTTGTCTTTATCTGACACAAATCAATGTGTTGTTATTGAAGCATTTAATTATGCCTCAGTATATTTAGATGACTTACTCAATATTTACAATCCTTATTTTATACACCTTTGTAAGTCATATATCCAGCTAAACTTAAGTTAGATATAGCAAATAATTTTGTTAGCTAAAGCAAACAATTTTGATACTGAATCCTCCCACCTTGTGTCGACTTCGACTTGTCATTAACAAATGGCATAGTTGCATCTAAATTTTATGATAAACAAAACGAAATTATTCTAATTTCACCTAAGTTAATTTTCCTTTTTCTGCATGTCTGGTTATATATATACTCAATCTTGTTTTATTGCTAGGTTTTCCTCTTAAATTGTAAAACGGTAGGCCAGCCTCCGACTAATACAATACAGAAGCTGCAGACTGATCCTTAACACTATTGTCAATTGGTTGGTATCTGATACTTGCTTTAAGTTTATTGTAGTTTTCCTTTTGAGTGTCTTTTTTTGCGTCTCTTCCTCGTGGTGCAGTGGCTTGCTCTATGTTTAATGGTCCGATGTATTGGTGTTTAGGCGAAACAAGGGCTATCATTTGTATTATCCATTTAATTGGTAAGTGTTCTCCCTGTACATTGAAG
Organism: Loripinus fragilis; assembly: GCA_964019695.1. NCBI lineage: Eukaryota > Metazoa > Mollusca > Bivalvia > Lucinida > Lucinidae > Loripinus > Loripinus fragilis. The sequence continues at coordinate 4,008,353 of OZ026519.1, forward strand.
GTCCTCGTGGACTCTTCTGTTCTGTCAGAAAGCCAAATATCTCTTTTAAAAGCCAGAGCCACTGACGGGCGAATCCCGTTTGAGCGGAAATCATACCGTGGCGGAATATGAAATGAGTGGAGAACCATACCGTCAAAAGAGCGGATGGATAATTCATTTAAATGGGCGAATTTTCCATGTAATGACCTTTAAATAGGTATTCACTCAGTTGTATTACCTGTAATGGCCAATATTGCTTAGTGCTTAATAGATGATTGGGAGTACATTAAAGTGACGGATCCAGAGGAGGTTCGCTCTCCCTGCCCGCTATTAAATATCCTATGGAAATGAAATAGTTTGGACCAAATTATTTTATTTTCATGGGATAGTTAAGATTACTGAGATAAAATCAGCAAAGCTAACCCCCGCACCTTTAAACTTCAGAAATCATTGATCAACCCCTGCATCTGGATGTTTACCTGGAAAATTCGATGATTTAAATTATTTAAACATCCGCTCTTTTGCGTTATGGTTCTTCGCTCTTTCGTAAAAATAAAACTGCTCTTTCGTATTACGGATCCGCTTAAACGTAAATCTCCCCTATTGACATTAGAGTTGTTGCACTTTTCATTTACTTATGTGAAACAATAACATTAATCTGAGTCCGTTGTTTTCAAATTGTATTGGTGCACTCAATTTCTAGAAGATCCTGCTTTATTTGTGTTTGTTTTGCTGTTTGTGTTTCCTAAATGAAGTTTATACACCAGATTTACCAGTCAATATTTTGATCATTCAGGCAACTATTTTCAGACAAGCGGTAATTTTGAGGAAACACATTCAGATCAGTTACATTTAATCATCAGTCAAATAACAGGATGGACTTTATTTGTTTCTGTCTGCAGCTTATACTTTGTATGTTGGGTATCTTTGCACGTTTGGTTGGTAGTATTTCGATTAGATATATATTTTTTTGTTCTTTAAAAAATATATTTTATTATTACAATCAGAGTGCCAACCAGTTTAGATTTAGAGTTTAGATATGGATCAGGCCCGATGTTTTGTCATGTCTGATCTTGAAACAGACTGTTTGCAAAGGTTGTTAGCATGCAAGAGACACTAGCACTACCCACCAAACATACATGTACGAACTTTTAAAAGTTTATAGCATCTATAAACACCATATAAAGCAAAACGATTTAAGAATAAAAATCAAGAATAGAAACTTTTTCAAGAGTTTTCCTTTTTGTCCTTTGAACAAACCAAGGCACCCATAGGAAGAGACATTAGAACACAGAAAAAAAATCTAGAAGTTGTGTGTTAGAATACATATATACTGCTCAACAAAAGTTTAGCACGGATATATAAAGATTTATTCATGTGTGAGAAAATTATTTAAAGATATAAAATATCTGCTGAAATGATGGTTTGAAATGTATTAAAGTTAAGGAAAACAAAAGTTCTGGTATAATGTAATTTGGTCTTTACTGCGCCGTTTGTTGCGTAAAACAAGGAAGGGGTCAAACACGTGTATTTTTTACCTGCATTATTCGCAATACAAAATTGATACAGCATCGGTTAATAAAGTCTCTTCTTTTTAAGTTAGGCCAAATCAGACATTCTGAAAAAAATAAGGTCGTCTCATAAGAGCCTTTGAAGGAAACGTCTCGGAGCCTCTAATGTCGTTTTATAATGGCGTTTGCAAGTAATTTGTTTGTTTGATTTGATTCTTTACGTCCACTCAACAATCTTTCAGTTATGCGGGACGGTTCTTCCTGGGTTTAACCAGTACTAAGCTAGGATAAATGTGTCTTGCTCAAGGACCACAACGCAGTGACGCCGGTGAGGCTCGAACCCGCTACCCTTCGGTCTCGAGTCAAGCACTCTACCACTGAGCCACTGCGCTCCCTGCGTTTGCAAGTAAAAAAAAACAATACTGTAAATGTTGTGTAGACATGCTTAATTGAAAGGGTTTTTCTGTTTAAGAGGGTGCCATAAGAAAGACAGTTAAGGGAAAGGCAATTTTACTAAAGTTTGTTTCTGCGCATTTGATTCATGAAGAGTGACGTTAAACTGAATTCTAAGCTAAATGTAGGTGCATAGAAGACGTTTTCAAATCATTGATTAACAGGACTGTTCCGGATGCTTGGGCTACTATAGCATCAAAAGGATCACTTGAACGCTTAATTCAATTCACTGAAAAGTCAAGAAACGGACACAGGGCATTGTAACGTCATAATGAAACGCAGAAGCGTGCCATAAACTGGTACCGATCTCTGGTGTTTTCAAATATTTTCGTCATTTAGAAGTAAAAGGCGGCAAAGATCAAGCGTCTTTACAATCAAGTACCACACCTGACCCAGAATACCTCATGGGAAAGAGACGACAACACAATAAAACATCACAAACAAGAGTCAAGAGGTCAGCCCTTTCCCAGCAGGTAACAACAAGGCAGCAATGAATAGACGCGAAGGCATGAAACACACAATACATAAATAACACAAATGATCAACAAAAGAAGTACAGCCTTGGAACGGCCTGTAAAATATTTTAGTGGAGGGCTTAAGTTAGCTTCACAGCGCCAACCTCACCCTTAATTCAGATATGGATCGAGACACATAGATGTTTGGTTTGCATGAATGACCCCTTACTTATCCATGCATCATCTCCGAGAACATATAAAGCAAGATATAAAGTAGATGACGCAAATATAAGGACTCAACAGGACATAAAACTGAATACCAGTCTAAGAGCAAAAGAAACCCAACAGGTAAACCCAAATGGGCATGACAACAGCAAAGGCATCATGCCCATACCATCTCATCAATAGACAAGTCTTTAAGTTGGAACCGTCGTAGAGTCTAAAGTCCAACCCTCCGGCGTGCAATTAAAGAGGAAAGCAAAGTTGCCAACCGTGATTGGGTTGACCACCAAGCATGCAGTCTGCTGCAATGCATTAATGTTATAACCATTCTTTTTATAGTGGGAAATTATTTTAATGAACTGCGCTGAAAAATTTTTAGAACCAAATATCTTCTTCAATTTATACACCAAGTCACCAAAGAATTCAGGTTCTAAAATTCCTTGGCACAAGAGAGATTTAAGTCCAACATGGAATTTAGATATCAAATCATAATATCGTCAATACAATTTAGAAAAGGTTTTGCAAGTTTATGATACCGATAGCCTTGTTTAAGAAGTTTCTGAGTTAACAATTTATTGCGAGTGTTGAAGTCAGCAACATGGCTAGATGAGTTGAGAGATATTGACCCCAAAGGATGTAGATCGAGGAACATCATCATCTAAAAATGGGAAATTGACAATTTCAAAATCAAAATCATCACGTTTATCATAAATGCAAGTCTAAAAACGCAGCTTCGGTTTCAGAGGTACTAGCTTTATTAAGTTGGAGCTCTGAAGGGTATATTTGTCTTAACATAGTCAAAAACATTATTAAAGTTTAAAATATCGTCCAAATATCTGGATGTAGTGTTAAAAGCACCAATAGTATCTGCCTGCTTATCACCAGAACAAGACATCGTAAAGTCCCTCTCATAACAAAATAAGAATAAATCAGCAACCACTGGAGCACAATTAGTCCCCATAGGTATCCCAACTACCTGTCTTTACAACTTGTTGCCCAATCGAATAAAAATGTTGTCCAACAAAAAGGTCAGCGCATCACATACATTTTGACAAGACCATGCATGATATTTTGTTTTGTTTTTTCTGAAGAAAAAATGCGTTTCTGTCGTTACATGCAAGGTAAGCAAAGCCTTCTCTATAAAAGATTCTTTCAATAAGAATCAATAACTTTATCCTTTATCGAATTATGAGGTAAAGTAGTGTAAAGAGTAAAAATATCACATGTAGACAAACTGGTCGCACTGAAAATTCTAGCTTTAAGTTTATCTTAAACTTCATCTAAATTTATAATAGACCAAAATAGATTCTTACCAGATCTTTCATATACCATCTCACAGTACTTAATAACATGTTTTTAACAGTTGTAAGACACAATGTTAACAAATTCGAAAGTTCTGTTGCCATACAAGAACAATAATTAGCAATAAATCTTGCTTTCTATGTCTTTTATGGAGTTTAGATAACCAGTACAACGTAGGAACTTTGTCTTGGTTTTCTTTAGCTTTGACACTAAAATGTAGGGCTGTGTGACTACCATGCCTATCGACAACCACCCTCTCACTCGAAGAAGCCTGCAGTTTATAGGCATTGGTGCCAATAAGCTCACGTTTAAGAGTATCAATATATTACAATGGTCAAACAACTGCAACATTGTTAGCGGTTTTATCTGCTGGAACCAAAACATAGTTCATATGAAAATCCAGGATACCTCGTTTAATATGACATATATAAGATTTAGATTTAGGGTGTAAAAGATGTTTATTACGAGAGTAAAATGAAATACTAGTATCAATTTTAAAAATTTTGATCTTCCATTCCTTCAAGGCATCAGGTTCAACATTTTCTCGTTTACACCAACGATTACTGAAGTCACTTAAAGAAGCAGCGATCTTTCGACTATATCTAGGGAAATAAATATTAGAGGGAAACCTATATTTAGGACCTTTAGAAATAATATTGCGAATTCTAGCGTCAGGAATAACATTTAGATTACCTGTAATCACATGCCCTTCAGAGTGATATAAATAATTAGACTTTTGGCACTCTCAGGAGTCAGGAGTATAGGAATCTATATTGATATCAGTTACACTTTTATTAAAGTTAAATATAGAAGACCTAATTGGTTTGTTATAATTATTGGAAACGATTGGAGTTTCTGAATTATTAAAATCATTTAGAATAAAGGAATCACTGAATTATACTTAAAGATACTATACTGCTAAACTAAAGTTTAGCACGGATTTTAATATGATGCCCCACTTTGAATGAACATAAAACATTTTATTTGATGTTATCAACATGTATGGGGATCTTGAAATTTACTTTTTTTGTGTCCGCTAGACAAAAGGTAATCTGGTTAGGCGTCAGTGGATTGACGTTAAATTTGATGTCACGGGCATGTAAAGGATACACGTCTACATCAGAAATTGAAACTTTTGATTCTAATGTAAAGCAAAAAGGCTCTTAATGATGTAAAACGTTTAAAACATCAAAGTTTGATACCCGTTTATGCCACGTTTTACCGTTCCATTATGACGTTGAATTGGTATTTTCCACTGCTTGACTTTTCAGCGAACTGAATCAAGCGGTCAAGTTATCTTTTTGATGCTAGAGTGACACAAGCACCCTGATCATTTATGTTAGATGATCCATTGAAAACGTCTTCTTTAGATAACGTTACCGCCTACATTTAGCCTCAACTTCAGATTGACGTCACTTTTGTATGAATTCAATACCCAGGGACAAAATTTTATAAACGTGTCTTACCCAAAATTGTCTCTCTTTTGACATCCTCTTAAACACGAAAACCCTTTCAATTTAGCATGCCTACACAAAGAAAACAGTTCTGTTTTTGACTTGTAAACGTCATTATAACAACGACGTTAGTTGTTATCAAGACTCAACTTTTGCTTCAAATGCTCAATGGAGATGACCTTTTATCTTTTTCAGAATGGCTGATTCGACCATGTTGGAAAACAAAGGACTTTATAAACCGATGCTGTATCAATTTTGTATTGCAAATTATGCAGTTGAAACACGTTTTGGACCCCTCTCTTGTTTAAAGTAATGAACGACGCAGTAGAAATCCAATTAATGTACACCAATTGCTTTCATCAACTTTATCACATATCAAACCATCACTTCAGCAGATATTTTATAACTTTAAGCCATTTGCTCAAATAAAAAATAATTTTAATTTATCCGTGCTTAACTTTTGTTGAGCAGTATATGTAAGTAAATAAAAGTAAGTAATGGTGCAAAGATCAGGAATCGATACAATCAAGTACCAAAACCTGACCCAGGATACCAATGGGAAAGTGACAAACTCACAGAAGACACCACAAACGAAAGCCAAGAGGTCAGCCCTTTCCCAGCAGGTGACCACAAAGCACATATAAACAGACGCACACAAGACATAGCAAACACAAGACAGAACAAAAACATAAAAGATCCACAAAAGAAGTACCGCCTTGGAACGGTCAGTAAAATATTTTACTGGAGGGCTTAAACCGGTTTAACGGCGCCAACCTCACCCTTAATTCAGATGTGGATCAAGACACATAAATATTTGGTTTGCATGAAAGACCCCTAACTTATCAATGCATCATCTCCTAAAACATATAAATCAAGATATAACAAGGAGATAAAGCAAGGATAAGGACTCAACAGTAAATTAAACTGAATACCGGAGCAAAAGAAATCCAACAGGTAAACCCCGGTGGGCCCGACTAACAGCCAAAGCATCAGGCCCCTACCATCTCATCAATAGATAAGTCTTTAAGTCTTTAACACTTTTCTTTTCGTAAGAATCCAAAGTTTTAATTGCAGATGTAGGCTTGTATCCTTTCATGAATTTGTGCATGACATAAAATGTTATGCCAGTCCACTGACGCCTAACCAGATTACATTTTGTTGATGGACACGAAATGACATTAATTTTAAGATCCCCATACTTGTTGATTTACACCAAATAAAACGTTTCATGATCATTCAAACCTGGACTCGATATTGAAATCCCCGCTAGCCTATGGCTCAACTAGGTTTTACAAAAAAAGTAATATGGCCAGTTTCCGTGGAGGGTTTAGTTTGAAAGAATATTACACTTTTCTATATTCAAAATAATGTTAACATTTCTAGAGTATTAAATACTGACCAAATATGCGCACACGGGAGGCATATATTTACTCGAGGATGGGGATGACTAAGGATAGGGAATTGTATTGCATTTAAGGTTGTTGTTGTTGTTGTTGTTTTTGTATCTATGAAATATACTTAACTACTAAAGAAACCTGATACTATTTACTTGCTTCAAACACGTAAATAATAACTTATAGAGTTAAGCTGATATGCTTATTTTAAAGAGACTTAGTCTGCAACTATGAACATTTTCGATTTTTTTTTATTTTCTTTATAAATCATTTGCAAAAGTAGAATTAAGTTATGTTTTCACAATAAATCTGTTCACTGTAGCTGAAAACTGCACGGAAAAGTGAATTATCTTATAAAACAGGTGTGTTTTTCTCTTGTTGGTAATTATTTGTGTCCCTCCAATAATTATAGACAGTTAATTTCAACAAAAATGGTGTTGTTTTGATACTGATAATTTGTTAAGTTTTACGAAATTGGTAAAATGTATACCTGAATTTTAGTTTATCTACTGTGTTCTTGTAAAATAGAAACATTAGTTCTAAAATTAAAAGATCAAAAGTTACAGACTATGCAGCTTTAATATAAACTCATTAGAAAGTATTCTTCGAAAAAATATATTTATCGAATATAAAACATGACTTCATGATGGGGAAGAGAGAGCTGATTGCTTTGCTTAATTTGTCTTCCTTGTGTCTCGTGATGGTTGAGCGGCTTTTCCTCACGGTGCCACGGGGTTTGCTGCAGTTTGTGATTGTGGTATTTCCTAATCATACTCACTTACTATTTTTCATAACGTCAAAAAGACCGTTTTTGTCATTTTTTGCCTCGGGAGTGTATGTCTAGATTTTTTTTGTCAACTTTTTTTCATGTATGCAAGGCAACTCACTACCAGTACAGACATAAGTGCATTTTAAAAATTTGCAATTTCTTGTTGTGGCCTATGAATTGTTTTTTTTTTCGATGTTGTCTAAACGGCAATGTGGTTTTCCCATTTGTATAAGCAATTTTTAAAACCTGAAATGACTTGGAGTCAACTAATCATTGTAAGACAATGCATTATCAAGAATCAGAACTTATGTTTCGCGTCACGCTAAAGGGTAAAGGCGGAATAAACCAAATTTAACGTCTATCAAGAAACAACGTAAACTATGGAAAATAAACGTTTTTTCTTTGTCAACGTATGTCGCCGTTTAGTGTGTGCTGTCTACTTAGCTATAATGCCAATTTGTTACACATTACTTTAATCGCGTATGAATTTTAAGCTTTGCAGTATAAACAGATCAGCATGTAATTGTAACGCTTGACGTCGCTAAGTGGACGTAGGCGGCAGTTTCGGAGTTCAAAAATATTGAGAGGTTGTCAAAATGTATTCGAAACATCTTACAAAGTGAAAAAGTTGAAAAAGTGACAGTGCTTTTTAAAAGCTCATAAAACGCTGATAACGTATACTCGACGTTAAGAAACTGAAAAAGGGCTTTTAAATTAATTAAATATTTAAGATGTCAATGAAATAACAAAGAATCACACTAAAGCCGTTTCTGTTGAATTGTGTGGGATTTCTTTGTTCTTGCAAAAATTGATTTTAGGGGTTAGGTGACATTTTGATAGCTGACGTTTGAAATTAGCTCATCATTTCAAATAATCTCGGTGCATCTAAGTCTACCTTTGTTCAACTTAAAGCAGTGGAAAGACAAGTGTACATAGTATTCATTTACTACCAAAAATTGGCACACAGTATGTGTCAGGTTTCTTTCGTAATTAAGTATATGACTGATTCGGTTTGCTTAAACCAACGCTATCAGAATAAAATACACTTCAAAGTCTGATAACAGTATGGTAAAACTGGCTATTGTTAGATAAGGTTACCATCTATGCTACTATTACTTATTCTGGTCACTTAAGTTAGAACACGATTAGATTGTAGGAATGCTCTGATTACGACTAGGAACTGTCATAATCACAAACTGCAGACCAACCCATGGTACGGCCATTTGGAAGAGGCAAAGAAGATAAATGGCTCACGATATAAAGAAGACAATAACGATAAAGCAACTAATTCCCTCTTTCTCAGCGAGATGATTGCAAATCTAGAAAGGACACAAAATACTGTAAAACAAAATATACCAAACACCTCCCCCCACAAAAAAGAGTCAGTAGCCAAAGCAAATAGGCGGAGGGTGGGGGTAGCAGGGGCTGCCGGGGAGAGGTTTTATTTAAATTTTACAAGTCTCATTTTATAAGTCTCCTTACATGATCTCAGCCATTATGTACGAGCACTCTCGTCTGAGCATTCCCTGATCGTATATGAACCATATATTTCTTATATTACCTCATTTTATGACCAAATGCTTGTTGTCAGGCAAATGATAAATTGACGTAAGATATTAGCAAATATATAAAATAACAATAAAATCAAGGAAGTAATGATGGTAATGGGGTCTGGCGATTATGGTAAATCAATGTATTCAATTCTCAACACACGAAAATTGCTTTTTATATCAAAGGTACAGAGTATTGCTTGCCACCATCCAGACACATGGAGTTGTTGGCTAGTAGTAAGCTACTTAACGGCAAGTCCGTACATGCAAAAGCGTCTGGATTGATTGCAGTGCATACCTTGTTTAAATTGTTTTCCATTTCAGTTTAGAGAGCAGGGCTATGGTTTTGATTGTGAGAGATCCTTGACATTGCTTTTCTTTAATTATACACGATCTTTTTTTGCATCTTTTTTATATTGCACAATTCTGGGAGAATTTAAGGATGATTATTATGTTGAGGGGGTATACTAGAAGCTTAGCTTGCAGCCATATTCTTGTTTGAAAAAAAGGAACTTTCGATGGACTGTATGACCAACATACCAAGACCCAATGCTATTGGCCTCCCTTTCTATAGAAGAATAGTTTTAAAGGAGTTTTACTATGTATAAACGAAATTTCTCATTAGTCATGTGACCAGGAATATTTGAACTACCGTTTACATATCCATGGATGGACGATTGAGTCTTAACAGTTTACTAAGCATTCAGCTAATGTTATAAATACTATATCATATTTTGTATTAAGCCAATCTTCCTACACGCATACGTATGCGTGTGTACATGTATATGCTAGCAAAAGTTCCTTGGCATGACTAAAGAGGTTGCAATTGCAATAAGTACCGTCTTATATATCTCTAACTTTTGCGTACTCATGCTTCCTTGAAATAAGCATTGGCCGCCTATAGATTATAGTGGTTGACTTTGTTATCTCAAGAGAAACTAGACATATTTCGTTCTCAGAAATATGCTTATGATATATAAATGCAACTCATCCATGCTTATGAGGCATACGCTGTGGCATTATCAAACAGTGCAGATCCTGATGACATCTCACATTGATGACATCTGATCAGGATCTGCGCTTTTTTACTATCATTAAAGTCATGTTAAGACACCGAACACATGAGAAGCTTGGCCAGAGACCTCTTATAATGAGTAATAATGGAAACCGCCTTGAACAGCGATAATGATGAGTGGTTCATTTCAGTGTTAAAGTACGTTCAGACAAGGGAAGAAGTGCACCCCAAATAAGGATAATCCGTCTTGACACAGATGACTTATGTAATTATGGCACCGCGCCAATTGTCTGATTGAAAACTACATCTTGCCATGAAACCATATTGAATCCATTGTGCTGCGTTATGTTATGTTCTATCATAAAACTGTGATTAAAATGAACCGAAACGCGACAAAATATAACACCCTGTGTGCACAGACAGCCAGCATCCAGCTCTGTCTGCATGTCTGCTGAATACTTCGATAATAGATTAATCCACCTTGGCCGACACACCTTAGGTAATAACAAAGCCTCAACTCGATTAACGATTCAGCACAGGATGATCTGTATATATCTCTACTCTGTTCACGTGTGTCAAGTTGTCTGTTTATTTTGTATCAGCTTCAATCCTTTTAAAGGCTTTTTGTCGGATCATTTCCGTTATCTAAGATGTGAACAATCGGTTCTAATTTCTTTGTGAAATCAATATCGCAGAGTTAAATTTGATATGAGAACCAATCAATGCTTTCTCACAAAATTCATGGAAGTCAAAAACGGAAATAAACGCATAAATAAAAGTAAACAAAAATGCGAAAGCTATTCCTTGACAAATGAACTTCGTCGGGAGAAAACTTGACTTTGTTTCACGCAAACAACAAAGGCACTGATCAGCCTGTCCATAGGATCGGTTATCTTGAGCAAAAAAAAAACGCATGTTAAAATTTACGGATTTGAAATTATTAAACACAAATTAACGCTTAAAATAATGTAAATCTTGACCTTTGTTACAAATAACAATGGATTTACCATGTTTGCTAGAAAATGAATCAGGTGTTAACTGTACTCAAAATTTTCATTTGGGGAGGTATATTGTCGGACATACGGTCGGGAATTTAGTTTTACGACGACGCGCGATTTTCTACCGCATATCCGACGATATACCTCCCCAAATGAAATTTTGAATATGGTTATCCACATCCAAATGCACTTCTTCAATTTCCTCTCAAATTGAAGCGTAGCAAGCTTCATAAAGTCGCACTTCATACAAGGATATGTGACGTAACTAATGACGTCAAATAATTTCCACAGTGTATCGCAGGATATACTGTCACAATTTTTTGGCGTTATCCAATCAGAAGTCGCGTTACAAAAGCAAGTGCATTAGAATTCAACAAGGTTTATAAAACCTCCAACCTGACTCTAAATGTAAATTTCCAGTTTGCTGAAAGGGGAAAAAATCACCAGAACTGTTTAAAAAATATGTATCTAGGTTATTTAGGTTTGATCAAAATCGGTCCTTATGTATATATAAAAGGTGTCATGTCATGTTGACCTGATGAAGTTAACTGCAGTGAGAAAGACAGCGTTTATCAGGTCAAGAGACAGATTATATTAGAGGTAACTGTCTAACTGATAAACAGATTATAATGTTTTGTGATGACCCACATCCGTAACTAAACTTGATAAAGAGATGAAAAATAGTAAGTGAGTATGATCAGGAAATACCACAATCACAAACTGTAGACAACCCCATGGTACCGCGAGGAAGAGCCGCTCAACCATCACGAGACACCAGGAAGACAAATTAAGCAAAGCAACCAGCTCTCTTCCCCCATCAAGATGATTGCAATACTAAAATGGACATAAAGTAACGTAGAACAAAACATAGAACAATTACAGACTCCCTCAATGGGAGTAACAATAAACAAAAAGTCAACAACAACACAACCACCGCCTTAGAATGGACAGCAGCCTAAGCCACTGGGGGGCTTAAATGCAATTTACTGGTACCTAATCTTTGCCCTAGATTCTGCTGTTGTAGAAGTACAAGAAATGTTCAGCTCGCATGGAGACCATCTAACTAATGCAATGTATCATCATGGAAAACATTCTAATCAAATTAACACTTCATGATGAAACGAAAAAAAAGGCTCGTGACTCACAGATCGTCAGAGCTAAAGAAAACCTCAAGTTGAGCCACGGTGGATCCAGCTACAGATAAGCATCAGGCACCAACCCACCGATTAAAGCTTTACGTCAGAGCCGTCATAGAGTCTGAGGCCTGACCCACCGTCGTGCAATCAAAGAGGAAACCATAGCTATAAACCGTGATTGGCTTAAAACTAGGCATGAAGACTGTCGCATGATTTATATCCAACCCTTATATAACGTTTTACTATCTTTTTGAATTGATCACTAAAATAAGGTTTTCCAACAATTCGTTTGAATTTATAGACTAAATCACCATAAAATATAGGTTCTGATATGCCTTGTTGCAGAAGAGTTTTCAACCCAATGTTGTATTTAACAATTAACTCTGAGTGTCTGTGGTAGAATTTAGAAAATGCTTTTCGAATTTTATGATATCTATAACCTTGTTTTAATAATTTAGCAGTTAAAAATAAGTTTCTGTTGTTGAAGTCATCAACATTAGAGCACACTCTAGCAAAACGAATAAGCTGAGAAATATATACACCATAGGGAGAGCGAGGAACATCTCCATCAAGAAATGGGAAACTTACTATTTCAAAATTAAAATCATCCCGTTTATCATAATTTTAGAAGAAACTATGCCATTTGTTATTGACAAGTTCAAGTCCAAAAACAGAGCTTCAGTATCAGAAGAATTTGCCTTATTTAACTGAAGTTCAGTGGGATATATTTGACCTACCATTTGTTCAAAATAAGGATTATCAATATTAAGTAAGTCATGGTAGAATTAAAAGCTACAATGATATCAGCTTGATTATTGTCTGAAAGAGACAACATAAAGTCTCTGTCATAACAAAACAAAAACAAATCTGCAACAAGAGGAGCACAATTAGTACCCATTGGAATACCAACAATTTGTATATATAGTTTTGAGCCAAATCTTTTAATATATTGTCCAAAAGATAATGGAGTGCATTACACATTTTCTGACATGACCACAATTTATATCGTTTAGGTTGTTCAGAAGTAAAAAAGGCATTTTCATCATTACCAGCCAAATAAAGTGAGCCCTCTCTGTTAAATGTTTGTTCAATTAATTCTGTTAGTTTTTCTTTTATTAGATTATGAGGCAATGTAGTATAGAGAGTAGAGAAATCATATGTAGACAAACCAGATGCTAGAAAACCTCTAGACTTCAATTTATTAAGAATTTCACCTGAATTTTTAATAGACCAAAATAATTTTTTACCATTTCTTTCATATACTGTTGTGCAATAGTTAATGACATGGTTTTTAATTGCAGTTGAGGCAAGAAGTCAAAAGAATAGACAACTCAGTTGTTGTACATGCACTAGAATTAGCAATAAAGCGCGACTTATAGGGCCGTTTATGAAGTTTAGGTAACCAGTATAACGTAGGAAGTTTGCTATGGTCCTCATTAACAAACAACCCAAACTTAGCTGCCATATGGCATCGATGCCTATCAACGATAGACGTCTCATCAAGCCTGTTATGCTCATATGTTTTGGCAGTGCTATGTTCTTGCTTTAGGGTGTTAATATAGTATCTTTTTCAAACGACCACAACATTGTTAGCAGCCTTATCTGCAGGGGCCAAAACAAACTTCCTATGGAATTCCTGGATCCCTTTCTTCAAGTGTCTAAAAGTGAATTTAGGTCTAGGTGGTAGAAGATCTAAATTGTTGCAATAAAATGAAATTCTACCATCAATAATTTTAAAAAATATTTAGTTTCCAACTATTTAAGGCATAAGACTCAACATGCTCTCGTTTACACAAGCGATTACAAAATTCTTGTAAGGCTCCTGCAATTTCCTATCGACATGATTTGAAGTCTATTGGCACAGGAAACCTATATTTAGGTCCCTTACATATAATAAACCGAATTCTTGAATCAGTTATGATTTTAAATCCCCTGTGACTATATGACCAGCAGGTTGATAGCAATACTTAGAGTCTATGCAATCTCAGGAGTCAGGAATAGAATTTTCGATATTAAGTTCTGTTACTAATTTGTTATAGTTAAAAACAGTACTACGAATAGGTTTATTATATTTATAACAAATGATAGGGGATTCCTTATTTTCAAAATAAGTAGGAATAGAAGAGATAACAGATTTATCTTTAAATATACTGGGTAAGTTAATGAATTCAACCCCCTTGTTGACAAATTGAATTTTAATAAAATTTCTAATATGATTAATTTCTGAATCTATATATGGCCGAAGAGCATGTTGAGTGTAACACCGAGTAAGAATTGCTGCATCTTAAAGTCGATGAGCTATATCATAAAATTTATTAGCCTCAATATCCAAATTACGAAGTGAAGATATAGAAAGAGTTACTAAACGTGAAAGGGCCATATGTCGACCAGAATGTTTTAAGATGATACTTAATTCTAAAAGAGTTAAAACATGTTTATTTTTGCGTTTTAAATTTCCATTTTTGCGTTTACCATGAGATCGGTTATTACGTTTACGGATATCTAAAAGAGAAAAAACATCAAAATCTGGTAATCTAGAAATTTTACCCTCATGGTAAATATTATCATTAAAACCAAGTGGATGTGGTGTTTGTAATAATTTTATCCACTTTAATTCTAATTCATGCCTAAGAATATTTCTATATCTTTTAGTGGAATTATCACCATATATTATCTTTTCAACAGACTGAATAGAAATACTGCTAGTAGAGTGATTAGTTTGTTTGAAATGCCTATAATGAAAATTATCAATTTTGCGGGGCTTTTTTGTTCGACGATAGTGCTCAGAAAATCTAGTTTTTAGAAATCTACAAGTTTGGCCAACATATTGCATGCCAAAATCTTTCTCTTCTCAAGATAAAACATAAATAACATCAGTTGATCTTCAATCAAGATCAGAAAACCCATTTTACATGCATCACCTACACTTGAAAATATTTTTATTACATTATTGTGAGGGTCATTCCCTTATCAGTTATCATTTAAATTTGATATTTTGAATTCAGAAATTCTAATTCAGCCTTAAACAATTGTACACAAAATTCGAGTAATTTTCAAGACTACCAAGCACGTGTTACTTTCGTATTATAATTCTGCTTCGATTAAGGCTTTTGTCAGAAAGATTGGTTTGACCATATCTTTTGATACATAGTAAGTAAGGGTGCAAGATCAGGAATCGATACAATCAAGTACCACACCTGACCCAGGATACCAATTGGAAAGTGACAAACTCAAAGTAGACATCACAAACGAGAGCCAAGAGGTCAGCCTCAGCAGGTGACCACAAAGCACATATAAACAGACGCGCACAAAGACATAGCAAACACAAGACAGAACAAAAACATAAAAGATCTACAAAAGAAGTACCGCCTTGGAATGGTCAGTAAAATATTTTACTGGAGGGCTTAAACCGGTTTAACGGCGCCAACCTCACCCTTAATTCAGATGTGGATCAAGACACATAGATATTTGGTTTGCATGAAAGACCCCTAACTTATCAATGCATCATCTCCTAAAACATATAAATCAAGATATAACAGGGAGATAAAGCAAGGATAAGGACTCAACAGTAAATTAAACTGAATACCGGAGCAAAAGAAATCCAACAGGTAAACCCCGGTTGGCCCGACAAACAGCCAAAGCATCAGACCCCTACCATCTCATCAATAGATAAGTCTTTAAATCAGAACCATCATAGAGTCTGAAGTCCGACCCACGGGCGTGCAATTAAAGAGGAAAGCAAAGTTGCCAACCGTGATCGGGTTGACTACCAAGCATGCAGTCTGTTGCAATACATTAATATTATAGCCAATCTTTTTATAATGGGAAATAATTTAATGAACTGCGCTTAAAAATTATTAGAGCCAACAATCTTCTTCAATTTATACACCAAGTCACCATAGAAATCAGGTTCCAGAAGTCCTTGGCGCAAGAGAGATTTAAGTCCAACTTGGAATTTAGAAATCAAATCATAGTATTGTCTATAAAATTTTAAAAATGTTTTGCGAAGTTTATGATATCGATAGCCTTGTTTAAGAAGTTTCTGAGTTAACAATTTATTGCGAGTGTTGAAGTCAGCAACATAGCTAGATGCTCTAGCAAAACGAAACAGTTGAGAGATATAGACTCCATAGGATGTAGAACGAGGAGCATCACCATCTAAAAATGGGAAATTGTCAATTACAAAATCAAAGTCGTCACGTTTATCATAAATGTATACAATTTTGATGCTTATATTATCGATGATTATTGCTTATTTTATCAACTTATATTAAACAACCTTTATATACCATTGGAATTTTCGATAAAGTCTGATACAGTTAAGTTACTCAGGGTGGTCCATTGTATATATTTAGGGGTTACAAGTTATAATTTCCAAAAAATAGATTTTTTCTCTGATGAAATGCCGCATCATTCACCATTTGTCATAGTACCCGTTAAGGAGTGTCCCGTCCTCAATGGGTTAATGATAAACAATTCGTTGTAAGAAATGAGCCGTGACACGTTATTTCCAGTAATGTGTCATTTTGACAAGTGTAGACTCAGACGAGCCTGTGCAGCTTCCGTTTAAGCTTAGAAACTCCAAATGATGTTCAGGCAGTAGATTGACATTCATAGAATATTCAAGCGACTTGCAAAGGCTTTGATAACGCTGTGTGACTCTAGACATAGAAATTTATGAAGACAAATTGGGCCAACCAGGAAACAGGATTCTCTCCTGTAACAGTTCCATTTAGTGACAATTAGTATTCTACTGCATTGTTGATTAATTACCACCTTCGGCATCATAATACCCCTCTGACAACGGTTCTAACAGACACACTCTGCTTACTATTTGCCTACTAGCGGCGAATATTGCCATCTCCTGATAACCTGAAGCAAAGAGTTTGGACCCAGATCGGCCTGCTCTAGATTCAAATCGTTTGGCATTCTGTTAGTATTCCTGAAGGAATATTTTTGAAAAAAGTTAATTTTGAAAACAAAAATCAGTAGACGACAATAAAAAACTTAAAAATAATACCCAGCATGCAAGGAGTCAGTGCATAATATCAAATTCTCTGGTGAGAAATGATTATGTACATAAAACTTAATTGTTTGAAACCTCCCTCGCAAAATAATATTTACAGTTCACTTGAGTATTATGAATTTGATCTCATCAACATGGTTATTGCTCTATCCTGACTTCCGCAATTTAATAGAAAATTATTAATCTCAGACAAAGCCTCAATAAATCGAACCCTGTTGCTACACCCTTATTATGCTGGATATTGCCTGCGCTACATTCCTCTATAGTGTTTATCAAATTAATTTTCACGATTATATTTACGTGTAGATCAGAAAACAGTGTGGATCCTGATCAGTTGGCTTCTAAGGAGCCAAATGATCTACATGTAGATCTACATTTCTTTTATAAAAACGGGGATTAAGCCAATCGGAACTGCCTCTGAAAATTCCGCGAAGTTCTGTGGAATAAGACCACGGATGTACATCGAGGATCTACTTTAATAACACGGGTGATAACGTGAGTCTGACGTTATATAACGTGATGCTGACGTCACAGAAACCATCTTAACACAATTATAAGTGTGATTACAGCAAAATAAACGGCTTAAACGAAGTTTATGGGGTTTTTTTCAATAAAGTATCGCTATAATAGCTTATGCCTAGCTTCCTTTTTTTTGGGACATTGGCAAAAAGTGCAGACCCAGATCAGACGCCACAGAACGCGGCGTCTGATCGGTGTCGCCATTGTTTGCTTGCATAATTTTCTGTCAAAATTTGAATAAAAAATTAAAAAATACCACCTAACATCCCTTAAAACAGAAATGGACTGATAACGGTGGGAAATTCCATTCGCCATAAATGGGTTAATGCTGTTCTCATAAAATGAACGAATTCTGAATTCAACAAATCTTTTCTGTGGGATATATATAAGAAATCAGTCAGTGTTACAATGTCGATTCTTTGCTGTCAGGCAGCAGTGAAAAAAAGTCGTGTTACCCTGTTCTTTTTTAGCTGTCTGTCAGCACTGAAAAAATTAATGTTAAGCTGTCCTGAGCGGATCACTGTTTGACATCAAGATCTGTCACAACCAGTACAAGCTAGTTTCAGCCAATCAGAGGAGGTCTTATATAGGAGTCATTAACAATATATAATGTACCCGTACCTTTTAGCGGAGAAAAAGGTTATGCAGCAACTAGCCTAGAGGTGATGAAAATTCATTTTCAAATCTTAATTCGCCATGGTCATACATTTTAAAATGCCATCCATTGTAAACATTTTAAAATTTATAACCTGGACAGATGACATTATTTGTTGTTGTTTGGAGCAGGAAAATTGCCTCATTTGTTTTAATATGACATAAACCTGTACAAACATTTCAAGCTTTATATTATGCTCATGTAAGATGAGCATAGAAAAGCTTTATAACCCCGGGACCTTATTTTCAAATATTGGCTTAAATATATTTGATATGTATCATATTCGCACAGTATACATTGCTTTATTGATAAGATACCTCAAACTGTATTTTGACTCGTTGCAATTGAAAACAAATTGCACATTCGCAAATTAATTAAATGTCAGTTCCTGAAAGCGTTGAAGTCAAATTGAATGAAATTTAAAATCCCATTTATTAGTTGCATAGATTGAAGTCTGGTCTTATTTTCAAAATGAAATCGAAAGAAAAATTGATTTCAACATCGATTTAAGAATGCATATTGCATCAATACGTCAGCACATGAACGTTTAGAATTTGCATATGCGTGTATATGAGGTCCCTAACCAGATCCTTCTCTGCTCGAATTTACGAAGTGGCACACTAAACAAATACACAGACAAAAAAATGGTACTTACCTCGGTTAATAACACATACTCAACATAACACCATCGGTAATAGTTTTCAGTTGTTTCTAAATTCAAGCGTTAGCGGTATTTGACTTTACGCCGAAAGTAAATGCTAAAAACAAGCATTTAGGTAAAATCTATAGGCTTTAATTACATGTGAAAAGAAAGTACGTATGACCAGGGCAATCACATACTGCAACCCAAGCCATGACACAGCGAGGAAGAGCCACAGAACACAAGGTAAAGCATCCGACTTACTCTAAGCTTTCATTCCAATCCTATAGATTGTTATTGTATGTATAAATGTCTTGCATGTCAATTTGAATCAGATTTTTTTTGTTTAAACCAACTTACTCTTCCCCATCAACATGATTGCAAAACTAGAAAGGACACTTAAGTACAGCATAATACATGAAAGACGCAGAACCCCTATAAACAATGAGGGCATCACTAAATAATAAATCCACCGCCTGAGAAATGACAGCAACCAAATCAAAATTAGTTTAGCGCGCATGTACATGTAGGCTTCTTACAATCTAATCAAATTATTACATTGTGATGAAACAAAGAAAAGGGCTCACAACCGTAGATAGTCAGAGGTTGAGAAAACTTCAAGTTGAGCAACGTTGGGCGCATCTAAAACCAAGAATCGTTCATCAACACACGGATGAAAGATTTTAGCCAGGGTCGTCATTGTGGCTGAGGCCTAACCCACCGTCGTACAATTAAAGAGGAAATCATAATCATTGTGTTAAATTTCAGACTGTCGCATGATATCTATGTTATATCCAATTTTTCATAACGTTTGATTATCGTTTTGAATTGATCACTAATATTAGGCTTTCCAACAATTCGTTTGAATTTTTAAACTTAATAACAATAAGTACTGACATCGATATGCCCTGATGCAGAATAGTTTTTTACCACCATGAGTATTGTATTTAACAAATAAATCTGAGTGTCTGTGGTAGAATTAAGAAAACTGTTTATGAATTTTATTATATTGATAGAGCCAATTATTGGTTTCTGTTGTTGAAGTCACTAACATCAGAGCACTTTCGCAAAACAAATACGCTGCAAAATATCTTTAATAGGAAGGGGACAAGGGACATTTCCATCCAAAATGGGAAAATAACTATATGATACTAGAGGACTTCAAAAACGCATCACCATAATTTTGCAATTTTCTCGCAAACGGTAAAGCCACTTGGAGCCTGAAATGTGCAACTCAAAATTGGTATGAATCAGGCATTAATTTGACTTTATCAGAACGTGACGTTTCTGGTGGCGTCACATGGTAGCATTCAGCATCCAGTTCTATTCAGCAAAGTAAGGTAATTCTTTTAGGTTATTTTTTATTTACACAGTAGCGTGTATGATACCAATACCAGTAATGCATTTTATTAACTTTTTCTAATCAATAGTAATTGATAACGTCAATATTTTGAAATTAAAACATCAGTTTACAGCTCATTTTCAGAAAATTCTCCATAAGTTACCTTTATGTACACTCACAATTTTGACATTGACTATTTACACCCTTAGCAGTCATATGCTGATTACGTTTTACTGTAAAGCATGGCAGGAAATAATTTTTCACAAATGTGAGAACGTCTTCAACACTTACTTTAGTGTCACTTGCACAAAACAAAATTTAATCAGAATCTGTCATTTGTAAATGACATTTGTCTCTGCAAACAAAACCAAACGAAAGTAAATAAATTTTGAAAGATTCAAGATGTTAAATGATATCGCTAGACTATAGTAATCAGAGTGGGTGGGTATATCAGCATCTTTAAACCGGTAAGAAGTTAAGCACACCGGACTGTTAATACATTTTGAATCGTGATGAATGTGTAACCGTCAAAGATGCATAGGACACATATCTGTTGAGTAAGGAGAAAACATTAAAGAGGGTTAACTTGCTGGTGGTTTAAACATATTTTATTTGTATACTTTGTACATAGAACAACATATAAAGACATACAATAATATACAGCATACAAATGGGATTCAGAAGAAAGTCTTCAGACTTATACGAATCTGTATCCCATTTAAAATATCATTTTACTCATTTTATCGATGTTTGAAGAGAAAACCATTTCTGTACCAATGTTAATTTTGGTAATCAAATGTACTACGAGAGTTTGGAAACTTTTTAATTATACAGGTATGTAATATAGCAAGAGGCTGGATGGACGGGGATGGAACATTTCATTTTCTAACGTTTAAACAGATTATAAATGTATACAAGTTCGTAAATCTCAAGGTCAAAGAGTAGTTACTTAAAGGCAATTATTGGAATCATGTAGTCCTTAGTATATACTCCTGTATGATGACGAAGAGCTGCCTATTTGTCTCGTCGGACAGATCTGTGCCTCCGTATAAAAGAGCATTCAAGGTTAATTGGCATAATTGAGATATTGATTGCATCATTTTCTGGCGCAAGTTATCAAATCTATTGCAATCAAACAATTAGTGTTTGGTAGTTTCCGGTCTACCACAAATGCAAAGCAGACTGTCAATGATGCTTTTTAAAAGAGGTGGTGATTAAGAATGCTGCAATCCATTCTCAGTCAAGAATGATAGATTTGACCAATGCGCTTGCCATCCAGATAGGGGAGAGGGACACCGATTAAGGTAGAATTAAGACTGCGTTTAAAAAGCGCTAATACTTGTGCATTTCTAGAAGTATGGGGTAGTTCATTCCAATCGCGTACTACTGAAGAAAGAAAGGAATTGTAATACAACTGAGTATTTGATTGTATGTATTTGTAATCAAATGCATTACGGAGGCTATATGCTGTATTATTTCCAACAGTTTGGGGGACACGTGAAGACAAGTAGTCAGGACATAGTCAATTTTTCATTTTTTAGAATAGTATTTGTTTATGTTTCTTTTCATCTGCAAGAGAGAGAGTATCCCATCCAACTCCTTTTAATATTTTTTTCTATTGAAACTAGCTTAGTGGCACCACTGACAATACGTGCAGCTTCATGCTGTATTTTTTTCTAATTCATTTGCCTCGTATTGCGTACAGTTATCCCACACGACGTCAACATATTCAACTAATAGTCTGATAAATGAAAAAATAGATGATCTGTGGTGATTTGCTGTTAAGTAAGAATTTAAGTTTTCGCATTGCATTTATAGGATGCCAAGCTTTTGTTTTGATGTCGTTTAAGTGCTCATGAGACGAAAGATCATTCGTAAAGGTTAGTCCAAGGTGTTTGTTAGACTCAACAGTCATGATGTCTTGCTAATTCATGTAAAGGGTTGGATGAAGTGGTTGCAAGAGTTTTCGTGAGAATAGTAATGACTCGGTCTTCTGTAACAAGGCATATCAGAACCTATATTTTATGGTGATTTAGTTTATAAGTTCAAACGAATTGTTGGAAAACCTAATTTTAATGATCAATTCAGAAAGATAGTAAAACGTTATATAAGGGTTGGATATAACTTGGATATCATGCGACAGTCTGCATGCCTAGTTTTAAACCCAATCACGGTTTATAGCTACGGTTTCCTCTTTAATTGCATGACGGTAGGTCAGGCCTCAGACTCTATGATGGCTCTGACCTAAAGCTTTAATCGGTGGGTTGGTGCCTGATGCTTATCTGTAGCTGGACCCACCGTGGCTCAACTTGAGGTTTTCTTTAGCTCTGACTATCTGTGAGTCATGAGCCCTTTTCTTTGTTTCATCATGATGTGTAAATTTGATTAGAATGTTTCTCCATGATGATACATTGCATTTGTTAGATGGCCTCCATGCGAGCTGAACATTTCTTGTACTTCAACAACCGCAGAATCTAGGGCAAAGATTTGGTACCAGTAAAATGCATTTAAGCCCCCCGATGGCTTAGGCTGCTGTCCGTTCTAAGGCGGTGGTTCTGTTGTTGTTGACTTTTTGTTTATTGTTACTCCCATTGTGCGAGTCTGTAATTGTTCTATGTTTTGTTGTACGTTGCTTTGTGTCTGTTCTAGTATTGCAATCATCTTGATGGGGAAGAGAGAGCTGGTTGCTTTGCTTAATTTGTCTTCCTGGTGTCTCGTAATGGTTGAGCGGCTCTTCCTCGCGGTGCCACAGGGTTGTCTGCGGTCTGTGATTGTGATATTTCCTGATCATACTCACTTACTATTTTTTGATGGATTAAAGGTAAGAAGCCATTTGATGCCCATGTGTGTACTTGTGAAAGATCAGAGTTTAATATAGTTGCTGCTTGGATTTGATTTTCGACTTTGATATAGAGGCTAGTGTCATCAGCAAAGAGGCGTATGGATGAGTTAATATTGCGTACACTGTCATTTATGTAAATAAGGAAAAGTAAAGTGATGTGAGAAGACCCCTGGTATTACTACCCTTTATTCCTGTTGTTGAGATAATCAGTGAACCATTGTAGAAGATGATCTGTTATTCCTACTGTTTGCAATTTGTAGAGCAGACCTTTGTGCCATACTCGATCAAACGCTTTGCTAATATCGCAAAATATTGCACGCACTTCTTTACCTTCGTCTATTGCTTTACAGAATGAGTTATAGATGTCTACAAGTTGGTTTACAGTACTATCTCCTGGTTTAAATCCTGATTGAGGAGTAGTTAGGACTCAATGATCCATAAGAAAAAAAAGACATATTTGTGAACAATTTTTTCAAGTACTTTGCCAACTGTGCTTAGAAGTGATATTGATCTGTAGTTTGTGATGTCTGAAGGACCATTCTTTTTATGAATTGGAGTTACATTGGCTTGCTTCCATAAAGCTGGGACTTGTTCTTTAATAAGGGAGGCATCGAAAAGATCAGATGGAGGAAAGTATAAAGGGATTGGCTAGCTCTTTTAGAATTATATCATTGATAGCATGGGGACAAGAGGCTTTACCTGTTTGAAGAGCTTTAAGGACTGATTCAACTTCGTTAGCTGTTTTAGATATGGAGTTTAAGGTGAAATCTTGAATATTTAGATCTACAGGGAGATTTGCATTACTTTCATCAAGTGATGATTGTTCTGTGAAATAATCATTTAGTATAGTTGCCTTTCCTGTATTATCGGAGTATATGTCGCCATTTACATTGAGTGGAGGAGTAGATGAAGTTTGATTAGGCTTGATAAAAGTCTTTAGTGTCTTCCACCAATCTTTAGAACAGTTAATCTTTTCAGCGAGTTTGTCAATCTGCTCCTTTTTTGACTTACATAATTCATTGGTGACCATGTTTCTAAATGTTTTGTAATTATCGAAATCGTTAGCGTTTTGAGATTTTTTGAACTTATTGAAGAGTTGTTTTCTTTTTTATTATTAATTTCCTTATATATGTAGTCAGCAACGGTGGATCTGATGGCCTGCAAATTATTGTTTTGTTTGGAATGTGCTTTTTAGCTAACTCTGTTGAGCAAGTAGTTACATTTTCAGCGTATGTGTCAATGTTATCATGCTTTAATATATGCCAATCTGTTAGTTGGATTTCTGCGCAAAATGAATTGAAGCCGCATCTATCATATAGCCAGATGTGTTGTGATAATGTTGACTTCGCACTGTTATCAAACTTAAGTAGACAAAATATGGGACAATGATAACGTATGTTATGCTCTAAGAAGGGATCTCCAATACCAGTTAGGAATACATTATTACTATTAGATCTTAAAACAGATCTATGGCAGATGAAGAAGATTCTGTATATGTCGTGTATATTTGTATCGTTTGCAAGACCTATTGAGTTTTCGATCGCAATAAGCGTGTCGTTGGAAGAGTTGGACTGCGATAGAATGTGCACATTAAAAGCTTTTTGTGGTCAACGAATATTTCCACCCAAATGCACTCTGAGTTTTGCAGTTCAAGATGGATTCTACGTACAACTCACTTTTGACAAAGACACATACGCCACAATGCCGATCATTTACTCAATCTCTTCTATATAAATTAAAACCATTGAATATAATCTCGTCATCAGATATAGTATTATCTAACCATGTTTCTGTAAGAGAAATAACATCGAATTGCTGCAGTTCTGACTGAATAATATCAACTTTATTAAGTATAATTTGGACATTGTAATGTACAACTGAGAATTTATTTCTAGCTCTAAATCAGAAAATACTGACGCCGTGCTACTGGATGTATCCGAATATTGTTCAATATCGTCACATCTAATCAATATTAAGAATAAAACAATAAGCAGTTCAAAAGTAGAGAAGGATTTTGAGCCTTTGACCCTGAGATGCCGATGGTAATGCAGACCTATCTTGCTGTTGAATATGTGTCCGTCGAAATCACCTACCCCTGCTCCATAACAGCTGTTACTTCAATATCTTATAATTAACTTTACAACCATGCATTTTCTAGAACACAGTGAAAGCTTGTCAGACTTTGGTATGCAATAAAATTATATCGCTGTCATTCTTAGTGTTTGTGCAATAAAGGATTTAGTCTTAGTGATGCGTTTTCAAAGTCCTTAGGTAGATTTCAAAATTAAAACCAACGCGTTAACATAAATTTTAGATAAAATAGGTCATTTGTTATGAACAAGTCAAAGTCAATAAATAATTCTAAGACAAGGTTCCTACGATATACTGGATACATAAACTCCCAAAGAACCTATAAAGCAAGATTTATTGCCAATTCTACATGCAGTTCTGTACGACAACAGATTTTTCTTAATTATTAATCTCGTGCATTACTGCTTTCAAAAACTTGTCATTAAGTACTGCGAAAAAGTATATGAAAAATCCAGTAAAAATATATTTGGGTTTATTAAAAATTCAGGTGAAGTACTAGATAAACTTAAAGCTAGATTTAAATGCGACCACTTTGTCTTCATACAAATGTATGATTGTTCCACTTTTTACACTATTTTACCCCATAATTTGAAACTGATTGAAATAACCGTCTAAAGAGAAGGTTCTCCTTACCTTGTATGTAACGACAGGAACGAGTTTTCACCTTGGAACAGCCGAAAACATATCTTGCATGGTCATGTCAAAATGTATGTGATGCGTTGACTTTTTGTTGGACAACAGTTTTCGACGATTTGGCACTAAGTTGTATAAACAAAGTGTAGGGATTCCTGTGGGCACTAATTGTGCTCCCCTGGTAGCAGATCTATGCTTGTTTAGTTATGAGAGGGGCTTATGATGTCATATCTTTTGGATTGATCAGAAGTAAACAAAAAAAAAATCAAACACGGTTCTCATTTTATGCAAAATAAAGTGAGGCCCTCTCTGTTAAAAGTTTGTTCAATTAATTCAGTTAGTTTTTTATTAGATAATGGGACAGATGAGCACAGTGGTTTAGTGGTAAAGTGCTTGACTCGAAATCGAGGGGTTGCAGGCTCGCCGGAGGCACTGTGTTGTGTCCTTGAGCACATGACGGGGTAGTTTCTCTGAGGGGACTACCTTCTGCTCCCTCTTCCGTCCGTGGTTATATTGCTTGTATTGCCTCTCCCGAATCCCCAAATGAGTTAATGGCACCTACGAACGCCTCTGAATCGATAACGACCCAGTTACGATGTCTTATAATGCATTAGGATTTAGTTACGAATCATCTACGACGTTTTTTGAATAAGGAGTTCGTGGCCAAAGTTTTTACAGTTCAAAATTTGGCCACGAATTCCCGATACTTACGATGGCAAGGACTGACTGATTAAGATCTTCACGAACTAATTACATTTTAGCTACGAATCCACAAATTGTCAATTCGTGGTAATTCATTGGATTCGTGGTCTGTGTGCAATATGGTTATTAGATGTTGTATATATAGCCTCAACATGGAATCGTTGTCAAACTTTAAAAAGTATAACCGTATCTTATTTATCAAACTACAGTTCTTATTTCTCTACGAAACATATGTTTAATTGCTAAATGAATACCCGTATAACATGAAATTGTGGTACTATTTGCACTGCCGATCAACGAAGGTTCAAGTCAGCTTGCGCAACTGCGTATATTCGCCAGAGCGTTCGCTACTCGCATACACAATGCATTGATGTTGAGGAAGGTTTGAGCCTCTAGCCCACCTGGATACCTCAACATGGGCGTTTAAAGGAAGCTTTTGAGCATATGCGATCCGCAATAATTATAAAATCTCATGTGCTGAGCCGAAAGCATTCTTGATAAGAAAAAAATAGAAAGGCACAATGATTATATTATTTTTACACTCAGATCTCGCCTCCTATAGTTGTCTCATTAATGTGTACATTTTCGTTTCATTGCAGATTACGAAGAAAGGGAGGCAAATGGATCCTCAACAAATATGTATTGCTATTCATTGTTGTGCTAAATATTATTGACTGTGCGCTTGTCCTTGGGGAATTAATACTTGATCTTCACCATGTTAAAAGTAAGTATGTTACACCGAAATTTGACCTCGTGATTGAGTTGCATGTGTATAACAGATGCGCCGTCAGCCTGATAAGTGTATTTATTGTTCGTTCGTTTTGTGCGACTGCTACATGCGAAATTTCAATAGTTTAGCTAATATTTGTAGCTAAGCAGGTAAATGAATGAATGGAAGGGTGGAAGGATGGATGAAAGGATAGGTAGGTGGCGGTGAACGGATGGACAGACGATAGATAGATAGATAGATAGATAGATAGATAGATAGATAGATAGATAGATAGATAGATAGATAGATAGATAGAAAGATAGATAGATAGATGGATGGATGGATGGATGGATGGGCGGACGTGCTGACAAATGGATACTAGTTGGGAATTTTTCTGTTAGAAAGATGCGGTTGTTGCAAACAATTCGTCTTATCTGATCAATGTTGGCCTCAAAGTTCTCCGCTCATTTTAACTAAGACAACGAGTACCCACACTTTATGTTTCCGACAACAAACAACGACGTTATTGGGAGTTTAAAGTGGCAATATTATACCGCATATCCGCCATTGCTAATGAACGTCGATCGACGTAAACGAACCGTACGCGCATCGGTATCAGCATTGCGCAGCTGATATTTTATACTGTTCTGAGTTGGGTAATAAACACAAGTATTTCATAACTTTCTGTGCAATAATATAAACTAATCACCCCCTCGGTGTTGCGAATTACCAAATACACTGTTGCCCTTGGCCTTCGGCCTTGGGCAACAGTACATTGGATCATCCACAGCACCTCGGGGATAATAGTTGTGACTGTTGCACAGAAAGGTATGAAATTGTTGTATACTGGCCATATCTTCGCCGCTCTTGAATGTCATGTTGTTAAAATACAAACATTGTTTAGCTAGATTAGAGACTTCCTACCTTAATCAATATAATCAAACGGAACAATTCGTTTAAAACTAACTTTGATAAAACATACAAAATGGCTCATAACTGACAGACACCCAGAGCTAACGAAAACCATCAGTTGAGACTCGGTGTGCACAGTCAAAGACAATCATTAGGCAGAAAGTCAACAGTGGAGTCAGATTCGAGTCTGAGGTCTGACCTACCATGGGTAAAAAGAGTATATCATAACTATAAACGATTAATGGATTAACAGGCATGCAGGCTGACGCATAGTATACATGTAGTATCTAGCTTTTCATAACGTTTGCCTATCGTTTTGAATAAAACAGGAAGAGATTGCATTCTAACGATTCTTTGATTTTATAACTTATAAATAACTAGACAATTGTGTAATATATATAGAAGACGTTGATTAGTCCTAATTTATGAATGATAAATCCAGTCACTTTATCTTTTATTCTTATTTCAGACACACTGTCTAAGACCGAGGAACAGACATCAACCTTTCTGGACCAACTTCAACAATTATATCCAGACAAATTCGCAAACATTACTCCAAACTCTATAACAGAGGTGTACAATACATTACTCTCAGCCACAATGCTCTGGGTAGAATCTGGTGATAAATATGCAACAAATACATTGACTTCCATCCACAACGCTACTTCATTCCATTTTAAATCAAACTTATCTGTTCCGCTGTCAGAACCGGCTGACTATGCAATCTCTGTGAACCAATCAAATAAGACATTTCCAAGTGATGGAGCCAGCAATACATTCAATATCAATGATGCACGCTCAGGGACCACACGTTTACACATGTCAAAAATGGCGATCAACGACAACGATGAAGGTGTTCTCAAAGTGTTTGGATTCGTATTTCATAAAATAAGCCTCACTATATGTATCATTCTTGTTGTCTGGGTAAGTGAACATGTTATGGTTCAGAATGCGCGGATCCAGAAAGTTTTGTCAGAGGGGGGTCCAACTTTGACAACTTTTTTTTTAGGTTAATGAGGGGGTGAAGGATCCAAATACCACTATTAGCGGGTCATTAACGTCCCGCCAGCGAAACGACATTTAAATGTCGTTTCGTTGGCGGGCCGATGATGGCTAACATTGAATGCTGGATTTATAGCCTTGTGATTTTAAGGGGATCCGGACTATTATTGTATAGGAACCCTATATTTTGTCATTTTCCAGGGGGGGGGGGGTCCGGACGCCCTGCCACCCCCTCTGGATCCGCACATGTTCAGCACATAAGATTTTGGTACTTGTCGCAAATGCACAAAGGCTTCCTTTACCCTTTGTATTCGGGGAACCCCAAAACGAGTACTTTATAAAACAATGAAGACCCAGATGAAATGCAGCATCATGCTGCATTTCATTAGGGTCTACTCTGTCTGTAAAGGTAAAAATTGGTCTTCAAACAAAATAATACATATGTTGTTGTTTTTTGAATTATAACTTGACAACCCTAAACATGTACACGTACAATGGATTATCCCAAGTTTATTGTATCAAACCAGAAGGAAGAATCCATTTGTATACAAAGGGTTAAACGCACATGCTGACGTAACCAGTACAGCGTTCTAACATTCTTTATTTTATACCCATACTTTGTATATGGGAGAAGTGAAGGCTCTGGCGAGACTGTGCAAATTCGATGGCTCGTCTGAGCCTTCACCACTCGCCAATGCGAATAGAATCAAAATATCTTGTGCTTTTTCTACTTTTGATAAGCCTAACAAAAGCATCAAGAGATGTAGTCTGGTGTGCATCAGTCTTGGAGTCCTGCTTCCCACTAACATTTATTGTGTGAATTTAGAATAGACGTTAACCGTGTGAAAGATTTGCTGGGTTAAGATGGGGAACTTTTTTTTTTTTTTACGAAAAACATTGAAGTAACGTACGCGGCCCTAAAGTCGTCATAGCCCTAAGGTCGTCAGTTTTCTTTTGGCCTCGCTCTTTTCCGTCCACATCATCAAAACTTCTTAGAGGGGGCATCATTTGAAAGGAAATTATCTGCCCTGTGTATTGATATATAAAGTACAGTCGCCGTATGAAAGGTGTCCGAGTGGTAGGCATTGAAATGAGGGTACCCAATTGCATGCAAAATTTGGAGTCTGTCGAGAGTTGAAGGCAATATTGATATCCATCCGGCGAAACAAAATTACTATACTGTACATCTGTCCCACATAAACACATGCGTTTTTCACATGTACAGAAGATATCGAATTAGCAATAATTACGTTCTTTTGACCGTTATGACGACCTCTAACAGAAATAATAGGTTGAAAAGTGAGATGACGACTTTAGGTCCGGCCTGCCGACTTTTGGGCTTCAAGAAAATGAATGATTTTTCTGCCTGTTTACTCACTTCGTCTCTGCTCAAACAATGAATTTTAACTCGTTTTATGCAACAGTCATTTGTATCTCCTACCCCTTAGGGGCCATGGACACCGGGGACATACTGGGGCTTAAGTGCCGGGATTTAACCTCTCAACCGTCAGAGCAGTGCCGTTGATGTGCCAGGGTTTTCATTTTCCGCTATAATAGCCTTTACGGTCGGGTCAGCTCTTGTTTTCGTTGTCTAGATAGTATATTAAATGCTCATAATTGTCAATTTCTAAATTCCAAGTCTCTGTAGCTGAGCATGCCAGTTTGAATCAGTATAGGTTGCAAACCCCAAAGACATGGTTACTTATAAAGTGGCCCATGTAGAGCAGCCACATTCAGTACGCCTACGGGACTA
Organism: Loripinus fragilis; assembly: GCA_964019695.1. Classification (NCBI taxonomy): domain Eukaryota; kingdom Metazoa; phylum Mollusca; class Bivalvia; order Lucinida; family Lucinidae; genus Loripinus; species Loripinus fragilis. The sequence continues at coordinate 4,039,417 of OZ026519.1, forward strand.
TTAACACCTGAATTAAGACATTCAATTTTCTACATGTACCCGACCAACAGTGTCTCTCAGATATTCAATTTAAGCATAAGCTGACCTATATATAAATGTACGCTCATGTATGTTTTAGGATCATGCCCCCGCCCCCGCACCCCCCCCCCCCCCAAGTATACATCCAAACCTCCACCACCAATTAGAGTTTCATTACACATCAAGGACTACCAATTTCGATACTAAGGGCAACAAAATAACATAATGACCAGCAGCATACCCACTAAGACCTTTAATATGTCTTGTAAGCCCACCAATACCGCCACTCGACCTTCAATGCGTTCCCAGGACCACCAACATGGCACTTGACATTCCAAAAGTCCCTTCGGCCACATGCACCGTTACTCAATTAAACAACACGCCTACGACAGTGAACATTGTCACTCATACCTTCAGTTCGTCCATAGGACCACCAACACCACCAATGAGACCTTCAATACGTTCCTGGGACCATTAACACAGACTCTCAGACCACCAGTGTATCCCTAAGACGACCTCCACCACCACTTAGACATATACAACACACCTACGACTACCAACGCTATCACTCATGCCTAGAACGCCTATACACCATAGCACCAGCACTCAGACCACCAGGACATCTCTCGGACCAAAATCACACCCAGTTAGATAAAATTTATTTAATAAGCGCCACCACTCAGACCTATACTGCGCTTATAGGACCACAAAATACACCACACATCGTCGACGACCTTAGGGCCTAGTCACTGACGACTTTAGGTCTTGGTGGTCCTAAAGTCGTCAGACAGACCCCTCTTGACAAAATCGGTCTTTTAACGTTATTTTCGGGTGGTTTCAAGCCATTTTCTTTAGTTTATCAACTAGCTGGATGGTTAATCTACCATCTGCTAAAGTCTATTCTTAGCCAGCGAGTGTCTCTTATCCGGGGCAATCGCTTAAATGCGTCAAACTGACGACTTTAGGGCCGCGTACGTTAGTCCCATTTGTCTACCTACGATCGGGAGTTTCAACTGCATTGTGCACGCTGAAATAGTGCTCAGGGATACTAATTAGACATATCGATCGAATCTAATTTATATTCTTGGATGGTAAAACACAGTTGTTTGATTAATAATGAAACTTACTTCTTAGGAATCGTTGTGGTGTAGTGGATACACCACTCGCCTTGAAAACCAGGAATCGCTGGTTCAAAAATAGTAAGTGAGTATCACTCTTTGGTTTTACCAGTATATCGGATCAGATTTTAAGCTGTGACCCCGTCTCCATATGACTTTATCTGTTGTGAGGACGTTACACACACACACACACACACACACACACACACACACACACACACACACACACACAGAGTTTGGTTCTTCAACTTATATAGTATCAAATTACAATTTTAGAATAGTTACATACTAGTATATCACATCGTTTATGTCCCTATTGCTCTTTGTTTAAACACCATCAAGTATTTAACTAAATAATATACATGATTGCTCGTACATAGTCACAAAAAGTATTGCAAAATTCACAGTTCGAAATTTACAATAGACTATTAGAGAGATTTCATGCCTTAATAGTACATGTGTAATACGATATGAGAGCCTGCTCAGATTCAGATCAAATATTTGTTGTCCTTTACGATGCTTTTAAGGTATTCAAAACACACAATACAACACTTTAATCAGACAACTTATTGGTGGACAGAAACTATTATATAATCAAATTTATACAACAATCTTTCTGAAACAGTATAATGTATTGTAATAATTTTTCTTTTGGGCATATCAGGACCTATATGTCATGATGGTTTAGTTTATAAATTCAAAAGAATTGTTGGAACACCTAATTTTAGTGATCGATTCACGTTATAAAAAAGTTGGATATAACTCAATGACGGCTCTGACGTAAAGCTTTAATCAGTGGGTTGGTGCCTGATGCTTGGCTGTAAATAGGCCCATCGTAGTTCAACTTGAGGTTTCCTATAGCTCTGACTATCTGTGAGTCGTGAGCTCTTTTCTCTGTTTCATCTGTTTCATCATAGTGCGTTAATTGGATTGTATTGTTTCTCTATGATGATACATTGCAATAGTTAGGAATCTAGGGCGAAGATTTGGTACCAGTAAAATGCATTGAGCCCCCCCCCCCCGTGGCTTTGGCTGCTGTCTGTTCTAAGGCGGTGGCTTCGTTGTTGATTGTTACTCCCATTGTGGGATTCTGTAATTGTTCTATGTTTTGTTGTGCGTTACTTTGTGTCCATTCTAGCTTTGCAATCATCTTGATGGGGAAGAGAGAACTGATTGCTTTGTTTGTCTTACTGGTGTATCGTGATTGTTGTGTGGCTCTTTCTCACGATACCACGGGTTTGTCTGCAGTTTGCGATTGTGGTATTTCCTGATCATATTCATTTACTATTTTTTATGAACAACTCAATGGAATCAAGTCTGGTGTTTTCAAAGTATGTTCTGGGTTCTCTCTATTTCTAAAATATCCGTTTTCCTGAAGCTACTTTTCTTTGCCAAATAAAGTGTATCGAATATTCATTTTATTATTCCAAACATTTTACATGGTAAAATAGTATCATCATAGGAATAATTGTCTGAGCTATCATCTCTGTACTTAGGTTTATACACTTTGAACACTCAATTTAACGTTCTGCTGTGCTATACCCAATACCTACAACTAAATGTGTTCAATGTTCACCATCAATGCATTCGTATCCGACTCTACACATTATTAATACTAGCCTGTGGCATTTTAATTCTACATATACCATAATCGAACATGTATGATAGAATATGCAGTCCAATACCTTACAAAGTATTTTATTCCTCACATAGCATTGTTTTCTTGCTCAAACTAAACGCCTTGATCAATTAATTATATATATCTCTTAACAGCCCAGGTTTAGGTGTCAAGTAAGTACGACATGCGTTCAAACAAATTGCTTTTGTATGAATAATTGGGTTAAAGTAATAGGAAAAAGACGAGAGACTATCAATCGCTGTAAATTATAAAGCTCATGGTATGACGTGTAATTAGAACAGACAGAAACATCCCTAAACATTCAACTGCGTTATATGTGCTCTCTCGGGAGGTTCTTCATACTTTATGCCTTCACATGCGATTTTAATAATTATTGTATTATCAAGCAATGTTAGCTTCTGTGAACCTGCAAAAATGCTCAGACTCACCAGAGCATTTGTTACTCATATACACAAAGATAAATGTCGATAAACAAACATTCCTTATGCAGACCTCAAGCTCCACTGAATATGTCAGCATGGGCATTTATACATGTACAGTGTTTTATACGCCCGTATTTAAAAGCAGTCATATTATGGCATGGAGCTGTCCGTTCGTCCGTCGGTTAACAACCTTCAAGATATCTTCTTGATATTTGATATAAATGTATATTAGGTCAAGACAATGTGTCATACAAAAAGTATTGTTCCTCCTTTCTTAGCGTCTGAGATATGCCCCTTTGAATATTGTGATATAAAAAAAACTTGTACGCACCTTAACTCAGTAACCGTTATATAGATCTTCGTGGAACTTAATAGGAATGTGTATCATGTCAGTACAAAGTTCCTCGGACAATTATGAATGCTTTCCATTTTTATTTCAATTTTATGACACTTTGATTTTTTTTATGCTAATTTTGTGTATTTTTATTCTTGTACAACCCATAACTCGTTAACTGTTTGGGATATCTTCGTGAAAAGATCTTTTACAGTGGGAATTGGAATCACAGTGTATCACTGCCTATAACTTTGATAAAAATTAAAATTGGTCAAAAGCTTTCATCTTCATATATAAGCTGGCTGATACTCTGTATTTTACACTGTTGCGTTTAGTTTCCCTTTTCAATGGATGTACAGCTTTATTTTGGGGCTAACATTTTTATTTTTGTATTAAAGATATAGGAAAATAGAAAAAAAGCATTATCCCCCAAAGACTCAACTAATCATTTTTAGGTAATGCGTTCTCATGTTTTACATAATATACGTAAATAGCATGATGGGACTGGGGGGGGGTTGATGACGCACAGCCAAATATGTGAAGTCTGGGCGAACCCCAACGTTAATCAATTTAATTTTTTGTGTGTTCTATTAAAATCTTTTTTCCAATATAATGCTAAAATTAGTATAAGTGAGTTCCCTTTTCAAAACCCATAGTTATGAGATATAACAACTTTTTAGCATATTTTTTCTTTAGATTATGAAAATTGCCATTTTAATAAATTCTATAATTGATTACTTATTCTGTACATATACTGTAGCTATCCAATACACATAAGCTATAGTCCGGCTAGTTAAGGGGATATATCTTTCAAAAGCTCTTACTTGCATGAGAATTTTCCGGTATAAACAAGAATTGCTTTTTTGTCAAGGAGACGGATACTTTTGGCCACATTGTTGTTTGAACAACTTATACATAAAAGTAAGTAAAGGTGCAAAGATCAGGAATCGATACAATCAAGTACCACACCTGACCCAGGATACAAATGGGAAAGTGACAAACTCACAGTAGACACCACAAACGAGAGCCAAGGGGTCAGCCCTTTCCCAGCAGGTGACCACAAAGCACATATAAACAGACGCACACAAAACATAGCAAACACAAGACAGAACAAAAACATAAAAGATCCACAAAAGAAGTACCGCCTTGGAACGGTCAGTAAAATAATTTACTGGAGGGCTTAAACCAGTTTTACGGCGCCAACCTCACCCTTGATTCTGATGTGAGCCAGGACACATTTGGGAGAGTGACAAAACACAACATAAACGACAGCCAAGAGGTCAGCCATTTCCCAGCAGATGACAACAAGGCTACAAAGAACAGACACAACATTACAACACACACCAACATGAAGCATAACCAACAAAAACGATCCACAAAAGAAGCATCGCCTTGGAACGGTCAGTAAAAATACTTTTACTGGAGGGCTTAAACCGGTTTAACGGCGCCAACCTCACCCTTAATTCAGATGTGGATCAAGACACATAGATATTTGGTTTGCATGAAAGACCCCTAACTTATCAATGCATCATCTCCTAAAACATATAAATCAAGATATAACAAGGAGATAAAGCAAGGATAAGGACTCAACAGTAAATTAAACTGAATACCGGAGCAAAAGAAATCCAACAGGTAAACCCCGGTGGACCCGACAAACAGCCAAAGCATCAGGCCCCTACCATCTCATCAATAGATAAGTCTTTAAGTCGGAACCATCATAGAGTCTGAAGTCCGACCCACCGGCGTGCAATTAAAGAGGAAAGCAAAGTTGCCAACCGTGATTGGGTTGACTACCAAGCATGCAGTCTGTTGCAATACATTAATGTTATAGCCAATCTTTTTATAATGGGAAATTATTTTAATGAACTGCGCTGAAAAATTATTAGAGCCAACAATCTTCTTCAACTTATATACCAAGTCACCATAGAAATCAGGTTCCGAAAGTCCTTGGCGCAAGAGAGATTTAAGTCCAACTTGGAATTTAGAAATTAAATCATAGTATCGTCTATAAAATTTTGAAAATGTTTTGCGAAGTTTATGATACCGATAGCCTTGTTTAAGAAGTTTCTGAGTTAGCAATTTATTGCGAGTGTTGAAGTCATCAACATAGCTAGATGCTCTAGCAAAACGAATGAGTTGAGAAATATAGACTCCATAGGATGTAGAACGAGGAACATCACCATCTAAAAATGGGAAATTGACAATTTCAAAATCAAAGTCGTCACGTTTATCATAAATTTTGGTAGAAACAATATCATTAGAAATTGACAAATGCAAGTCTAAAAATGCGGCTTTGGTATCAGAGGCATTGGCTTTATTAAGTTTGAGCTCTGAAGGGTATATTTGACTAACCATATTGTCAAAATAAACATTATTAATATTTAAAATATCGTCCAAATATCTGGAAGTAGTGTTAAACGCATCAATAACATCAGCCTGCTTATCATCAGAAAGAGACATCATAAAGTCCCTTTCATAACAAAACAGGAATAAATCTGCAACCAGGGGAGCACAATTAGTGCCCATAGAAATCCCAACTACTTGTCTATCACATAGATCACTTTACGCCCCAACATACAGCTTTTGAGCAATCCGCAGCATGCTTATCAGTCTTTTTAGAGTTACTTCCGGGTTTGATATCGTTAACAATGCTGTGACACGCTGGATGAACTTTAGAGAAAACCATTGGCATGAACATGACCTACAATTATTCGACTACAATATTTAGAAGTATTTTTGCCCAAAATTTACAAATTTCTGGTAGAAAAATATAAATTTTCAATTTTTGCTTATGATTTTTTCAAGGTCAAATAGGAAAATTGTAAATAATACCAGAAATACATTATACTTGGGTCAAAAAACTTCTAAATATTGTAGTCGAATAATTGTAGGTCGTGTTTATGAAAATGACTTTCTCTAGACTTCATCCAGCCTGTCACAGCATTGTTAACGGTATCAAACCAGGAAGTAACTCTAAAAAGACTGATAAGCATGCTGCCGATTGCTCAAAAGCTGTATGTTGGGGCGTTAAGTGATCTATGTGAGATGTATAAGTTGTTCATACAACAATGTGGCCATAAGTATCCGTCTCCTTGACAAATATGCAATTCTTGTTTATACAGGAATTTTTTCATGCAAGTAAGAGCTTTTGAAAGATATATCCCCTTAAGAGAGACTTAGTGGTTCTTAGCAAAGACACACCCTTGGACATTTCCATATAAAAATCGGTAAGACAAAGTGTGTTTATTCACCTGTAAACGCTTTACAGCTGTATACCTGTATATATCTGGCAGTTTTGAGCTCATTGTGGGAAAAGGGCATCTCAAATTAATTTGGATAACAAGGAGACTGACTAGTCTAAATATATGCACTCTGACAATGTTTTTACTATTCAAATTATAATAATGAATTAGAAAATAAAATAATGGTCCGTAAGACAAATAATACTATAAATTGGTCAGCACACGAGATGATGGTTCTTATTACATTGGCGTGTTGCGAAGGCTCCGACGAGCCTGCATGTACGAATGACCTCGCCAGGGCTTTCGCTTCTCGCATAAACAAAGTATGCAAGTTGAAGAAGACTCCAAACACCCTTTAGACATCTAGTCTCTCTGGACACGGCCAGAATGAGCGATTATGAGAGGCTTTTTCGGATTGCACAAGATCAAATTTCATGTTTGTATGCCCTTTTCGCATGATCCAGATACTCACTTAACCCTCGTCCCGCTAAATTCTAATTGGTGATTTATTAGTATTGTATCAAACCAGTTTTGCCACATAGACAGAATTTGAAGAAAGGGCAAGCCTACCCTCCCCCAAAACTTTCACAACATATCCATCCCGGAAAATGAGATGTAGCAGGTCCCCAGCAACAAACTAAAGATAAACGTTTACCAGGCAGTTGGTCACCCTTGTCGTCTGCGCTTCAGTTGGTTGCACGAGTAAAGCGTACATAGGTATTACACCCGATTTACTGTAAACTAGTCTTGTTTGACATTGTATGGCAGCGCTCTGTCTGACACGCCCAGTCTCTGATAGCTGGTCACACTATACATGGCCCTTATATACGTAGGTGTTATTTACGCATGGATGAATAGTTATAGTGTATTGCTGCATAATATTGCACCAGGTAAATATATTGTCATCAACGTAGAATAGACTACAGTTGCACTTCAAAATATTTTTTACAAATCAGAATAAAAAAAATCATTTAAATACTCATGATTTTGGACTTAAAAATACTTTCAATGTGATTTGTAATTGAGTATTGATGTTATGATACTCTTGCAGGTGAAAATAATTGATTACTAAATGTTTTGGAGAAGTCAAATTTTGCACCCTTACCCACTTTTGTAGCGTCTCCTGTTTTGTCATATGGGTCTACCTGTCTAATTATATTTTTGTATTCGATCCTAATATATATAACGTCTTATTCAAAAGGATACCAGTGATAACTTACGCATATGGAAGTTTTGGGGGGCATCAGAGAAATAGGTAGATACCCTATCAAAGTATCAGAGGTCCTTTTATAGGAATATGTATTAGGTAATGAAGATGTGTTGCATGCATAAATGACTCTTCCCCCATTTTTACCTTCAAAGTTTGGTTAATTGTGTTCCCCAAAAATTCTTGTATGCCCCATAACTCGGTAACCCGTTGGGATATCTTCTTGGAACTTTATAGGAATGTTTATCAGGTCAAGATCTTGTGTCACATACAATTACGGTTGCTTTCCGTTCCTCTCATTTCTTAGTTATGGCCCTTTGGTTAAGTTTTAAGGCGTATTTACATTCTTGTACACTCCATAACTCATTCACTGTTCATGATATTTTTATGCAGTTTTATAGGAATGTGTATTAGGTAAAGACTATGTGACGCACACAAAATTAGTTGCCCCCTCTTCCTAGTTTCTAAGTTATGCCACTTTGATATTTTCCCAAAATATTATTGTACACCACATTTGTCAGTAACAATTAAGGATATTTTCATGCAGCTTTATAGGAATGAGTACTAGGTCAAGCTGATGTGTCTCGTCCAAGAATGGTTGTTCCCCCTTTCGGAGTGTCTGAATTCTGCAGCGTGTGAATATGGTGTTTTCTGATCATACTCGCTTACTTTTTTATGCCCTTTGATTATTGTTTTTGAAAAATAGTGTACGCACCATAACTCAGCAGCTGTTATATATATATATATATATATATATATATATATATATATATATATATATATATATATATATATATATATATATATATATATATATATATATATATATATGTTCATGAAACTTTAAAGGAATATGTATCAGGTCAAGACGAAGTGTAGGGGGGTACAATTATTTTTGCTTTCCATTTTTTCGTTTCATGTTGTTTTTTTTTGCTTATTTTGTGTAATTCTCATTCTCGTACACACCATAACTCTTTAACCGTTTGGGATATCTTCATGAAATGTTATTGGAATGTGTATTAGGTAAAGACGATGTGTTGCATGCAAACATGATCGTTCCCCCCCCCCCCCTATTTAGTTTCCAAGTTATGCTCATTTGATAATTTTACTCAGTAACCGTTTGGGATATCTTTATGGAACTTTATACGGGCATATATAAAGTCAAGATCATATGTTGCTTACAATTATGGTTGATTTCTGCTTCTGAGTAATTGAGCTTTGATTGTGTTTTAAGCTTATTTTGTATAATTTATATTTTTGTACACGCCATACCTCATTCAGACTTTAGTCAGAACAATGTGTTGGTCACAATAATAAGTGTTTCTCCTTTCAAAGTTTGAAGTAATGCCTTAGCAAACGTGCGTATATTGCGCTGCTGGCGGAGATCTTGTTGCACATGCGATAAATACCTAAATCCCATGTGCTGGCTTTATTAAATTTTGTGAGTATTCCAGATTTTTGAATATCTATTGCAAATACGACGAACTGGCATTGACTCCCAATAGGCAACATGCAAACACATATCAGCTAAAGTAATACAGGGATTTTATCAATACTTATATTTGCATCAATATATCCAATGTGATGTACTGAATGACAGACAAGCTTCACGTCATGCAATTTGTCTCTGGTGTTTGACAGCCTGACATTACTTTGAGTTGTATTGTTCTCACAGGTCTATTTCACTTGGCTCAACTAATATTGATTGTAGTAAGAAGATATGGAATCGCGGAAAACAATTGCAATATTCGGAAATTGCAAATAACTTTGAGGCAATCTGATTTAATTCGTCAGAATCTACAAATAAACCAGCACATGAGACTTTTAGCCCTTATTACATTTTCGACCAACGAAGGCTTATGCGAGCCTGTGAAAATGTGCAGATTTGCCCCGTTTGATACTTCAGATTAGATGCTTAAAGGAGGTGTTTACGTTAATGTGACAAGTACGGAGACTTATGATTCTACCCAAATTTATCTTTACAAATATAAGCTTTTACAAAAAGCTTGATCTAAGCTAAACGTGTATAAAATTGTTAATCTGAACAAGTCATCTTCTAAGCATGCACAAATAAGGTTTGTGACATACATACAGTCAGACATAATGGCAGTCAGATAGGTAGACACCTAGATTTTGGTGCTCAGGCTCACAGCTCGTGGAGCACTGGCCAGGCGCTCTATCCACCAGTGCTACCTGTGTGATGCAAAATCAACACCACCTGCTTTCTTTGAATTGTCCCATTTGGCTTGTTGTGTTTTGACTTGGAGACTTCTCTATCTGAACAAAGTGAGGACGAAGGCTACGACCAGGAATCGATACAATCAAATACCAATCAAATACAACAGGTCCAGGACATCATATGGGAAAGTGACAAAAACACAAGAAAACATCACACACAAAAGAGCCATGGTTTAAACAAAGGGCAACGTTGGGTTTTGACATACGGACAGACAGACGAGTTAACCAACTACACTATCGTCAGCTACCTGGAAGTTCCAAAATCACTACCTACTTCCTTTGTACTGACCAATTCGAAGCGAACATCTAATCAGCTTAATTTAGACTGATTATGTCAAATAAAAATGTATCAAACGAAATAAAGTTAATTTATAATGAGTAGCTATACCCATTAAGAGCATTTTGAATTTGGGACGTGTCTGGTTGTTTCACTGTTTCGTCTATCTACTATGTCTTTCATTTTCCATAAAATCTGAGTTATCATTTATCTGAGAACACTACTGATGTTATATGACATAGTGTGAGCAATCCATGGGATACTGCGTAAATACTCGTGTGCTACTAATTAAAAATACATTTTAGGAAAATCTGGTAAAACGTCATTACACATTTATATAAAAAAACAACATCATAAAATACTCTTTATTCTTTCAGTTATAAACAATGCTTATACCTTTCATTTCCTTAAAAGCACACTTATCTCTTATCTGAAAAATCTTTAAGAAGCTTATATTAATTATCTTAATTGTGTAATTGCAGGTGGTTTTGAAAATCCTTTGTTTTGGGAAGCACATGTTGGACAGAAAACTTGAGGTATGAACTTCAGTAATCTGGCGTTAGTCCTAAAATATTGATATATACACAATATTACTTTAGTAACTTGATCTGATGGGTCGGATCACGTCAAGTGGCTGTGCCAGGAATGATCAGATCACACGAAAAGAAGTCTCAGATCAAGTAACTAAAGTTATGATGTTTCTATTACTTACCTACATAAAAACAACAAACTGGACCAGGAAATGCTACAATCAAAGACCAACACCAAGCACCTCAAGTGGCATTCGTGGTGTATACAATTCAAAGATTATTTTCTCTGCTAACTTTACTTTATTACATGTGAGTTTTCCAGTGGATATTTATGATGCTCCTTTTGTTGCAGATATGTTTTCATTTTGTCATTAGAGAGAAGCCATGCTTATGTTATTGAAGCTTTCAGATCCACATCAATAAATCCATATAGATTACCTTTTCAATATTGACACATAAAATCAGATAATATATAAAACAACTATTTTGATTCTGAAGCCCCAGTTGTGGATTGGACTAGTCCATAGCAAATGGCGTGGTTCCATTCAAAACTTATGATAGTAAATGAAATTATTTATATTTTGAAATACTTATTTTTCACATGTAGGTGTGTCTCAGTCCCCAACATAGGCTGTATTTGTTTTGTGGCTATTTTTAATGTGAGTTACATGTACTTCATCAATGACTACTAAGTTACTTAAACTTCAGTATAGTGATTTATCAACGCCATAAATAATTTAAAGAATTTTCTAAATTCTTTAACAGACAAACAGAAGCATTGTAAAATAACATGTTGATTTAAATACTCTGATGCAGTAGAGCATATCAATCCCATTATTTCATTTTGAATAAGTTGAATAAAGGAATGCTTAGGAAAAACTCCTATTTTCTGGTCAATGCAAATATATAATCAAGCACTTTAAACTAGTTAGCAAAAAACGCACTTTGAACGTTGTTTGACAATGCCATAAGTAACAATATCGTCTGTTCTGTCTCACTTGTAAACACTGATATCATTCATTTTATTTGCAGGTTTTTGACAGCTTTGTGATACTAGCTTCCTTTATTGTGGATATGATTTTTGTGAAAGGTCTGACGATGTATACGATTCATGAGTTTGTTTACATATTGGCTTTTATGTTGCCATGGAGAGTAATTAGAGTCACAAATAGTAAGTACTTGTCGAACCTCTTAAAGTTAAAAGAAGGCAATTGGTTAATGCAACAGTAATAGGCAATGTTTTTACTAGAGAAGCTTTGTCTAGTAAAATTAATCCAAACCCACTAGTGGCTGTCCATTATAACGTGGTAGTTGTGTTTTTGTTGATTGTTGCTCCTTTTATGTGAGGATTTTATACAGTTTTTAGTGTCCTTTCAGGTTGTGCTGAGGAAGTGAAAGCTGATTCTTTACTTTTATAGTCTCATTGATGTCATGTAGTTGTTGATGTCCTACGTCTCTTTCTCGTGGTGTCTTTGGTTGGTCTGCAGTGTGTGATTTTGGCATTTCCTGGTCATTCTTACTTACCTTTTATGCCAACATTTTGAATTAAAGTGTTTTGTGATTGGTCAATGCTGAGTACAAGTATTTATATGGTGGAAACATATTTGCCACAAATTTTGAGATGACATTTTACCAGCCATGTAAATTTATTTCTCAGTGTGGTAAAGAAAATGCGACATTTCAACGTTATTCCATGAAATATTTTTCCGCTGTAGGATGCCTAATATCATAACATACCAAAGCATGTCTAAATGCTGTGGTCACCAGGGTTTCTCAACTCTCTAAATTAATGAGCCTATTGGTAATTTGATATTCTATGTTGGCATATTCTTTATCGAGAAGGAAGTAATGTCTACTGTTGGAAAATTAGATGACTCGTGCTGACATTATGTGTCAATAATACACTTGACATTTGACCTTTGAGATGACCATTATCTTGAACAAAAAGTAAACTAAATTTGATTAAAGTTAACATAATAATATTTCTATTTCTAAATTACACCCTTAGAGTTAATTGTTAAATACAATGTTGGTTTATATGCTCTTTGGCAGCATTGTATAGCACAGCTATGTTTTGTGGTGATTTAGTTTATAAATTAAAAAAAAACTAATTTTACCTGTGAATTTAAAAAGGAAATCAGTGGTTATTGGAATAATGAGATGTAATATGGATTTTATGTGACAGTCTGTATGCCTTGCTTTAAATCCCATTATGGTTCATAGCTATGGCTCCCTTTTTAAATGCAGGACGGTGGGTTAGGCTCAGGCTACTTTGAAAACCCTGACCTTAAACTTTCATCTGTTGGTTGGGGTCTGAAGTTTGCTTTTGACTGGGCTAAACAATTTTGTGTTCTAACAACAGCAGGATCTAGGGCCTAGGTTGTACTGGTAAAATATATTTTTGACCAGCCTTAAGCAATAATTGGTCTTAAAAACAATTGTTGTTCTTTTTGAGAGGAACCGTTTTACACAGGCGTTACTATATTTTGCGTTCAAATACGAGGGCTGTTCAAATATGAATGCAAGTAGCTTCATGGCTTTCTTCACATATATGCGACGACAAAATGTCATTATTTTCTGGAATGAATTATTTGTCGCCTTTAAAATGGCACCAAACAAAAAGAAACACTCACTATATTTCTCGAGTTACATACCCTTATATAAAGGCCATTCCTGTATACTAAAGTTTTTCTGAAGCAAATTGCAATGCACGTTTTGGTACATGTACAGATATAATGTCATATCTTTTGTAAGTTTAAGACAAAATGGCACCAAATTTTAGATGCAAGTTTAAGTAACAATCCAAAATTTGCTTGGAAGAAAACGTTTGTATAATTCTGTTTCAATCCCGAGTTAACAAGCACGTATGTGAAGTCATTAATTTTATGATAAACGTCATTTTGAGTTAATTACTGGTGATTTAATAATGAAAATCGCTGTTTCATTTTCTTTGCATTTTGCTGAAAACATGCCAAATATGCCATAAGGGAGTCCTCAATTTACAGAGTAATCACATTTCATATCATTTTTCAAGCATTTTTCTGCTTCTTAATGACGTGTTTACATTAATTAAATATGTTCAATCTGTCTAGTCCTCAAGACCTGGTGAGTATCTTTATTGTAAATAATTCCTATGGTGCTCAAACTTAAAGTTTACATTCAAATTTAGAATGAAGCCGCAATGTTATGACAAAAAATATAAGCATAAATTCTATAACCCCTTCTCTTAAGGCATTTTTGACTTAATAAAAATGCTTTTCAGCGTTAAAAAATTACCCACTATCCATCAATAATTTGTAGCAACAACTCAGTATGAGCGATCAACATATTGTCTTTGAGTTAAAACTAGTTTAAATGTTGCTTTGTGCATTTTGTTAGAGATAAGTTTAACTGAAAACTGAAAGGTGGTGTTTTGTTAACCATTTATTTGCAAACATAAGGAGACTTTAGTGAAAACGTTTTGTTGTAATTTAACAAAAGCATGTCGGATTTTCGCAACATTAACAGAATCATTATATAAGAATATGGGGATACTTCCATAAAAATTTTCAAGAAATTTCACCTGTTTATTGAAGAATTATTTGCTCGTATATGTCACTGGTATATGTCCGAAGCATTGAGTTTGTAAGTATACTAACGTGACCCTCATTCAAAAGGCTATAACTGAATAAGTTTACTGTATTTTTCTTTAGGTCTGATGCCAGTTTAAAGGTGACATATAGTCCTTTATAGAAACGTTTACCATTTTGTCGTAGAATATATATGAAAAGAATGTTATGAAGCTACTTGCATTCATATTTGAACAGCCCTCGTACGTTAACTTCATTTCTGAATGTTTTTTTCACAGTTAAACCTCAAGAACTCGAAATCTGATTGTTCGAAATTTATTATCATAAGTAAGGTATCTGGATGTTTTTTTTTTAATTCCTATCAAACTATTTGTTGTCGGACTTACACAAATAAGGGTCAGTACACGACGTTTAGGTACATTTAATGCAATTTTAAGTAATTGGTAGTATTCGTTATGAAGGTTTTTATACAGTAAAACATGTGTAAACGGCCACTCTCAAATGGGCCAAAACTGTTTTACTAGACCGATTATCACTTAATGCAGGTCAAAAATATTGCAGGATGCATTCTGCAATACTTTCGACCTTAATCAAGCTACAAGTTGTCATTAAGACCTTGTTATTTCTATTTTGAGTGGCCGTTTCACACAGGTTTTACTGTACACTTTTATATTTCACACACAAAATGTAAATTGAACGTTTCGTATCAAAGATGTTTTCACCTGATTCCTTTGGGTTTTATCAGCTTTGTGAGCGATGTTGACATGTTGTGCAAGATGTGCCAAGATTGTAAATGGCCCTGTCCCTGTTCAGCGCTATTGTGTGTGTTTGTATGTATATTGACCCATTAATACCTCGCTCAAATCATGAGAGCGACCAGTCTAGACTCCTCACAGATTTCAATGTCTACATCATATCCAGGACAGTATTTACAAATGTGTCGTGCGTGACACCTTAGTTGTGATTGAACTTCGGAAGAGAGAGCTGGTTGCTTTGCTTGATTTGTCTCCCTGGTGTCTCATGATGGTTGAGCGGCTCTTCCTCGCGGTGCTACGGGGTTGTCTGCGGTTTGTGATTGTGGTATTTCCTGATCATACTCACTAACTAGTTTCGTCTCCTGTGTTCCATGAAACACATCTTTAGATTCCTTAATATTTCCCCTATAAAGCCTTTCTTGAACTTAGCAGTGTCACTACCCTCGCATTTAATGTGCTATATTGGTCTGCACACTTTCTATTTCCTAGTTCTGCACTTTAGATGAACTAAACTGTTGCAGAGTGTTTGGTTGTGCTAGAAACTAGCATTGATTTTCTGTTTACAAAAAAAACTCCATTCAAAGTCCTGGCTGTTCAATTGATATATGGTAGCAGTATACTCACATTTGAGGGTTTCTTCCAACTGGTCGCTTTCTTGGCCGTATCCTTTCTATTACTAAGGTTCATGGCGAATTATCTCATCTCGTGATGGTTGAGCGGCTCTTCCTCGCGAAGCCACCGGGTTGTCTGCAGTTTGTGATTGTGGTATTTCCTGATTATACTCACTCACTATTTTTGGTACTTACGCAAATTAAGTGCTTTGTTGACGTGATGTCGCTCTAATAATAGGTTCTTTTCTCTGATATCACGATTTCTGCATGTCTGTGTTGGACACGGAGTATGATTTTGTTCAGATGTGCAGACTTAGTTCTAAAGAGACAGTGTGAAGACCGATATACCCCATTAAATGTGAGGGCAGAGACAATGCTAAGTAAAGAAAATAGAAAAGGAATCTAAAGCACAAGTGCGATATTATGACACATCGATAAAAACTCTGTTCTGGACATGGTGTAGACATTGAATCTGTGAGGATCGTAGACCAGTCGCCCTCATGGTTTGAGCGATGTATATGGACACGTAAGTGGCACTGTACATGGACGGGGCTGTTACAATCACCTGCACATCTGGGACAACGCATTTACATGGCTCATTAACCAGAGCGTTGTTACTGATCAGTGAGCAGCAGTCAAACATGACGTTGTCTGTTGAAGGCCTCTCAGGTACGAAACTTTCATTTTACATTTTGTATGTGAAATTTAAAAGTTAAAACTTCATAATGAGATTTGGGTACGTATCACATCAATGAGAAGCAAAACCAAGATGAATTACGATTATGTTTAGATTTGCCAGGTCGCTGCTTACATATACCCCGGCATCCAATTTAGGTTACCTTGCACCCCCCCAGGACAATTTTTCATGGGTGCCAAATTGTTCATTGGGACCCCCTGGATGGGAAACGAAGGTGTCCTCAAAAAAAATTTGGTTTGGGCTATGTGAAATGGCATGGTTTCTATGCCAACCCATAGCGAATTTGAGAAGGGGGGTCTGCCTATAAAATTACTCATATCTCAGCTGTTACTTATCCTAGACTACTAAACTTAATACCAAATTAAAGCTTAGACATATGCCTATTATCCCCTTGTTGCATATGGAAATTATCTAATTTGCATATTCATAAATATTTATGAAAACAAAAAAAAATGTGTTTCACGAATGGGGGTATACGTACAAGATCAATAATATCTCAGTTGCTTTTAGTGGTAGAGTACTAAAATTTGTACTAAAATAAAGCTAAGACATAAACCTTTCATTTTAAGGTCAAATATGCAACGTACCTTATTTGCATAATTTGCATATTCATGAATATTAATAAAAACGCTAAAAAATGAGGGAAAGTCAGTACAAATATAAATAAGCTGATTTCATCCCAATATTTTCATTGTTGCATGTTTTAATATAATCAATGTTACAATTTGACATGGCAATCATCCAGTGTTCCTATATGAATATTATATCATTTGAATATTCATGAAAATGCATGAAAACTTAAAAAAACGAGGGAAAATCACGTAAAAACTATAAGCCTAGGGGAGGGGTTAAGGTACAATCTATCCTGCACACCTAGGGCCTTTTAAATTCTTGCCAAATTGTTCAGTGGGACCCTCAGAATGTGAAATGAAGTTCTCCTCACAAGAAATTAGGTATGTGCTACGTATAAATGCATGGTTTCCATGGCAACCGCTTATATGATTCTCGAGATTGTGGGGTAGGCCTACAAATTCAATCATATCTAGGGTTCTACTTATCCTAGAGCACTAAAATTGGTGTCAAATTAAAGCTTAGACACATGTTTTTCTTCCTGTGTTCAGATTTGTAATCATATAATTTGCATATTTATGAATATTAATGAAAACCTACAAAAATGAAGTAAAATCATAAAAACAACATAAATGAACATATTTCAGCACAAAAACATCATCAAACCACCATTGTTGCCAGTTTTTATATCCTCAGTGATTCAATTTGATAAGTTCTTTCATCCAGTGGTCCTATATGAAAATTATCTCATTTGCATATTCATGAATATTAATGAAAAGTTTTGTAATTAAAGAAAAAATCTTAGAAAAATTAAGGGATGTACATATAAAATGACAAATTTTTCACCTACCATGTGTTCCAGTGTATCAAATCTAGCGCCAATTTAATGCTTAGACATTGTACTTTTACCATAAGGTATAATATGAAAAATATTTATCATGAATATTCGTGAATTTTAATGTAAACAGAAGAAATGAAAGAAAAATTGCGGAAAAATCAAGGGGTGCACTTCCAAAATTACTCATATCTCAGTAGTTAAGTTCCCAATAGTGCCAAACCTGATTTTAAGTCAATGCATATACACAACATGTTTACCAAAATGATCCATTTCATGACACATCAAATTTAAATTCTCATGAATATTGATGAAAACATGAGAAATTAAGAGAAAGTACAGGGAAATTAAGGGGGTATAGCTACAAAGTTATTCATATCTTGGCTTCTGATTGCCCAATAGTAACAAGCTTGGTACCATATCAAACAGCATAATCCTAAGTAAAATTGAGTAAAAGAAAAAAAAGTATAAAATTTATAACAGCTGAGATATGAATAATTTTGTAAGTACACTGCTATCAATTTGTATACATTTTTTACTTATATTTTTAAAGTTTTTATTAATATTGATCTTAAACGAATTTGTTAATTTTTATATCTTTCCACTAGGTACAACTGCTATGCATTGACTTAAATTAAGTATATTGTTTGCTACTCTAGGGAAATTAGCAGCTAAGATATTGGTAATTTTGTAGGTATACCCCATTCATTTTTCGGCGATTTTTCTCTTTATTCTAATGTTTATATTAATTTTCATGAATATGTAAATGCGACAACTGGCAAATATTACCATTGAGATAAGGGCTGTATCATAGCAATAAGTTGGCACCTTGTTTGCTACGTAAGGGCTATAAGCTGCTGAGATATGAGTAATTTTGTAGGTATATCCCCTTCATTTTCAAATATTATTCTCAAAAAGCTCATGGTTTCATCAATATTCATGAATATTATAATATGACAATTTTAAAATTTGATAATTTGTTAAACATACTATTGTCTTAGCATTAGTTTAAAACCAATTTTGGTACTCTAGGGCACTAAGCAATTGAGATATTATTAGATTTGTAAGTACACCCCCTTGATTTTTCGGTGATTTTTCATTTGTTTCTTCTGTTTTAATTAAAATTCATAATTATTTATGTTAACTATTTTTCAAAGCTGAACTTAAGGTAAAAGTATTATGTCTAAGCATTGACTTGGCACCAAGTTTGATACACTCGGACGCATAGCTGCTGAGATATAGGTAATATTATACATACACCCCTTCATTTTTCTGAGATTTTATCTCTCATTTCTAAAGTTTTCATTAATATTCATGAATATGGATATTAGATAACTTGCATATCTAACTACCAAATGAAACAGCTATGTCCAGGAATTAGTTTGGTACCATTTTTAGTAATCTAGGATGAGATGTTGTTAAGATATGAGTATTTTTTGTACGTATACCCCCAATCTTTACAGTCGGCATAATGGGTTGCCATGGAAACCATGAAATTTCAAAAAAACCAATAACATTTATTTTTGAGGACAATATCTTTTTTATATTTAAGTGGTCCTATTGGACAAATGTATGCCCATAATAAAATGTCTGATGTGTTCAATTTAGGTCTGATTACCCCCGTTGCATACTATAGTTTACCCATGCTTTTTTCCATCATTTTAAGATTCCATTGATATTCATAAATATGCAAATGAGATAATTTTCATATAGGACCATGAGATAATTTTCATATAGGACCACTGGATGAAAGAACTTATCAAATTGAATCACTGAGGATATAAAAACTGGAAACAATGGTGGTTTGATGATGTTTTTGTGCTGAAATATGTTCATTTATGTTTTTTTATGATTTTACTTCATTTTTGTAGGTTTTCATTAATATTCATAAATATGCAAATTATATGATTACAAATCTGAACACAGGAAGAAAGACATGTGTCTAAGCTTTAATTTGACACCAATTTTAGTGCTCTAGGATAAGTAGAACCCTAGATATGATTGAATTTGTAGGCCTACCCCACAATCTCGAGAATCATATAAGCGGTTGCCATGGAAACCATGCATTTTCACGTAGCCCATACCTAATTTCTAGTGAGGAGAGCTTAATTTCACATTCTGAGGGTCCCACTGAACAATTTGGCATGAATTTAAAAGGCCCTAGGTGTGCAGGATAGATCGTACCTTAACCCCTCCCCTAGGCTTATAGTTTTTACGTGATTTTCCCTCGTTTTTTTTAAGTTTTCATGCATTTTCATGAATATTCAAATGATATAATATTCATATAGGACCACTGGATGATTGGCCATGTCAAATTGTAACATTGATTATATTAAAACATGCAACAATGACAATATTGGGATGAAATCAGCTTATTTATATTTGTACTGATTTTCCCTCATTTTTTAGCGATTTTATTAATATTCATGAATATGCAAATTATGCAAATAAGGTACGTTGCATATTTGACCATGGAATGAAAGGTCTATGTCTTAGCTTTATTTTAGTACAAATTTTAGTACTCTACGACTAAAAGCAGCTGAGACATTATTGATCTTGTACGTATACCCCCATTCGTGAAACACATTTTTAATGTTTTCATAAATATTTATGAATATGCAAATTAGATAATTTCCATATGCAACAAGGGGATAATAGGCATATGTCTAAGCTTTAATTTGGTATTAAGTTTAGTAGTCTAGGATAAGTAACAGCTGAGATATGAGTAATTTTATAGGCAGACCCCCCTTCTCAAATTCGCTATGGGTTGGCATTGAAACCATGCAATTTCACATAGCCCAAACCAAATTTTTTTTGAGGACACCTTCGTTTCCCATCCAGGGGGTCCCAATGAACAATTTGGCACCCATGAAAAATTGTCCTGGGGGGGTGCAAGGTAACCTAAATTGGATGCCGGGGTAATACACAAAGCATGTATATAGATGAAGGCCAAGATCAAAGTCTAGATCTCTAGCTTTGCTGCATACGTCTGTATGAGCGTTGATTTTAGAAATATTTGCATATGAGAGAAATACTGAAACCTAGTACATTGACCCATATGTTTGTTGAGCCCTGACATGTGATTTCCAACACTGTGGCATTTCGACAAGTGTAGGTCCAGACGAGCCTTTGCAGTCTTCCTTTAAGCTTAGAAACTCAAAATGCTGTTCAGTCAATAGTTTAACAGTCATAGAATATTCAATCGACTAGCAAATGCTCTGATCAGACTGACTGCGCATATGCGCAGGCAGTTCTGAGCTTTTGCTGGTCTCAAATAACACATTGTTGAAAATCTCATGTCATGGCTCAATTTATATTAAACTAAGAAGCACACAATTTGGTTAAAAACTATTTGCAGCACAGCTCCTCTTAGCTCCAACTACTGATAGTTTGAAATGCATCTTTGGTTCTGTGGACTCTGGGTTGAATAAAGTCGACTGTATTTACATGGAGTATTGCATTTGCAGAGATTGCGTTTATTGGTCATCTTATTTACATTATAGGTTTAGTTGTAGCGGTCAAGGACCATGAACATTTTCGTTTGAAGATGTTATTTACACAGAAAAAGAAAATAGAGCATGAAAACAAACAGATAAGAGCAGATCGAGAAAATTACAAGGTAAATTTAATTTTCTTTTTGTTTAAGCACCAGTAGAGAGATCTGAAATGACCCAAACTAAGATTAGAAAACTTTTATTATTCCAGCTTAAGACGTGTTTACACGCAATAATCCCATTTATTTGCACCTAAGTATGCTATTGCATCTTGAAGCAAATTGCTCTTCCAAAGGCCACATTCATCTACCAAATTAATGAGTTAAGGGACATAAATAATCTGCCAAAATCTAATGACATCTTTAGAATAATGTTAGTAGAGTTATATAATTGCGTTCTTGAGAACCTGCATGTTCAGCCTTAGGTAGATAAATGGCTAATGTCCGTTCTAAGGCGGTGGTTCTGTTGTTGTTGACTTTCTGTTTATTGTTACTCCCATTGTGGGAGTCTGTAATTGTTCTATGTTTTGTTGTACGTTTCTCTATGTCCATTTTAGTATTGCAATCATCTTGATGGGGAAGAGAGAGCTGATTCCTTTGCTTAATTTGTCTTCCTGGTGTCTCGTGATGGTTGAGCGGCTCTTCCTCACGGTGCCAAGGGGTTGTCTGCAGTTTGTGATTGTGGTATTTCCTGATCATACTCATTTACTATTTTTTTTGTCTAAAGTATTATAAGGTAGAGATTATACTTACTCTTTTAGCAAACATATACGTGAGACAGTCAGATCATATGATTTCTAGTTTCTATCATACAGGTGTAAATTATTTTCTCAGCATCTCTCAGGAGGTATAGATTATCAAATAACTTTCATAAGACTATTAAATCACAACTCAACTTGTAAATACTTTCCAATACCACACAATACTACAAATACCATTTTAAATAAAAAAAAATAGAAATTCTAATATGTGTTTATACTGACTAGTAGACATTTTTCAGTTACCAGCGGACCTTAGGATTTGTCCGTCGAGCACACCTTAGATTTACTTTATTCATGAGGGGCGATCTCAGCAGTGTATCTCACAAACTTTTAACCACTTCATTAGTTGCCACTTGCGACTCGGTTAATTCCTTGTTAGGAAATCTTATGAAGAGTTTTAATAAAGTTATCTTCAGCAAACTAATATTTTCCGTTAAAGTGCTGATGTAATGTAGTCGTGAAAAATGGTGCATGCTTTTAATGTTTGCTAATTATATTGAAATGTACTCTAGACTATTTTTATGATGGAATTAAACCCAATGAATCCAGAACAGACTGCATCTTATGCCACAGACACAAATTTCTGTTCAGGGTAGCATATTTCCCCGTACGTTTTGAACGTACATTAGTTGTAAAAACGACGTCTATTGTCAACGTTTAAAGACTGTATGTGATAGATAAGGTTATAAAATCAAACTGGCGAGTGAATGACGTGCAATGGCGGGGCCAGTCCGTGCAGTGGTTAATCAAATCATTGAATTGACTATATTGTACAGTGTTAGAATGCGTTCTAAGACTCTGGTTCTGTTGTTGTTGAATCAATGTGTTAAATGTTTGGTCTTTGTTTTATTGTGTAGTATGCCATTCCTAGTCTTCCAGTCATCTGACTGGGAATGAGAGAGCTGGTTAATGTTCTGTGTCTCTTGCATGGTTGGTCTGCAGTGTGTGTGTGTGTGTGTGTGTGTGTGTGTGTGTGTGTGTGTGTGTGTGTGTGTGTGTGTGTGTGTGTGTGTGATTTCTTTGCCATATTAAGTATTTCATAACAGCAAAGGCTGTGTTTCGCCATTGATGGTCCTCACCACCTATCTATACAGTGTTCCTGTCAGATGTTTCGAAAAAATTAATTTAAAAGTCAACAGATGACAAAAAAGGTCGTGGAAAATTACTCAACATGCAAAGAAATGATTTGTTTCTGTTTAACTTGCAATTTTTATTCATGCTTTTGCGTCTGCTCTAAATGGCATACCCATCACGTATAGAGATTACAAGATGATGAGCCATTTCATACCCTGGCTAATTTTGAGCCTATGTCCGGATTGACTATAAATCACATACAGTAGAGATGAAAAAACCTTTGTTCCAATCTGGCCAAACTATACATTGAAAGGTCGCAATTATACACAAGTAGAAATAACACAAACAACAAAACAACAAAATAAAAAGCATGCACTGGTTTAAAGTAAAATAGAAAAATAGAATACATTTAGACAAACGCTTTTATGAACATGTATAAGTGTATTTTGTTGTTTTTTGGCATATTTTAATCAAAATTCCGTGTGCTGCGCTATTTTCTTCATTTTATCTAATTTTATTTCGGGGGAGGGGTGGGTGGGTATTTTGCTCCCCCCACCTACACACGTGCGTGGTTTCCCTTTTTTTATTCGTAGCAAACTGACCAAAAACACTACAGCTCCCTACACAAAAGCGTTAAATGAGCTTTTTCAGTGCATTGTAAGTGGGTAGCATTTAAATTGCGCTCAAAACATATATCAACGCATAGGACGCATTATGGAGCCCATGTGGTGTAGTGGATAAGCCACTTGCATTGTATACCAGGTTCGATCCCCGGATTCACAAGTTTTTTGGATGAGACTTAAAGCTGTGGCCCTATCTCCATATGACCTTGACTGTTGGTGGCACGTTAAACACAAAAACACAAGACGCTTTAATGGGATATCCAATTAATTTGCTTTCAAATTGAAATGCGTTGACTCTTTTAACTCTGAAAGGTAGTTTTAAGTCTGTAAAATTGCTATATAATCGGTTCTTAAACGAGATTATTTCTTACATTAGTGTCTTATTTTGCATATTTTAAATAAAGACCTATACAACTCCTATAATGTTAACGCGATGATATGCGTTGATTCGCGTTAAAAAAACAGTTACATCGATTGGTACAATTGTAGACAGGAAATGCGTTACAGGCAGTTCACTGAGCTTGGATTGGCCATTTAGAATTGCAGTTGAAAAATGTATTTGCGTATTATTCGTGTTTTCAACGCGATGGGACTAGTACAAATACGCAGTTGGGGTGTAGTTGTAGACCCATTAACCACTTCCTTCACGAATATTCATGCTAAGCTCCAGCCACTATGAATAATTATATATACTCAACTACAAAAGATACCCATCAGTCACTTCTCAGGGCAATTATGGAAAACAGAATATAAAAATGAAAATAATTGTATGCTATATTCTTTAACAATCAGTTCTGCATCAATCCATTGAATAATGTAGCAGTTTTATATAAATCCATTCATGCTGTTCGCCAGTGCTTAGACAAGGGGTCATTTTCAAAAATGACGAGTTTTTACTAAACTAACGGGGTTTGTTTGGCGTCTACATACGCGCGCTGTCTTCGTCAGAGAGGGACATACTATTCAGGTTATTGGACAAAGTGAGCTGATTTAGACCTGAACTCGAGTGAAACCCAATTGTCTGAAACTTGTCATTTTTAGAAATGACCCCTTGCCTATACACTGGCGTACAGCACGAAGGGGTTTAAGTAAAACCTGTTACATTATTCAATTATTTGATGCATAATTCATTGCTAAAGAATATGGTATGAAATATATTTTCATCCATTATTGCCCCAAAAATGACTGATGGGTTTCTTTTGTAGTTGAGTATATATGGGTCATTATAAAAAAATGGAGGAATCTGTGTCCTCGATGATTTTCTTACATGCCTGACTTCCACCCTGTTGTCGTTCTGTCTATAATACTTAATTACGCCATGCGCCACAAGAACAAAATACTTTGTCAGGTTCCTGACAATGTTGTTTGAAAAGTATAGCTAACGCATTTACATGTATATAAACTTTCATATTTGTACATAACTTGTCATGTCGCTTATGTAGTTACAGATATATCATATTTCCATTTAAGCAAACAGAGTAGGCCCTCATCAGACAGCTCTTACAAGAGAAGCCTGATCTGGGTCAACTCTGTTTGCAAAAAGCGTTAAAATGCGTCTCTGTGAGGTTAATGATGACACAAATTGTATAGTGTAACATTAGTCAAGGTGACGAAACAAAAACTTTCAGTGTAGACGTCTCTTCATTACGACGCCGTGTGTGACTGCATTGGCGGAAACTTTTTGCATACTCAGGGGCATATAACTTGACGATGCAAGTATTGGGTTCTAGCTTTGAATTTGATTTTCAGAAGAAAATTCAGTTTATTGTGTTTATGTTGCGTGTCTTCAGAGCTCATTTTAGCCCTGTGAAATGCTATTAAACCATTTTCCGTGAAAGGGCCAAAATTCTGGCTACATATAAGGGGACTATCTGCCAAGCCCTTCCAGAGTGCGAACTCTATACAATGCCCAAGGAACGCGCCTGATACCTACTCGCAAGTTACAACCAGTGAATTCTTATGGAACAAGAAATATCTTTAATAAAGATAATCGGCTGCATTTCAATTGTGAAATATATTTTTCAGTTCATGTTTTTTACTCTTGTAAACTGGTGAAATACCATCATGCGGCATTTTCTCAAGACAAAAAATACAATATGTAGTAGCAGACGAAAAAGATAGATTCCAGTTACTGCTGACATCGCCCCTCTTAAATAAAGTCCACAGTAGGTCTCCGTTGACTTACAAATCGTAATGTATGGTGTAACTGAAAAATGTCTAGTAGGGCGTTGTTACAATCTAAGTGAGTCAGTTAAGGGAGTGCCCTCATTAAGACTGCATGCATAGGGTCAGAACGAAATTATCAAGTAGCTAATTGACTACTTTTTACAATAAACAGAAACTTGACATCTTTGAATGCGAATATAGAAAGAGAGCATTTTACAAAACAAAACAAAACACAAAAAGAAACAAAACTATTCTGAAGAATCAACTCATGCAAATTAAAGTTAATACTTTATTTAAGGGCATGGACGCGAGAAAATCTGCATTCAGGGTTTGCGATCAAGTAAGGTTCAAAATGGACTGCTTAGCTATAGAGGCTATACCATAAAACGGAAATGTTTTCGCTGAGCCAAATTTTCGTGAATTTTCATCACACACATGACGATAAACATTCGTAGTGTTTAATATTCGCGGTCGTTAATATCCGCGAAAATTATAACTGCAAATGTCCCACGAAGTGTCTCTTGAGCAAGTATTCATAAAGTAAGTCATTTCCATAGATTAGGGTGAAACTAGGTGCATTGCGTAATTCATCCAAAAGACAAAATCGTAGATTCTCATAGGTAACACATTGTAGTGCATGAATAGCTGTACTTTAACTGGCAATGTAATGTCATTGTCCTTTCTTTTTATCTCCAAAATGTATTTGCCATTTATTCTGACAGCAATATATAAAAACACACTGTAATCACTGGTCCATACCTGAATCAATGATCAGGTATTTAAGCATAATTGATCTCTTATCTTTCAGCTTGTCCAAGTCATCAATTGTTTTACAAAATCTATTGTGTAACGGTTGTAGGCTCACAACTATTACCTTGATTGCATAATCTTGTCATGTTCAATTATGATAAGTTGACCTGGTCAACTCATGGAAACAATGTTTTATGTGGTGTTACTGAGACACAATTGAATATTCAATTTGATTTTAGTATAAAGAGACAAACCTGAAAAATATTATGTGGTTTTTAATTTTCTAGAAACAAAACTTACCACAAAATACTGCAATAATAAAACGACGTGAAAATTTCCCGTTTATGGTATATAATATTGAAAATTTGCATGATGCAAGTTCAGATATAATTTTTTGCAAAATATGAATAACTAAGGCATTGGTCCTCCTATGCCGTTACCCAAGCCGGTCTGCGCTTTTATTATTCACATGCAATAAAATAAGATGCTCATATGTTTTTTTTTCATTGCAGGAGCAAGTTGAGTCGTTGAAGAAACTGTGTTTAACAGAGGGGGTTGATGATTGGAAAATATTTCAAAGTTTAGGTAATGCTGATTTTAAAGTGGAGGGCTTGTTTACTTTCTAAAACATTGACATATTTAATACTGAATAATGCTCTGAAACTTAACTCTATGTAAGTGTTGGATTTCTACAATCGACTCATGCTGTTGATGACCTAGCGTTATCAATCATAGCTATCAATTCATATTTTTCAGAAAAGGGTAAACAAATAGTCTCTGATCGGGGTTCTGATCAGGGACTATTTTGTTAGCACTTTCCTATTCTTGTCTATGTATTTAGTTTCCGACACTCAAGAAGTTGTGTCTTCATTACAATACTTCAATTTAACTGCATAAACCATACTAATTGAACGCCAGCTTTTGCACGATATTTGATTATGTTTATTGTTAGTTCCAAAGCATCAGATGTAAGTGCGTAGTTGAGAATTTACTTCTTCTGTCTCAGCCATAAAATATGTTGTGGGTACTCAAAAAACCATCTCAATGAGGTGGTTCTTATACTTGTCAACATCCAAAACATTCTAAATTGATGGTTAAGGAAAAAATACAATTGTACGCTCAAAAAAGGTTCGTTATCTGGATATTTGAGTTTTTAGGTTTTGCAGAAAATCACATTTAAAGGATATGCTCATCTTGGGACCAGTCAAACTAACTGAAGCAGCCCTGGTAAAATGGCTTCTGTTTGTTCAACGGGTGGTATGTTTCACTTCTAAATTCCTTGTAATGGAGTGTTTTCATCAAAATGTATTCAACACCTCAGCCAAGATGGCTGCTCCTTGTGTTCTTTTTCAGGCAATGGTTCTGGTGTTGCTACAGTAGTTAAGTGGCTTTGCTGCATTTTTTGAACGTAGATTTGTCAATAAATTAAGCGAATGGTCGAATAACAAACAGTTTTTAATATATAGAAACTTACCTTATTTACAATTCTTCAGAGCATTGTACCATTTTTCCATTAACTGCAATCCATCACTAAATGTGGAGATAGCAGAGATTACAGTTGCTGGGTGTCCAATGTTAATACAGAGATGCTGCATGGTAACGTAACCTTTATATTCATTTAGGTCTTGAAAACTTACTTGTGACGTTGTGCTGTCATGATGATGCACAACACCAGCATTTAGGAGCACAGGTCGCTTCGTTCTTATAGCTGGTCATTATTTCGTCCACAGAACCTCTGCATAATACGTTCTATTAGCAGTCTTTCCAGCCATCAAAAGTATACCTCTATAAGCCTGGGTTCTTATGGCAAGCTGTTTCATACTTTCTTGTTTTAATGAATATTTTTTCCTGCCTTGGGGTCGTTATGTGCAATTTAGAGGTTTGTGATTTCAATACATGTGTATAACTTCTCAGCCACCACGTCTCGTCTATTGCAATGAATCTATTCAATAATTGATGCAATTCATTTTTATACGATGTTAAGTGTCTTTGGCTGTTTCTACCCTACCCATCATTTGGTTTCTTGGCAGGTGATGAGACACCCATCTAAAGGCTACATCTGTAGCTGTATAAATATTTCAGTAGCGTATCTTGAATAATGAATTGGCAATAGGGTCTCTGTTACAACTTGTCTGTTGACCTTCGTATGAAGGCTTAGTTTATTTTAGGAACAACGTTCTGTTTGTCCTGTATTGTGGAGGAAATCTTGCTCTGAAGGAGCAAACTGGTTTCTCTGTTTATGCTTGATTACTTCGCTTCCGTTGTTTTACCTTGCTTGTGTTCTTGGATCCCTCATGCTTAGTGTCATAAGCTCATCTAATATATGTATCATTGCTGGCCATATCTGTTAGTTTATTTGTATATTTGTTCTCTCTGCCAAGTGCATTCACTTTATTCCAACACTTATGTATGGTTAACTCTCTCATAAAGTGTTTTTTTTACTCTTGATGTCTTTTGAACGGATTTGGTCCTTTACGTCTAGCGTTTGAGGAAACAAAATAGTCATTTATATTAATAACTGGCTACCTCTCTTTACATGGTTTTTCTACACAGTCCTTTAAGCAAAAAATGAAATGTCATCAAAAAGTGCTCAGATTTTTTCCCATACAGTTTATAAGTTCAATCAAAATATTGTCCAATGGTTTATACACTCCAATGTCAGAATATATACCAAATTTCTAATTCATAAGCATGAACATTGTCAAGTTTATGTTAGAATGCACGAGTGTTGTAAAAACAAATGGTAAGATCCGTATATAAGCCATTGAACGAGATTTAGGTACGTATCGCATTGGTGAGAAGTGATAATGGATGAGGATGAAGGCTTGGACAAAAAAAAGAACTTACCTCGCTGGAGTAGTCAGCTTGGGCGTTTACTAAAGACATTTGCCCATATGCGATAAATACCATAATCTCGTATGCTGGCTCATATACACAACTTTGCCATAACTTTGCATTTAATTTCAAAATGTCACCTATTGAAAAATTGGTTATATCTCTTAGATCAATAAACAGAATGCTCATGAGAATAACTATCCTCCTGTTCATATTTTACGTTTTAGTCTTAACTTAATATTTTGGCAAGAGACCTTAATCAAGAAAACATCTACTATTATTTTCATTATATGTTACTCTTCATCCGTTTGCATTTGTTTACTCTCTAGTTATCTAATGATTTATAAAACAATTGCATTTACATGTATATATGACCAGGAAATGCACATTCACAGATCACAGACCAACCCCAACTTTCAGTGAGAATCAGGCAAAGAACACGGACAAATGCATAAGCACACACATTAAAGCAAGAATAAAGTTAAGTTACAAACATTTTCTCAGCGAAAATAAAATGGTACACACACACATTATTCAAATCAAGGTCAAATATAAATTCCTGTGTTAAGGGTAACGCAACTATACCTAAATTTACTCTTAAAACCTAAAATTTTATACAGGTTTTCTGGAAATTGTCCTGGTTTGATAAATTTTCTAGTTTTGCACTTACTGTTTAAAGCTGCAGCTCTTTTCTTTAATTGTCTTCTTCCTTTTAGGTGTGCGCCAGAGTTTCCCTGTGTTCTAACGCCTCTTCGACACAGCTAATGACGCCATAGGCTGGTCCGTGATAGTAATTGTACCCTTCTGACCTCCAACTTTATAAAGCCAATACCTCTGATACCAAAGCCGCATTTTTAGACTTGCATTTGTCAATTTCTAATGATATTGTTACTACCGAAATTTACGATAAACGTGACGACTTTGATTTGAAATTGTCAATTTCCCATTTTTAGATGGTGATGTTCCTCGTTCTACATCCTATGGGGTCTATATCTCTCAACTCATTCGTTTTGCTAGAGCATCTAGCTATGTTACTGACTTCAACACTCGCAACAATTTGTTAACTCAGAAACTTCTTAAACAAGGCTATCGGTATCATAACCTCTAAAAAAATTTACTAAATTTCATAGACGATACTATGATTTGATATCTAAATTCCAAGTTGGACTTATATCTCTCTTGCGCCAAGGACTTTCAGAACCTGAATTCTATGGTGACTTGGTGTATAAATTGAAGAAGATTGTTGGCTCTAATAACTTTCCATCGCAGTTCATTACAATAATTTCCTATTATAAAAAGATTGGCTATAACATTAATGTATTGCAATAGACTGCATGCTTGTTGGCCAAACCAATCACTGTTGGCAACTTTGCTTTCCTCTTTAATTGCACGCGTGGGTCGAACTTCAGACTCTATTACGGTTTCCATTTAAAGCCTTATCTATTGATGAGATGGTAGGGGCCTGATGCTTTGACTGTTTGTCCGGCCCACCAGGGTTTACCTTTTGGATTTCTTTTGCTCAGGTATTCTTTACTGTTTAGTCCTTATGTTTGCTTTATCTCCTTGTTATATCTTGATTAATATGTTCTGAGAGATGATGCATTGATTAGTTAGGGGTCTTTCATTCAAACCAAATATCTATGTGTCTTGATCCACATCTGAATTAAGGGTGAGGTTGGCGCCATGAAACCCGTTTAAGCCCTCAAGGAAAATAGTTTACTGACCACTCCAAGGCGGTACTTCTTTTGTGGATCTTTATGTTTTTTCTGTCTAGTGTTGGATATGCCTTTGTGCACGTCTGTTTATATGTGCGTTGTGGTCACCTGCGGTGAAAAGGGCTGAGCTCTTGGCTCTCGTTTGAATTGTCTAACTGTGAGTTTGTCACTTTTCCTATGGTATCCTGGGTCAGGTGTAGTACTTGGTTGTATCGATTCCTGATCTTTGCACCCTTACTTACTTTTCCTGGTCACACTCATTTGCCTTTTGAATCCACACGTAAATTATTAAGCGATACTTTCAAGGACATTAAACTGATACATTGTATCACACATGTATCCATACTCTGCTGCTGCCGTGATTGTCGCCTAAATGGTTTAAATAAAAACACCACCAATAAATTCAGCCGAAAACGCTCAATAGGAAACCTACTTAGGAAATCCTTTTGCCTATACAAAATGCTGTATTACCCTTATTTTAGCTTGCTTAACTAAGTTATAGTTTTGCTATTACATGTGCATGTGTGCCTTTTTGCTACGTTCTAATATCTCCCCCTCATGGTGTCATGGGTAGGTATGTGGTCTGCAATTGTGGTATTTCCTGGTTATTCATACTATCTAGACATTTTCTATACGTCAGCAATATTTAAGAACACATTTAGTAATATCATACTTTCATGATTTTATCTAGTCTGTCAGAGGACCGCTTTATGATTGGGGTTTTAACAATACTTTGGTACAGCAAAACGCATGCTCGTCATCTTTTTTTTTGTAAACCTAACTGCTTGAATAATCAATAAATGCATTCAATGAAGCACAATAATTATTTGTAACGTGGTATGCTTTACTGTATTTTTTAGAAATCAAATGTACAAAGCACCAGTTAAAATATGATGTTAACTTTTATCTATTTGAATAACGTACAAACTCTATTCTAATGAGAAAAACGATGCAATCATTTTTATCAATGAGCAGATAGATCACGAAAGAAAAGTTCAGTATAATATAATTCAGTTTATGCAATATATACATTTGATTTTCTGATTTCTCAAAGAATAATGAGTGTATTTTGACGAATAAGAAACTTTAAAAGTTATGTTTTATCAGACCTAATCTTTCTTTCCCCTAGGCCTCACCACTATACATAAATATTTTGATGATGAAACATTTGAGACAAAAGTATCCATTATCATTGTAAGGCGCAGATATAAAATTCAATATCCAGGATTTATTTTTGGCACCATGAGGCTGGGTTATCTAATGGTGGTCCTTATACGGGTAGCTCTATCTCACTCCCCAGTTTCCCTTTGCAACCTTCTAACGACGAGCAAACTTGTTACATGTATCAGAATATAAATCTTAATCACGTGTTGGGAGCAAAAGCTCCAACATATTTTGAGGTGGCTACTTGCGTTATTCTTATTGAAATGAAATACTTTCATGAAAACTGCCTTTTTACAGCAGATATTCACCCCAAAAGAGACATATATTTATATTAAAAGCCACGTGCGATTTCTTTCAGCTGAGAGCTGTTGTTATTTTAACCTTATACGGAGTGGTATTGAGCTGGATCATATTTCCTCGAAATTATAGTTAAATTGACATGACTGCTACACTGTATCTGGCCCTCACACAAATAACACATTCTTTTTCTTGCTCATTTTATTTTTGTTTTAGGATTACTTGAGAAGGTTGAAAGATAATCTTTCATGCTTTTGTTACTTTGGATAACACAGTCAATGCACAGACGACACATGTTTCTGAGAGTGTGTGATGATAATAGCACACTCCAAATAAAACCTCTGATGTTCATATCTTGTGTACCAGAACATTTTATTCCACCGATTTCGCGTGTTTGTGCCTATACAGATGCAGTTCTATATTTTATCACCTATGTCAAATGTATGGTAGAGTGCTAAACTTCTGATAACCTGTCGTTTACCATGAACTGAGGTGGAAAGTAATGAAATAAATTTGTAAATAAGCAATCCAGTCCCTAGCACTCTAGGCAAGATAAATACAACAATTCCTTTTGTATTGTTATATAAAAAAACAAAACAATGCTTAGCGAGAGCATTTGTTAAACGTACACTTAACATTATCAATCAGGCGGGCAGATTATTGTGAGAAAGGATAATATTGATTTACACTGATAAATAATCTATACCTTGCACTGGGTCTTTAATTGTTTCGATGATACACCAGTAAGAGATTTTACATATAAATGGGTGATGAAGAGTTAGTATGTGAATATTGATGCTATAATTGTATGTTGGTAATCGTTTATTGCTTTGTGTGTGATGCTTTGTTACCTACTACCCTTGTGATACCTCAACCCAAGACGTTACATGTTATCTGTATCGGAAGTCATGCATATTGTTGACAAGTGGCATCATTGTTATGCCAGTGTGACGTGATCATGTAATGGCGTATCTCGCCGTTTCAGTAACGTTCTGGTGTTATTTTAGAATACACATGTGAGTAATACACAAAATGTGTCATTTGTTTAGGAGTGTGATATAAAAAACGTCCCTCAGGATCACCATCAGTCATCTCTCAACAAAGTCTCATGATGCCAAACGGTGATGCTTGGGACAGATTTTCCTATCCTACCCTCCACACTCATACTTAATTTCTATTAGTATAATTGGAAACTTAAAAGCTACATGCTTCATCGTTCTGTATGGGGTTTGAATATAATATATTACCAGAGAAATAGGTGATTATAATCGTGAATGCACCATTCATAATCATGCGTCACTACATAGCATAATTAGAAAGAGACACAAGAACTCTTAAACAAAAAGTCATATTATACTAGCTAGAATTTAATTTAATAATAAAAGAGATGGTAATCCGTTTTCTGATGTATTATCCTCAGCATGAAGAGAGTCGAACTAGAGAAGAATGCATTTGACGACAACATGTATATCACAAAGTTAGGTTGATACCGATATTTGACCAACACAATGGGGAAACAAACATATTGAATTGGAAACAACAAAACCACTAACTTGAAATAATAAAACATTTGCCATATGTAAAATGCAAGTAAAATGTGAGTGCGCATGATCAGGAAATGACGCACTTACAGATCACATACTTAACCGTTACACCATGAGGAAGACACACCAGAAAATGGACAGGACAAATACACATATAGTAATGCAGAATGTGATTGAAGTAAAGCATCCAGCTCTCCTTCCTTAAGCTGGATGATTACAAAAGTAGAAACGACACATACAACTTAATAACACAATGAATATTGAAAACATAGTGTTGCCATAAGTACCCAAGACTATATTATTTTTTCAGGGAGTGTTCTTATTGCAGGTCAAGTCAAATAGATCTTCGTCTATGAAACAAACAAATGATTCATTTCACACCCTTTTCTATCTCTCTCTCTCTCTCTCTCTCAATCTTAAATTTGGCAGTGAAAGGACGTGTAACGGTTTGGCCGTTTTTTGGCCCACGATGGATTTGGCTGAAACTTGAATATATGGTGGTTTGATCTTTGCCCTTTCACATGAGCATGTTTTTTGAATTAACGACGGCATATGCAGTCACATGAATTAAAGTTTCTCACTAGTGTGTATAAACAGAGGTTTGTTCATGAATGTGGATATTTTTTAAGATGCAACAAGCAAACTGACCTCAAACATAATACCAAATATGCGCATGTTTATACTCGTCATGTCTATGTCGTAATTTGAGCTAACACTACCATCATGAATTAAAATTATGCTAAAACTTGGCTAAATACTGTGTTTACGATTACCTTGACGACATGTTGTTTTTAGGTGTAAAATATATTGAACATTTAGTATTTTATCGCCTTTTCTAGTTAACCAATAGCTCAAACAAGCCTATTCCGGTTTATTCATATCAATATAATCAGTATGACATGTACACAAGCGTGCATGTAACATGTTAAACGCGGCATTACATGCGCAACCTTTTTATTGCTGGATTAGTATGAAACATGAATATAAATAGTTATAAAGCAACAGAAATGATAATGGAAGCTTTGAACACTGTTTTTGCTCACAGCCACAATCATTAAATAGATACATGTGAGTGATGTATATCTGTCTGTTCATCTGTCAGTTCGTCTGTATGTCACATATTTGTGTCTGTGACGTATCTTCCAAACACCTGATTCGATTATAAGATTAATTCACAAAAATGTGCACCTTTGTGGATGAACATGCAGAATAAATGAAAACTTTAAGGCCATGTCAAAGCAGGCGGTCATAGGTTACATGTACAGAATGCACATCTGCTCCATATTTTACGCATGTCCCAGCTCAGATATCCAGCAGTCATGATAGCGCTGTGGTCTATATTACTTACCTATTATCTTACATGTAACTAAGGGTTCGCAGTTCACAATCCCGAAGAAACATATGTTTTTTGTCATTGTGCAAGACCCTTCATCTTTATTGCGTAATACATGTTCAACCAAGCAAACGTTATGACTGAAATATGGCTCACTGTAACGTAGAGCAGTGACGTAGAGCATTAAAACACTAAGTCATGTTTCAAGCATTTGTGGTGCAGACATCTATTTCAAGGGTGACAACTTCCGTCAATGCAGGGATTTCAGAACCGTTTGAACAAAATACATTTTGTTTTGATAAAGGTGAAAAAACATCTAAAATAGAGTATTTCGATCCTTGAACATTAAATTTATGTGTTTGTTGGTACCAGTGACTATTTACCATCTACAGATAAGTGGTTGTTGTATATATTCTGCATTATTTTAGCGAACATTTTACGAGAGCGATATTCGTTGAGGAAACAAACAGTTTAGCACAGATATTGTGCACATGTAAGCATGAAAAGCGCATTACATTCATTATGAATAAAATGCTTGTGGCGTTCGCATTCAGGCCATTAGCTGTTTTTATACATGCTTTCTTGCATAAATAACAATGAATTGAAAAGAACAAAACTAAATCAAAGAATTACATTGGTTAATTTGCGACAAAATCTGCGCCACCTATATACATCATATATGTACATGAGAAGTTACGAACTTCAAAAAATTTAGATAGGTGTTAGTTTTGAGGTCAGTTACAATATATGTTGAGAGTGTGCATTTTTATACATCACACCAGCTCCTTTTTGTTCAAATAACCTCACTTTAATAATATTACCATTAAACTGACACAATTCTATCAAAATTTTGGAATCATATCAAATAATTCTGATATCTGTGCTGTCACAATTCTATCAAAATTTGGAATCATATCAAATAATTCTGATATCTGTGCTGTGAAGTAGCTTTTTGCTCTACCTTAAGAACCGCTAGATGAATTTCATCGAAACTTGCACAGATACTTATCTGGGACAGCCAAAACGAATTATAAGATTTTGGTGACCTCAACCTTATTTTCAAGGTCATCAGGGACATATATAAAAAGGCATGTCTGTACTCTATCTTCCTAACCAATGACCAGATTTTTACCAAACTGACACAGATAACTCATTGGGAAGACCTTAATGAATGACTAGAATTTGGTGAAATTGACCTTAATTCCAAGATCACCAGCGTCACATAACTCCTTTAAGTGGGTGGGGGGACAACTCTATCTAATGTTATATACTTTCCATTCCTAACTACTCTAGTATGGCCATATTAAACAGTGTCTGCCCTGTAATTTGAGAATACCAATAATTGATTATTTTTTCCTCATGCTCCAAAGAATGATCACATAATTTGCCATTTTTGACAATCTTAATTCAAAGCAATGGGCCATGCCAAAACAAAAGTGGCGGTGAGCTATCTTTTTAAAAGCAGATTGTACCAAAGTACTGTCTCCAGAAATCTATGTATCAGTTAAAGAAGGGGGCACATCAAACTCTCTCCTTGCACATTCTCTCTCCGCTGGTCTCTCTCTCTCTCTCTCTTAAATAAGTCTCGCATTTACTGAAAGTTGTTTTTTTTTTTCTTTTCAAACGCAATATATCCGAGGACTGTTTGTAAGAAATAATATTAATACGAACTTGCTAATATGTACATTGTATTCCATTTTGTACGGAAATCTTACGTCTCTCCAGTGATTTTAGTACGCTCAGTGCTTTGATAAGTATGAATTGAATAGTGCATTTCAGGATAAAATTTGCAGAAAAAGTCTTTTTACAGTATTTGCCACATGCGGAACCGGCTCAGATTTACCATTTTATGGTGTAATATGATATGCACAATAAAATGAGAAATAGTTTTATCCGGTTCCGCATGTAGACATGTATGTAATTGAGTCACGAAGTACACGGGGGTGTTTGGTTTTACCATAGACTTAGTGTTAAGTGTGGTTGATAGGGCATGCATTTAACCCCAAAATTTATCATAAAAATACATTTTAATGAAGAAAATAAATTATGGACATTAAACTAGAGATTCTTAGGTATCATTTGGTAATATTTTGGAGGGATTTCTTTACAATCGATTTTTTACTGTAAAAAATAGGCCATTTGTAATACAAAACCTTTACACGTCCTTTGACATCGATCTTTATTAATTCATTCAAACGGAAACAGGTGTGTCATACATATATAAATTGTAATCAATATTGTGTTTAATATTGCATCTGTTTGATATGTATACGTCGTATTTCATTTACCAACACTTGCTCATGTATGGAAATATAAAGCTGTTTGTTCCAAAAGCTTAATACAGAGTTAAGATGTCCTTACATTCATTCGTGTCACCTTGCACTAATCATGCATACATATGACCAGAGAACGCAGCAATCACATATTATAGAGGCCATCAATTAGATTATAATAAGTGAATTAAAGTTTGAATGGTGTACATACTTTTAAAGGTAATAAATCCTTAAGAGTCAGCACTTTGATCTAGCACAAAACTTATTAGACAATAATTAGTATTATCACTCATCATAACATTGATGATACAGAAAATAGAAAGCCGCTAAAATTGACCAAAACGACGTTAAAAATAGTGAGTATGATCATATTTTGTTAAAAATACCGATAGGCTACTTTCAATTAGGAAAAAAGCTTTTTTTTGTTTTGCAATAAAATGAAATTTTATTTCTAACTGTTGATATTATGAATAAAATATATATTATATTAATCTTCAAAAAATAACATGAATGACACCATATCTGCTACAAACAGCATTGTCCCTGACAAATAAAGCATGTAGACATTTGAGTCGTGACATGTGATTTACAACAATGCGGCATTTGACAAGTGTTGACTCCGACAAGCCTGTGCGGCTTCATTTTAAACTTAGAAACTCCATATGATGTTCGATCTGTAACTTAATACTCACCGAATATTCAAGCGACTTACAAAGGCTCTGTTCAGACTGCATGTATGAGCAGGCTGATCTGAGCTTTTGCTGGTCTCACATGCCATATGGTTGGATACTTCATGTTGCAGCTCATTTAATGATTTAATGATTTAAATGTTTTTTTGTTAAATGAGTAAATGCCAAGTTTAGTAAATATAGTGACTTTTCTGTTATTTTTTGAAAATTAAACAATTTACATTCAAGATGAAATGGATTTAATGATGGCATATAAGGGAAAAAGTTTGCATAGATATGTTTCCATTACCTATGTATGTGTTCCGTTTCTCTATTTTGTTAAACCTTACATATAGCTTTGATGCTTCTAACCTTTAGCATGCCAATAAAGCATCTTCATATCTTACTGTTGTGTAGTTTGTTAATCCCTTTTCAACCTTATATAAACCAATATTGAACTTCCTATCTTACCACCGTAGTTTTTGTAGTATTTTCTGCATGTGGACAAACCTAACATTTAATTGAGAAATATTTCTATACAATAAAATGTGTTTTCTGTACACACTGGAAGAGGTATATAAAATAAAAAAAAGGTATAAATCGGTTCGTGATACGAATTGGTGTATATTTACAAAGCAAAAAATCATAGTGTATACTGTTTAGCAGTGGTTAATCAGCTTGAGTAGTGAATTGATGAGTAAGATATCACATTTTTTAATTTCATTGAAAAACGATGGAAAATGTTAACAGCGCACAGCTTCCACTTATTGTTGACTGACAAATAATGATATATAAAATGATCACCAACTAACTTTTTAAGATCAACTGTTGTGGTCCTTTTCATTCAGGTGAATTTTTCTCATGCATTTTAATAGAATTAAGCTTAGTGCCAATTTTGTATAATTTAGGGGGTCAAAATCGAAAATTGTTATAAACTTATATCCCTAAAGAATGATTTGTTCTCCCACCTTTGCCCATGTAAGATAGGCTGTCAGCTCATGTAAGAAATTTCTATTTTACATGACCACGTGACTGCTTTCTTTCATGGGCAGAGTTTAATATTCTTTTATCCCGAAAAAGGATACTTAAAGGACCAATATATTGCGTCTATGTAACCCAAAGGCACCGAGCAAGGTTAAGCGTTATTTATTGACGTAATATAACGTTAATGACGTCACAGAACATGCACCGCGTGACGAAAACGGCAATGTTACGCTAATGGCACAGGGAGCCAAGCAGGAATTTATTTTGCATATTGCAACTTAACTAATGCTCCGAGGGTGTTTTCCTTGCAATAACAAGGTGCAAACTGTGCTTACACCCATTTTAATGCCCGATAAAAACACTCGTGAACTCAGAAATAATGTAAACCCAACGAGTAAAAAGTTAGAAATTTCAGGTTTTCATGGAGTTTTTATGTTCTGACAAAAACTCTTCGAAAAGTGGGAGAACAACGATCCATCATGAGCCTGTCCGTGTAGGATAGAGCAATCTCACCCTCGGGGTCGGAATTTAACCAGAGACTCGGCAAGCCTCGTCCCTGGTTAAACTTCCGACCCCTCGGGTGAGATATCTCTATCCTACATGGACGCTCATGGTGGATTGTTACAATCTTAGCAAACGGGAAAGGCCCTGGTATAATGTCATCTTGTTCTCTATTTCATCTGGAGCATCGCTGTTTTCCAAAGTACATGTTTACCAGTATATGTGCCCATATAAAAGCTCAACTTAGGACTATGTAGACTCTGATCAGACTTAGCTGTCGCATATGCTGATTTTATTCTTCTTGTTACGCACATCTGCATTGATAGTTTTCTCATGTTTGGGGGGGGTGGGAATTTGTTATTCCAGCAAATGAATGCCACGCCTAAGTCAACATCATTATACGTCTGCTCAAGAGCCTTCTGAATTGCAATTTTTCTTTAAATTAAATTTGAATATGAACACATTATATAAATTGCTAGAGTAAATGTATGGTAATAGCACTCTTCAGCCAATATCCTGCAATCAAGTCAACGTCCCCTATGGGCAGATAACCCTATAGCAGGAGTTGCATTAACCATTACCATGCTGATTATTTTATGGACTAAACATATACCCAGTTTTCACCAAAATTCACATGATTCCATTTATAAGCACGTTTGTACAATTAGAGTGGTAAACAGGGTGGATCCTGATCAGCTGGCTTCTGACAAGCCACGTAATCAAGATCAACACTGTTTCCA
Source organism: Loripinus fragilis (assembly GCA_964019695.1). Taxonomy (NCBI): domain Eukaryota; kingdom Metazoa; phylum Mollusca; class Bivalvia; order Lucinida; family Lucinidae; genus Loripinus; species Loripinus fragilis. The sequence goes on from OZ026519.1 coordinate 4,080,400, forward strand.
TGACATGATATCTCTGTGATCAGCAAAGCAAGGATATTAAGTAAATGACTGTCAATGTCATTGTGCACTACATTTACATCCAATCGGAAAAGTTTGGCTCATTTGGAAAATCAAGCCTCGGATGTATTTAAGACGTAGTACTGTGTATGAAAAAGCTGCATACTTTAGCCTATCCATTATTCTGATTATCCAAACGAATTAATGAAGTTTATGTTTTTTTTTTGTTTTTTGTTGTTGTTTTTTTCAAAGTAGACCCCAATGTACATCCGAGGTCTGATTCCAAGGAAATGGCCGAGACAGTTCCGATTGCATTCACCTCATCTCGGTTTTGAATGGCACTCCTCACGTTCTTTACAGCAAGACAACCAATAAGACCTGGTAAGGGTGCCATGGGATCTTTTGCAAGTTTGGCTCTAGGATTTGGGAAGTCATCCAGTTTTTGGTCTGTTCTTGGCACGCCGAACCTCAGGAGAGGTAAATCTATGGAATGCGTCGACAATAAAGTGATCAGCCCAGATGGACCACTGGCACCTAAACGACACAGCAAAGGGAGATTACTTAGTTTTCTCGGCTCATCAACAGAGTTCTTTCGCGGAAAGATTAGAAGGGGTCATCAAACTTCTCTTGATAGTGATCCCGGTATAGCAGCTGCTTGTTTACGCTATAGTACTACTGTGCAGCAGAACGGGCATGCTGGAAAGCGTCTGGTGAGAGGCGAAACCATTGACACTGCCTCTACAGACACATCTCTAGATGGTATTGGTGATAAGTTGTGTCAGAGTGAGGATACGTGTGAATTTTCACGTCATAACACAATAGATTCTAGTGTATTTGGTGAAGGGAGCAATAGTTCACAACATTCAGACTCTAAATTAGCACTTGGACGGTCGACTAGTGAACATGATGAGAGTTTAATGGAAGAGGGGAACTACAGAAAGCTGGAAGCGTCCCCTATAATACGCCGACCAAATACCTTATCTGTTGACCCGTCCATCTACCGCTCAAGCTATACAGAAGAAGACAGTGTTTGATCAATAATATGAAACGTCATGCAATCAGCCCCCTGTCCCTAAGAACATGTATGATAAATTTATTTCCGCTGATACCGCTGTTTGAAATTTCGGAACAATTGGTTCTTACTCGCATATTCTAGCAGCGATGACTCAGGCGAGCCTGCTCATCCGTGTAGTCTCGACAGTGCCTTCGCTGGTCCCATACATAAAGTGTGCATGTTTGTGATTGCAAGGGCCCAAATAAAGGATGAATCGTACGGAAAACGGAAACGTTTAATTAATGACATGGCATGCTTGCTTCCAAACTGACTGCGTTTTTGCGTTGAAAAAAATATATTGTAGCAATTATATTGGCATGCCCTTATGCATAAAGATCTTGTCCATATCTAGAGTGTGTAAACTATTCAATTTATATTATACTAGATAAATAACCCAATGAAGTCCCCAGTGGCGGATCTAGAGCCCCTCCCCACCCCCCGTTTTAAAATATCCTATGAAGTCAGGGGTCAAGAGTGTGTGTAAGTACAAAATATTTGCTTGCATGTTATTTTATGCTTCAATCCCTTTAATTTGATATGCAATATGACCATTTTCTGAAAAAAAAATATAATTTATGTAAGACATTTTAGCATATTTGAGCAAATTTGGTGATGCTACATACCACGTAGTAATGCTCTCTGCCTTCTGGTTTCCAACAAGAAGATTTTAATATGTTTTCCATATACATGTATAAGCCTATGTAAAACATGTGTCCACGGGCGGGGCCAATTTGGCCCCAGGAACATACCTGGAACAGACTTTGAAGCGGTTTACTAGGCGATGCTACATAGCAAACATCAATGCTCTTGGCCTTATGTTTCAGACAAGAAGATTTTTTTCAAGTGTTCCCCTATATAAGTCAACGCGTAACATGTGAACCCGAAACCAGGCCATTTTTTGACCAAATGGCACAATTTGAATCAAAACTTGATAAATGCCTACTCGGTAATGCTGCATACAAAACGTCAAGGCTCCATGCTTTGGTGATTTTTTCATAATTTCCTTATATGAGCCTATGTAAAGCATGTGACTCCGGGGCAGGCCTATTTTTGGCCCCAAGGGCATAATTTGAACAAACTTGGTAGATGTCTACTAGGTAATGCTACATACCAAATATCAAGGCTCTATGCCTAATATTTCAGACAGGATTTGTTCATGTTTCCCTATATAAGCCTACTAAGATATGTGACCCCAGGAATGGGGCCATTTTAAGACCCTTGGCACAATTTGAATAAACTTGGTAGAGGTCTACTAGGTGATGATACATGCCTTGTGGTTTCAGACAAGAAGACTGTTTTCATATTTTCCCTATATAAGCCTATGTAAAACATGTGACTCCTGGGCAGGCCCATTTTTGGCGCCAAAAGCCCAAGTAGAACAAACTTGGTAGAGGTCGACTAGATAATGCCAAATATCAAGTCTCCAGGCCTTGTGGCTTCTTTTAAATTTTCAACTCGGAAATCAATTTTTAGCCAGTTTAATTTAGATATGTCACGGACCAGAAACATTTGAACAATTATTAAACAGGGTCATATAAGGATCATTTCTTTCAAGTTTGGTCTAACCCCAGCCAGAAGTTAAGGAGAAGATGTCCTTTGAAGCAATTGTTGACCTCGCAAGACGCATGGCAGACGACGCACGTCTCATGACTGACGGCTGACGACGGGCGACGGGCGACGGACATCCAACGATCACAATAGCTCACCATGAGTCAATGGCTCAGGTGAGCTAAACACTTGTCTAACCCCAACAATGGTGTCTATTAACGTTTTCTTATCAAAAATATGTTTTGTTGCGTAAAAGATGTCTCTGTAAGGCGTTTCTTTTACGAACTATAAACTTTAAACATATGTTATATTGACAGTTATTTAATATGTAATATGTAGGTAATGTTATCTAAATCTAGCGTGTCCCAAAATTATTTTTTTTTAAAAGCGGGTATTTTGAAGAAAAAAAAAACGGAGTTCGAATCTTTGAAGTTTAACTGTACAATTGGCTTCACTTGATTTTATTGCAGGCGAACAACAAAGCATTCTGTGCCATCATACAGTCTGACTAGCGTCGCTGTTAATTACTCCCTGAAAAGTCTAAAAGGTTTTTACTCTATAAGCAAAATTGAAACATTCTAACATAATCTCTGCAACTGCGCAGCCTTGATAGAGCCTTGTCTGTCCAACTCTAACCAAGCTTAAAAATAGAGAAAAATAGGCGAGTATCTTTTGATATCAAGTTTACCAGGCAATGCTTCGAAAACGGTTGTTGAATCGTGAGGTTTGCCGAGCGATTCGACATGCGTTCTCGAAGCCGATCCTGGTAAACTTGATATCAAAAGACGCGAACCTGGTATTCTATTTATCAGTGTACCCATTGGTTCACTCTTCAAACTAGCGATTATGACGTAAGTATCGATGTTAGTGTCGATTCCGCGTCATTGGCAACGCCATTCAAAAAGTGCAACGTCGTCATGATCTGATAAAGCCACACGGAGTGAAATAGCCAACGTTCATCAGGTCAGCGTGCAACAATGCAGTTAACATGAGAGGTAAATGATAAGCAACTATATTGGCCATCTTAAGAGATTATGGTACATATCGGATATACGCTGAGACATCATATGAATTTTATCAACTGATGAGTCCTTTGGTGGACCCACAGAGATGACGTAGCCATCCAGCACCACTCACATAATCTTTTAATAGAAATTCCCCAGGATATTATCGGTATTGAGAGTTAGCATCGCAATATAGAGCAATCTGGTTGCTCAAACTGTTATATTTGTATACGTACTGAGATTAGATTTCTATTACATAGTATATATTATGGATTAGGAAAAACCTCAGAATGATACTTCTTTCTGCATTCCTGCTCCCCGCCAATGGGAGACTAAGGGGGGTGCAATAAACAATTATGGACACACAACAATATGATTGTAGCTCACACCGTATAACGATATAGGTATGAGGTATTCATTATACATTATCAGTGAATGCAAGGGTGTTTAAATCTGGGTGATTTTAGAAAACCAATGAAATTCATTCGGTTAATAAATTTACCATGACTTATTTCTAAAACAATATCAAATATTGTGTTTTCCTGTTGTGAATTATTGAGATTGATTATGACAGTCCGAGTCAGGTCTTGTTTTGACCCTAACGATTTTTTATATGAGCGTAATCAATTCATATATTAGTGAAGAATCAAACTCTAAAATCTCTGTGGGTCCACCAAAGGAGTCATCAGTCGATAAATGGGATGATTAAACGAGACTTACCTGTAAGGTGAAGTTTGATCGATATTTTATCGACTGTCGACTCCTTTGGGGATCACACACCCTCCCTTCTCAACCCATATTGGCTATTTTTGATTCTTCATTTTGATAGCAGGTGATGGTGGAAGAAAACACCACCATCGCCTGCCACAGTGCTCTGAAGTATGAGTGGTGCTGGATGGCTATGTCATCTCTGTGTGATGATCCCCAAAGGAGTCGACAGTCGATAAAATATCGATCAAACTTCACCTTACAGGTTAGTCTCGTTTAATCATCCCATTAAACGCAGACGCTGGTGTATTCACCGCCGCTTAAAGTTACTCTTTAGCTATATCCATAGTTTGTGTATCTGAGCATCGAAGGTTCTGGCGACTCTGTGCATTCGTTTTACAATACGATAAGTACCAAGGACCGATGTTCCGCCTTGTTTATCTTTGCGTCTGGTACATCCAAGGAACTTTCGAGTTGGCACGTAAAATTTTGGTACTGTTTTATTGTTGAGAAACGAATGCTCAAATAAACACATAGAACTCGCCAGAGCATTTACAGCTCGCATATACAAAGTATGGATGTAGATAATATCAAATATTAGACATGTAGCCCAATTGGAAACGTTAACTAGAGCGTTTAAAAAGGATTGTTGTTTATATGCTATAACTATGTGTACCAAACAAAAGGACCTCGGGCAGTCTGAATGAAGGTTTGCCCATAAAAATGGCCAGATGAAAGTATCAAGGAGTAGTTTCAGCCCTCGAATTATCCGCAAAAAAGGCCGCTGTCATTGGACAAGTACTGATTAAAATTATTTGGTGAAAACCGTTGTGTTTGCTATTCAACATATAGGAAATAGAAAAAGGTTTTTCAAAGTGCCCCCCCCCCCCCGTGACCTAACTAATCCGTTTTCATACAGTTGTAGTTTTACATTACACACATCATATAAAAATGGCACGATTGGTCAGAGGGGGGAAGGCTGTCAATATGCTCAAAAGCTAATTTATTATAAAATCTCATTAGGCGATAATTTTGCCAAAAACATGTAGCTTAATAGTAATTTACAATGGCATGTATACAGTATGCAGTCGTGATATACTTCAGTGAACAGCCAGACTGATTGAACTTGAAACAGATCAGGTATAATCTGTGCATAAGAAATACAGGTAATAGTCAAAAGTCATGGACAGCATACTTATATACAAAAATAAATGAAATCGTTTAGACACGAATACTATACAAACGTACCACTTCCGTCTCAAGTTTATGCATTATACATTAAATTTCCATGTACTAAGATAAATACCTGACAAAAAATTGGGTTTCTGCGAAAAAAGAAAACGGTCACTAAATACTCCACCCCTAAACCCTAATGCTCTGACATTTATATACAATATTTCCATTTATTTAAATTTTCTTAGGTGCACAAAATATCATGGTTTGAATACAGTTGCCAATTATACATTATCCTAGCCATAGGCAGTCCCAATTTGGGCAGAATGAATAGGATACTGTCCGAGGTCCTTTCTAGTGCTGGTCCAAACGTTTGTATTTAAATTCACATGTGTGAATAACTGAATCTATCATGAAGGTGTGTAAAACTGTTTATCTTTGTCATATTATTCTATTATGTTTTTTCTCAATAAAAATGATTTTATCTAGCTAGTTGATACTATAAATATCATGGTTCCTAAAATCTGGAATCCCCAATACGGTGCAAAGCTGTACAAAAAGTCCTTTGTACGAGGGATGATCCTAAAGTTCTGATCCTGGTGTGATATCTCTGTAACCAGTAATGCAACATGCCTGAAAATTGTACCAAATAATAATATATTCTTTATCTATACACAACTTTGACAGGTTTTATGTAACTTGAAGGAGCGGCCAGACAACTACCCCAAAACAGCCATACCCTCAATGCACTGACCTAGACAGACTGTGCATAAAAGAGACCTCACAATTTAGACAGGAGCAGTCTCAGCAACTCATATTTATGGCTGCACAATGTTCATACAGAAGTCAATATGTCCTGTATATTTTTTGAAGTTTCTATATGATCTCGGTTTCCTAGGCCCTTAAATGTATGGCTATGCAACTGTCAGCTATAATCAAATTTTGGACCACTTGAAATTTTGACCGGCCCATACTTCAGTAAAACAGCTGCTTTAAAGGTAAAAAATATTTTAGGCAATTTTAGATGAGCTGACTTATGTCTGAAGCAATTATGAATAGTCCTTATCGTCGGAGACTGATAGTAGCCCACATTAGAAAATTAAAACGAGTCCACAAATAAGGCCAATATTTTGAGGTACACAAATTTGCTGGTGTATATCTAAAAACAAAACCCAATCAATTGTCGAAATGTGCACTTTATCGTAAAATGATGCAATATGGAATTAAATTGAGCACAGAGCGTCTGTCTGAAACCAATATCAATTTTAAAAAATCTTATTTAAAATCACTAATTTTTTAAATAAAAATTAAAGGTTTTACAATATTCCAGTTAAGATTAAGATATTTCGTTATCAAATAAATACTGGTCTTAAATATTTTGCCGATATTAGTTTTGGCATGTTTGTAGTCCAAATCAAGAGACAAAAGAAGAATGTTCTCGGAAATGTAAATTCTGCAATTTACTCAAAATGACGTAGTTGTCAATTTCAATGACGTCATAAGAATTGCGCACTGTGCTTTAAACATTAAATCGACACAACCTGTCGCCATTCTTACGTTTGAATTGACTTTATAAGTAACATCAACTAGAAAAACATTGTAGTTTTACTTGGTAGTTTTAAAGATGCGGGGCTTGAAAGATTCAGGTTCAAATTCTATTATAATTCTATAACATGAACACAGGCCAGTGGTATGGAGTAGACCATATATATTGTGCTGTAATTATTTAACGAAACAATACAGCGAAAAAATACTAGCATCATTATGAAGGTCAACGCTTGTTCGTTTAAATGGTGCACGGTATGCCTCTCAAAAATGTCTCCGGACAAAGCTACAAGGCAACGATCAGAACTTTTGGATCATCCCTCGTACGTATTTTAAACTTTCTGATATGAATTTATTATGCTAGATTGCGTAACAATATGAAAATTCCATTAATAAACTTCGTCGAGTAACAGGACCACGACAAGAGCAGATCTTGAACTGTCAAGCTTAAACGTGATGACACTAGGGCCCTGAAGCGCTCACCTGACACGTAATCATACGAATTAATATTACCTCTATAATTATAAGAGTTTATCATATGACGTCGCGTCTGGGAGTGAAAAACGGCTTGCATTAAAATCGACAAAACACTAATGGTTTACAGATTTTCGGTTAATTTTATGGCGTCCATAAATATATTGCGTACATGATGACAAATTGTAACGTTTTTTACGGCAGAAATGAGATTTCAAAGCAATCTATCTTAATGTCATATGATAAATAGAATCCAACATTCGTGCTCATGTATTATTGAATTTATTAAACGAGTTAGGGGAAAGAGATAAAGTCCAAGGCTTGTCGATCATTTTATCTTTGTTTCGCAACGAGTTTAATAAATTCAATAAAATATGAGCACGAATGTAAGGTCCTCTGTATGTAACCTCTATAATTATAAGAGTTTACCAACCCCATACCAAAGATAAATGGCCATTTAGTTACAGAGAAGATTTTAAGATGGGCATGCTATTCTCAAAGTATTCTGCTTGTTCTACCTAAGTCCCCATATGAAATTCTAATTCCACTGGTTTAGTCGTTTTAGAGGTGGAGGTGATTAAAATGGTTGATAGACGGACGGGCATTCTAGACTGACGGACGACGGACACCTATATGATTGGTGTACTATAAAATTCACACGAGAACCTTCATCTCAGGTGAACTAAACATCCTTAATATAACTTCATCAGGAGTAAGAAGCAAATCCTTAATGATGTTATAAGCTTAATGTACTTATGACTGCAAATCAACGCATGTAGACACTGATAGTCACCAAAAGAGATGCAACATAATGCAAACCAATATGTGATTTTAGTGCGACAATTTAGTGTGGTGACTAAAAATCGACATTTTTATGGACATACCTTCCTCGTGATTAGATTTTGCATTGCCTGACCCTTTAATGCATGTTTTATCTAGCCATAAGACTTACCTCTGGAATATTATAAAATACTCCGAGTACTATCTACACCAGCCTGACAACATATTACTCTTGCATGCTATTTGTTATCAGCACACAAACATGTAAAGCATTAGCTATACCTCATTTGTTACTCATTTATCATATGTTTATGAGTTTTCTTGATACAGTATATCTATATCACATATAAATTCAGATTTTTCCAAAATGATCTAGATCCATTAGATACCCTGATTGTATTCCTGAAAGAATGTTTCGAAAACGTTGATTTTGAAAAATATCAGCAGACGAAAAAAAAAAACGGTACAATATTCCCAGGGGGCAATGAGTTAAATGTGTTACAACCGCGGAAATACCTGGCCCTGAGGTTATAAAACTTTTGCCATGTTCAACTCAACTGAGCATATAATTTCAACTGCTCATTAAAACTAAAATGCTGAAAAATATTGAGTTTTCTTGCTTTTACTCTCTCAGATGATGTATTTATCCTGCTAATACGTGTTAAAATGCCAATAATTGTTGGCATTTAAACATTTATGAACATGATAAATTTAATGCTCTGTTGAGTTGAATATGAAACAAACTTTAATAACCTCGGGGCCAGGGCCGCGTTTCACGAATTTCAAAGTGTTTAGAGCCGAAAAGTGTCACGAAACATTACTTACGACAGCTTTCTGTCTTAATATGTTCTTAAAAGGGTATCCTTTGGAAGCAAAGACTACACCAAAGAACTGAAACTAGAGTGTGCATATTTCCTGGGCCAGACTAGCTAGTTTCTGCCATTTAGGCTTCATCAGTGACCCTTTAATAGTTTCAAAGTTCCACAATGAAACCCATGATCCCAAAGGACATGAAAATAAAATCTACACTAAACCCGTTTCACGATCCATGGCATGACTTTGTGAGCCCCCCAAAATATGTTCGTACTGTATGACATCTCCATTGTTGTTCTAAGGGGTACAATGTGTCCGCTAAAGGGCTTTTCGTATTGGACAAGAATGAATACAACTATGGATTAAAACATCTTTCCTGCTTTTTTAACTTATAGGAACCATACTTATTTCCCAAAAACAATTAAATATTCTTGACCCGAATTGTATGCAAACACAACACTTTCAACTCATGTTTTATGCCGCAAACATAATACACTGAACCGAAGATGTTAGTGGCTACTTTTCAGTCTCATTTTTTCTGACCAAACGCTGATGATATTGAAATATTTTCGCCCAAATATGTGCATTTTAATGAACAAAAGTTAAGCGATGCTTCTGAATAGTTTTCTTTCACCTCACGTTTTTTTGTTCATAAATGCAAAATTCAATTTTTGAAGGATATAAGGGTTTCGAGTGCAGGTTTTATAAAATTGAAATAAGATGATTACAACCCCGTCAAGCCGACTTGAAAAAAGCACCAAACACTTGATATGGTTTTTTTTTGTGTTTTTTTTTTTGTTAATTATATATTTTTCAAGATTTTGATTTTTAAAAAAGCCCATTTTCCGAATTTTTTTCCACATTTTGAAAATCATCAGCTGCACATACTAAAATCATTGCATGTTTTTTTTTTTTAATTTAATGTTAAAACATGTTAGATCAAACACATTGCGCCTTGATTAACCTATTTTGTAACGATAATTTGGTCACTACTGGTATCCAATTCCGGTTTGAACGTGAAAGTTTAATGGTCGTTTAAGTGGCACATGTCAAGAGTTGTTTAAATTTCTAAGAAGAACAGCGACGCTTATTCATAATAAATAATCGCTGAAAAAAAAACAATGCCATGTCGCATATACTAAAGCGTACAGAGCAATGCAAACTTTGTATGTAAATTGTATGCATGAGAATATGCTCTCTGATTAAGCCGCTGATGTTGGCTGTCTCCGTGTTAACGTAGAAGAGAAACGGGGAGTCCAATTGACACAAAAAGTTTGATTATTATTTGTTTTTATCTTAATTCAAATCTGTCATTAAACACTTTAAAAGAATGAAAAAAAATAATGGATGACGTATCTTAAGAATATGTTATATCACAGTAAAAAGTATGACTTTGTAAAATGAGGGTACAATGCTGTGAAAGCGGATTAAACCTTCCAGTAAAATATTTTTACTGAGCGTGCCAAAGCGGTACTTCTTTTGTGGATCCTTTGTGTTTTTTGTGTCTTGTGTTTCTCATGCTTTCGCGTCAGTTCATTGCTGCATTGTGCTCACCTGCTGGGAAAGGGCTAACCTCTTGGCTCTTGTTGGTGATGTTTATTGTATTTTTTTGTTACTTTCCAATGTGGTACCCTGGGTCAGGTGTGGTACTCGATTGTATCGTTTCCCGATCTTTGCCGTCTTTCTTACTTTTACTCGGACTTTGTCTATGCAAGATCTAACAGGCATTTTTGAAATGACATATTTTGTAGAGTCTTGACAATACCTTGGATTGTTAATAGAATTAAATTTTATACATTGCATTAGTTAGATGGCCTCCATGCGAGCTGAACATTTCTTGTACTTCAACAACAGCAGAATCTAGGGCGAAGAGTTGGTATCAGTAAAATGCATCTAAGCCCCCTGTGGCTTAGGCTACTGTCCGTTCTAAGGCGGTGGTTCTGTTGTTGTTGTTGGCGTTTTGTTATGGTTACTCCCATTGTGGGAGTGTGTAATTGTGCTATGTTTTGTTGTGCGTTACTTTATGTCCATTCTAGTATTGCAATCATCATGATAGGGAAGAGAGAGCTGGTTGCTTTGGTTAATTTGTCTTCCTGGTGTCTCGTGATGGTTGAGCGGCTCTTCTTCGCGGTGCCATAGGGTAGTCTGCGGTTTGTGATTGTGGTATTTCCTGATCATGCTCACTTACTATTTTTATAACTTTTAGAACAGGCGCCATAAATGTAATGTGGCCACTTATAACTTCGGTTCAGCGTATTCCATCGTATACTCAAAATCGATGTGAATCAGTTATTTATTTGACTTCATCAATGTTACGCGACGTTGCTTTGGCGTCACATGGATACATACAACTCATTTAAGGAATATGTTCATGAGTTACTTGTATGTGCACGTTCATTACTTACAATGACTATTTACACTGACAATCATATGAGGAATATATTGGATGCAAATTATGTCAGGACATGTATTGTCAGGTGATCAAGGGCGGTCACTTACTAAATACAAAAAAAAACGTGATACTTACATTATAAAGTTTATTCTAATGCACATGCTTTTGCAAACGCGACGCCTGATTGGATAACGTCAAAAATGTGCGACAGTATATCCTACGATATACCGTAGGAAACAGTTTGACGTTATCAATTACGTCACATTCCAATTGGATGACGTGTGACATTATGCGGCTTTTATTTGAGACGAAACTTCAGAAATGCATGCGAATGGAGATAAACATATTCAAAATTGCATTTGGATAGGTATATCATATTATATACGTTTGGAAATCATGTTTTTCGGCTCCGCTTACGCGTCGCCGTGAAACTAAATTTCCGACCGTATATCCGACGATATACCTCCCCAAATGAAAATTTTAAATACAGCTATCCCCATTTTATAATATGTTATAGGAATATGCCCGTGTTCAAACGAAATAAATGCAAAACTTTGATAGACACAAAATGTTGAAATCATATTGTTAGACTATATGTTACATTGTAATCAGAGTGGATTGGGTTAGTCAGCATATTTAAAGGGGTATTAGTTTCACTATATCGTTCTCTCACTACTACGGATAGGTTATCATCTAGACATCGTATCAAGGTGTAACGTAGACTTGGCCATCTACAATCGGAAAAGTTATGCTCAATTCGAGAATCAAGCCTCGGATGTATGTAGGGCGTAATACTATATATGTAAAAGCCGCATTTTGTTTGCCAGAATTGACGTGAGGAAAAATAGTACTGTAGCATGTGGGCCAAGCCCTGTTAGAATTGATTAATCTGATTACAAAAACGCAACAGAATTAATTAAGTTGAGTTTTTTTAATCAATATTTTATCTACTCCATTTATCCCGCTGTCCCTTAGCCTCTCAATAGAAAATATAATTACCGTCACGGCAAAAACTTCCCTGATCCCCATGACTCTGGAAAGAAATCATAAGGAGCAGAAAACATCCTGCGTTGACATATTCTTCCTCCAAAGACAATTAACACGTGCGTGCGTAAAAGGTACTTAGATGTACATGTATCTAAGTTTATGATTTGGTGTTGTCATAATATTTCTAAGTTCAACAGAACAATTAGATACTGTAAAACACTGATAAATAGAGCTTATTCGAGAGAACTCCTATTGATAGGGAATGCTGTAATCGTTTGTTTCGCTGCAACGAAACTTGTTACTGTGTTGGCATGGTTTTTGTGACATCAGCGTCACGTTATGAAAGTAGACCCTCAATATACACCCGAGGTCTGATTCCATAGAATTGACCGAGGCAGTTCAGATGGGGCGAACTACCGTCACCGGTAACTCATTCGGTAGTGTATGTTACAGGGGAAATGATTGTGTGGCTTCAATTGTGCGTCGCGGCATGCCAGTGGCTACAATAGTACTAACTGATTATCACTTGACAGTCGGGTGTACGAGGTAGAACTAGGTAGGAGACCGTCGCGTTATACATGACTGAATACTTGTTTAAAGCGCCGTGAAATCACACCTCTCAAATACACATTTTTATCACCCGGAGATGAAAGACAGTTCAGTCGACAATAACGGACATCGACTCAGTACGAGCACGAGCAAAATTCTAAATGAGCAAGTGCATAAGATTTCCTACAATGTGGGTTGTGCGACCAGCAAAGGCTCAGATCAGCCTGCGCATACGCGCAGTCTGATCAGAGCCTTTCCTAGTCGCTTGAGTATTCTATGATTGCTAAGCTACTGACTTAACACCATTTGGAATTTCTAAGCTGAAAAGGAGGCTGCACAGGCTCATCTGAGTCTACACATGTCAAAATGCCACTTTGTTGGAAATCTTATGCACTGGCTCATTAATGTATTTTAGCTTTCTGTCATATTTTCCAAAGCCCAAACTTTTTAAATCTCTGCACTTTATTGTCACGACCTATAATATAGTTGTTGTGAACCACTACAGTTTTGGAACGCCGTGCTTCGCTGAAAATGGAGAAGTACACATGTCCAGAGGGAAACAAAGCATTGTCCAGTTTCTGAATTCGCATCCCCGACTTATTCACAGCATTAAATCCCTCTTGGTCCATAATAGTTGACCGCTGAGAAAGATATAGCTTCCAGTCATGTGTAAACTGCAATGTCCTTGTGTTAGATTGGATCGCTAGAAATCCTGTACAAAATTCAGCCTCATCCATCTGCGCCCAAATGTCGAAGTCTCCAACTAAATATGGAAATGGATCCTGTAACCAGACTGAGTCAGTATCACAATATAAAACATTATTGCCAACTTCTAAATACCTTAAAATGTGAGCTGGTCGCACATTTACGAGCTTTCTGTAGGGGTAAGTTCCATAATTGGCAGCTCTGTCAGTGTTAGTCTTATGGCCTCTCACTATTGTCAGAGTGTCTCTGAAGACCGACGTAAGCGTGTGAAAGATTTTATCATCCTCGGCTATAACAATCACCGGTACGTTTAAATTATGTCTTTGAAAATACCAGAGCCAGTTTTGGAACATGTCAAAAAATCCGAAGTTAACAGTCAATAATACAATCCAGTGATTATGGCTCGTCCCTTCCGTTTTGTCTTTGAGTTTACTCCTGGGCTGGGTTGTTGGTATCATCCCCTTTGACAGATTTTTATCAGCAATACTCTGTGTAAATGTGCGTTTGTCTTCCATGTGAATTGACTTCAGACGTAGTAACAATTGCAACGTGACAACGCTTACAACGGCAATCACAAGCAGTAAAAACACCTTACTTAGTTGTGACGTTCTCGTCTCCATATTACGTTTATATGTCTTAAGAACTGTTCTGGTTACACACTTGGCCCCTACGTTATAAAACTATTTTCATGCTGAACGTAACTAAACACGAAGTTTAAGCTGCTCATAAAAATGACAAATGCTGAACTTGCTTATAACTCTCCGAGTTTGTATATGTCCTGCTAATAAGCTAAGTTGAGTTAATCATGAAATACGTTTTAAATCACCAAGGTCATTATTGTATATGTGCAAAAGTATCCTATTGACACATTTAAGTAACAAAAGTTTGCGAGTCACGCGTTTTCAGTTCAGTATTGAGTTTCATTGTGCGTGCAATAATACTGGGCCTCCAAGGGTTTTGGGGATCTGCGGAGAATTACTTTTTATTTTCAGGGAGCTTGGGAGCACTGGTTATTATTTTAGGGATTTGGGGAGCAAGCTCATAATTTCGGGGATTTAGGGAGCCCTGCAAAAATGTAAAAAAAATCTCACCTTAAACATGTTAAAGGAACATTCTTTATTTCGTTTGATTTTTTAAAAACAAAATCTTTGGCTTCTGTGGGGGGGGGGGGGGCACAGACCCCCTTGATAAATCTAAATGCATTTACTTTCGTGCTAGCATGCTAAATTGGATTGGTATTTGTGACTGATATGGCGAATAAGTTTTATAATTGTGGAAAATTATCCTTAAAATTGCTGATTTTTAGGTTAATAATAACGTATTTTGGAACGATCAGAATGCACTAGATTACAGTATTTTAATAAAAAAAAATTCCCGGGGGAGCATGCCCCCACCCCCCTAGCACGGATCTGATTCCATATCATTACAGGGCTATCTACGCGCCTGGTATGTAATATTTGGTGTAAGAAAGGAAAGGCATCCATTTTCTTTACATTTCTTTGGCTTCTGGTGGTTATTGCCCCTAGAACCCCCTTGTAAAGTGTGAATGTATTTATTTTTGTATTTATTTTGTACTATAAAAAGTAGTTTGGCTTAAACTTTGTTTTATTTGTATAATATATGACAAGTATACAAACAACACATAATAAGATTACAATACAACCACTATACAAATGGGATTCAGAAGAAAGGCAAATGACTTATTTGAAGCAGTTTGCCAAGAGTCCACATTACTAGTTATATGTACTATCTTGTCGTAATTGTCATTT
Source organism: Loripinus fragilis (assembly GCA_964019695.1). Lineage (NCBI taxonomy): Eukaryota > Metazoa > Mollusca > Bivalvia > Lucinida > Lucinidae > Loripinus > Loripinus fragilis. The sequence continues at coordinate 4,095,898 of OZ026519.1, forward strand.
ATGTAGAGAATAATGGTCGCACTTTGTAGCTGTTTGGCGATAGGGGTACTAGTTGGCTGTTGAGGGCTCCATGGGGAATGGAATGTAAAGTCATAATTTCAGTGGTCTGTTGTTGGACTAAATTCATCCATAACAATTAGATTTCTGAATAAAATACCCGCAAATTAGTATCATATTAGGTTTTTATTTAGTTTTGATTAATTGTGTGTGCAACTATTGTAAGAACTTCCAAATATGTACCTTTGTTTTGTAGCAGAAACGTTTTGTTTTTAATGTATAATCTTGCACAGCTGAAAAGAATTCTGCATTTTCAACATCTGTCGTTGGTACCAGTAAAATGCATTTAAGCCCCCCAGTGGCTTAGGCTGCTGTCCGTTCTAAGGCGGTGGTTCTGTTGTTGTTGACTTTTTGTTTATTGTTACTCCCATTGTGGGAGTCTGTAATTGTTCTATGTTTTGTTGTACGTTACTTTATGTCCATTCTAGTATTGCAATCATCTTGATGGGGAAGAGAGATGTTTTTGCCTTGCTTATTTTGTCTTCCTGGTGTCTCGTGATGGTTTAGCGGCTCTTCCTCGCGGTGCCACGGGGTTGTCTGCAGTTTGTGATTGTGGTATTTCCTGATCATACTCATTTGCTATTTTTACCATTATAGAAGACATTGACCGTTGGTTGACAGTAGGTCGAGACTCTATCTAGCAAAGCATGCCTTCATTGACCATAGAGATTGCAGTTTAAGAAAAAATGAGAAGTATTTTCAGTCTCACCGCATTCACATACTGGGTTATCAATGATGTTTTTTCTGGAAAAGATGATACCTCAGTGAGCAGTTCAATCGTATGCGGGCATGGTATATTTGTCCTAATCGTGAACCAGAAAAGTAGTAAGGTGGTGATTTGGTAGTGTTGTTGAGTTTATGTTTAAAGGATTCAGCCGATGGGGAGTTCTTAGTATCGTCTGGAAGGCTGTTCCAAATACGCGTGGTTGAAGGGAGAAATGAGTAGTAGTATTGTTGGGATCTTGCAGGGATTGTCTGAAGGTTCGTCTCGTTACGCAAGTTATATTGACTTATATTACCAACAGTTGGTGGTACAAGTGAGGAGAGGTATTCAGGTGCCAAAGAATGGATCATCTTATAGAAGAGGACGAGTTTGTGCTTTTCTCTTCTGATGTGAGACTTTCCCACTCTGTGTCAGACAATAGAGATTGAATTGAAGCAAGTTTGGTTGCTCCCGTATCAATGCGGACAGCTTCAAAAAAGTAGTTTCAAAGATGCATAGTAATGAGGCAAATCTATTTTTCTTTTAAACAGGTACAGTATAGATGTACCACGACCTCTGACAAATGACCTTTGGGTCTTTCTATTTCAAACGATTGATGCAGAATGCGTAAAATGAGCCAGTCTGGATGGAACATATGTGTATGTCAAAGCTTTTATAATAAATGTAAATAAATCCCTGAAACCCATTTTTCTAGAACAACACCTCGATATTGTAAATAGAGTCACGCTTCAAAGCTTTTGGTAGATCAGTAGGTAAAGCATGACTATTCACTACACATGTAATCCATATGCAGTAATCCGTGGTAGGTTCAATATAACTGTGAACTGAGACTACTTGCACGCCCAAAATCAAGGTAAACCCGCCAGTGTTTGTTTACAACGATTCTCATCTATCTTTGAAACTATACTTCCACAAAACGCTTTGAAGCGCGACTGTAACGGTAAATGCATTGAGTGAATCGAGGGTCATTACTTAGAGGTCGTGGTACTACTGTACTATGTGCGCATCTGGAGAGATCTTGGATAAAGATTTGGCACACATTTGGATTGTTCATTTATTATCTTAAAAATTGTTCATTTTAAGGTTGATAAAAACATACTTTGGAACACTCCTAATTCACCAGATCCCGGACCAGATCGCACACTTCTTAAAAAATCGGAGGGAGCATGCCCCGCCCCCCCCCCCCCTCTGCCACAAGTGTGAGTCAACATCATAACAGGACTAACTACGGGCCTGGTATGTAATACTCTATCTAGGTAATTAGATGTTGTTGTTTTTTATTAAAACTTTAGATATATTCTTCCTGGTTGAAACTGAAGTTAAACTAATGTATAGAGCTTATAGCAATTATAAAAACACTTTCTCTGGTTACAAAAATAAATGCTTTCACTTTGCCTAAAACATCTAGTTTCATCTATTGGAAAAAACAGCCCTTCCCCCAAACGAAAACCAAATGGTCTAGATGCCACTTATAAAAAATGAAACCTACAGAGCATTCCTCTATACCTACTCTACCAGAAACAATTTTAAGGATGGCCCCACACTTTGAACTATAATGAACAAAACTGATAACGCTACACCTGAATTGTTTGCCATCTATTTACAAAATTATGCAAGCCAAGAATACAATTGAAAGTGTATCTTAATGTTCAAATACTGGGTAATGCATAACAGTAGAAGTTTTACGGATGTTGTCACGAGGAAACACATGAAAGCCGTTTAAATGCGACAGGGGTCCATTTAATTCAGGTTGCCAATTCCAACGGAAATCTAACACAATTTAGGCCTTCAGGGGCCAGTTTCATCAAAGCATTTAAGACGTATTGATGTCTTTAAAATGTCTTAGGACATGTTTAAGACAAAAGTGGTGTTTCATCAAACTCTGAAGATTTAGGAATTTCTCACTTTTTGTCCTATACGTAGGACAAATAAATCGGTGTCCCAGCCGATACACTTGTCCTCAATTGTATATACATGCTCATGTACTAACGATGGCTGCTGCGTTTCAAGTGATATTGGAGGCTGACGAGGACGGTAATCCGCCAAGACTAAAACACCCTAGAGTGTTCAGAGACAGGTATATTTGCTTTACAATTATTCTTTTTACTGACCCCCATCTTTATTGTCTATCAGTTTCGGAGTTGGAAGCCTACAACAGCCCCTCCCCAACATCTGGCCCTACTTGTCGCCACATAGCCGTGCCAGGAAGCTGTTACTCTTAATTTCATTCACCATTGTATGGCATTGCCGTAGGTATTGCAAAAAAAAACTTTTTCAGCTTTTTTTTATTATCGCTCTAGACGTACGGATGCACATAAACATAGCATGACGATGGTTGCGGTGTTCATGATTTCTGTCACAGCAACAGCTGAGGTCATACAAAGACAAAAGGTCGGTTTCAAGTCTCATCAGAAAGACTGTAGAAGGCTGATGTCCGATGATCCCAAAACGTATCAGAAGAAGAGGAAGAATTTTATTAACCTCGTAATAGGTCAGATCAGTGAACTTAACATGTTTTCCTTTATAAAGGAGGGCTTGCCTAGTAGAAAAACAGCATGTGCACCTTGTATGTTGCGAACACCTCGTAATTTGGTTAGTGTTTACACTGCACTACAACCACGTCAAAGACGAACATCAACAATAGTTATTGAGTCGGTCGGTAAGAAAGAAAAACACAAACAGTTATCAAAAGCGGCACCTAGCGTCATACACTTAAGGACTTTAAAACGCAAAAAAAGAAATTAATAAAATTTACTTATTTTTAATGTATCAATTTTTTGAATTTTGGCATCAATGAACATCAACATGTCAGCAAAACACGTATTTAATTTCATGCCAAATAATGAATAATGTTAGGAAAATTATCGAAAAGCAATACCCTTAGATTCTAAAGTTGCCATCTGAATTTTTCTAGAAATCAGACGTGATTTAAAGTAATTGTATTTAAATTTTTTATTAAAAAACCTGGCTATTAATTACCTTTGAAGCCCAATTATTTGTCTGGTACTGACGATAGCCAGCCAGAACGGATATCGTCGATCCAAATATCGTTGATATACTCGACGTAAGTTGCTGTCTTAACGTCAGGTATTCATTTTTGGTTAACCAGACCTGCGTCGGTATTTAACTGTCCATGTAGCCCGATAACGATCTTTGGGGCGCTGTTAAGTTGATAGCCTTTCCCAAATGCCTAGAACTTTTCAAATAGTCATTTCATTTCTTCCATATAAACATATTCCTACTTTATTGCTGGTCTATAGGCTGGTGCTAAGTTCTGATAATCATACAACTCCACTGAAGACAATTACATTTATAGACTAGCCATGAACATAACCATTTGGAAAAGAAGAATTATTATTACAATATTTTACGTGTATTAATGACCACTTTTATTATCAGACTTGTAGCTATTCTATGAATCAGACTTGTAGCTATTCTTAGAATCGAACTTTAGTTCCTTCTATAGTAATTAAAGTTCCATTCGAACATTGATAGTCGCTACTATAGTGACGTCACGTACCTACTATAGATCAGCGGTAGGTCAGAGCCACGTTACTCTCGTAGCTTGTCTGGTTCCCTCCTCTTCACATATCAAGATGGGTTCAAGATCTATCAATAGCCTCAAAATGTTTTATTTTACAAAATAAATCTTGATGTGTTCTATTTGCGGTCCCTAGTATTCGTAATTGTTAATTAGAGTATGCTGTGCAGTTTATGCACACCCTTTTTTCCACAATAAAGAATTGAGTTGGGGCATACAGGGCTATTCAATTTGTTTACTTGACAACGAATTAAAAGGTTGCAGCTGTAGTCATTCAGGTGTAAACGTGCGCACGCATCTATTATGTAAGCGCTTAAGTAGGAACTTTAGTAGGAACTTTAGTTCGATTCGAAGTGGGCCAATATCATCCAATTGCGCCAAACCGTTCATGTTTGGACAATAGTGGCAAGTGTAATAAAGTTATAAAACTAAAGCTACAGTGATTGTATACATGTTTATATACAAGCTACATGTCAAAGAGACCCAGAAGTGTATGCGAAACGCCATGATCTCAAAATATATCCTGACACAAAATGTGGGATTCCTGCCTCAAATTAAATACAGATATGCTCTGGGCTTGACCTTGCTAGAACTGAAACCAGAGGTCAAGGTAACAGTGACCTGGAAACAGTTGGTGACTCGCCAGGGCCCAAGATGTATCCACATACCATATATGGAACTGCTACCATAAATAATATAGGCGATCTGCTGTAGGTGCATTTTTTCAAGAACTGACTCCTGCGATCAAGGTCACACAGTTGCTGAGAGCAGTGAGCGACATTCCATGACCCCAACATATATCCACAAATTGACTTTGGGGGTTAATATGTCATATGATATGAGATATTATCTTAACACTATGTTTTGCATGCTGTCGGTAAGTTGTCTTGTCGGTGAAATGTTTTGTTCCCATACACACGACCGTTATGCTAACAGTATGTTATATAAATAGACAACCAGGTAGAAGGTATCACTAGTCCGAAACAAATGCTTGCGGCAATCTATATACTATTTTATTGTTATTTTTTCGGCTTGTTTCTTTGCTTATTTTTTGTGTTTGATAGTGATAAATGTGTATTGATTACGTCTTGTTGAGCTGCACAGTGAAGAAAAGAATTCCACTACCCGCAGGTGTGCACTATTATCTCTGTGTGAGTCTGTCCGTGCATACATTTGCAGTTCGTGAAAATGCTTATAACTCTTAAAGTAAGTAAGGGTGCAAAGATCAGGAATCGATACAATCAAGTACCACACCTGACCTAGGATACCATTGGGAAAGTGACAGACTCACAGTAGACACCACAAACGAGAGCCAAAAAGTCAGCCCTTTCCCAGCAGGTGACCACAAAGCACATATAAACAGACACGCACAAAGACATAGCAAACACAAGACAGAACAAAAACATAAAAGATCCACAAATGAAGTACCGCCTTGGAACGGTCAGTAAAATATTTTACTGGAGGGCTTAAACCGATTTAACGGTTAAACCACATCTTATATTTTGATCAAATTATGCATCATTCTACAGGAAATTACCAATGCTATCCACGCATTCCTTCTGACACTGGATGCTGATTAATTTACATTCACCATGTGTCGTGCACATTACGGTCAGTTGGTTTTGAGCTAGTTTCGCTCAGAGAAGACTAATGTCGGTCAAGGCTTCTGCATAGTCGGTTCAGAGCCTTCGCTGTCCACGTGATGTAAGCTGGTAAACATAAGAGACTAAAAGAGACTCTTTGTCTCTTTGGTATATATACTTACTATCATCATCTATATAAGATGGCGACTTTACGTTACATCTAGTTTCTTTGCAGGTGGTGACCTATAATAATTTAAATTTTAAGTGTATATGGTATTCCCTCGGGTAGTTTCAAAAATATCCAATTGCCTATTTTACGTTTAACAACTTACCCACTTTTGTTCTGAAACAATATTTTTCTTATATTTTTGTAATTTAAAGGCTGAATCCACTCGATGGCTTTAGAGATGAGGAACTTATTGTCAAGTACCACCTCAGTCTGGAATGTAGTCTGTATATTGGATTTGTTGGAGTCCATTGTCCCAGACCTACAAAGAGCAACCCACCTGACATATGCTGTACAACCAATAGTCCAACTTACAACGGCTCTACAGTTTTTCGCAACTGGCTAACTGGCAGCTTCTAACGCGAGTGCGGAAATGTCAATGGCCTTTAAAAAATGATCCATGTCGCGATGTATAGGTGCAGTCTCAAAGAGAAACGGCTTACTCTTTTCTACCTCCTCAAGAAGGACGGCAACTTCTTCCCCCGTCCAATTTTCCTTTTTTGTTTTCGAGTTTGTTGACATGTTGTGTGTTCTACTTTACACATCTATAATAAGCTTGCATGTGATTAAGCACGTGGTGTTTTGTGGCCATTTGTGGCAATTGTAAAGTAAATAGGACAATTTTGATGAAACGCAAAATTATGTCTTAGGATCTTTTTAAGACGTTTTGATGAAACTGACCTACGCATGTCCTAGAGAATGTCCAAGGACACTTTTAAGATTTGTCCTAGGAACTTTATTGATGAAACTGGCACCAGAAATCCACTACCTACGAGATCCGTAGTCTAGACATGTGACAACCAGAAATCTGAAGGACTTATCTCAAGTGTGTTTTAATCATTTATGCCTCGGTCACACGAGATCGCGCGATCATCGAATCGCGCTATTGGTCACGAATCTCGGAGATGTAAGACTTGTCGCGACTACTAAGGACCAGTCTTTGGGATTTATCTACGACCTACCGTTAATATTATTTGGAAAAATGCATTCTAAGTAGTAATGGATGGCACTCTGGACCCAAAATTTTTAAGCCTGAAAAGAACTTAGAATTTTTCAGGCTTAAAACATTTGGGTCCAGAGACGCCTATCCTGGTAAGCTTGAGTGACTAGCTGTGAATAACTTAGTTTATTTTAGGGGTATTTTGGTTGGGTCTATGATTGTGATAGTTTCCTGGTCAAATTCACTGGATGGGCTGTGATTATGATAGTTTCCTGGGCTATTGGGCAATAACTTAGTTTATTTTGACTACTCTATAATAGTTTCCTGGTCCTGATGTGGTGATATATAAAATAACTTAGTTAAATTCAGCTTTGAAGATAACTTAGTCATTTTAGGGGTATAGTATGTGGTGATATATGGTGTGTGTAATAGTCAAGGCAACTAAGTTCCATGCGTCTTAAGAGTCTCTTGGTCAATCAAGACCTCAACTCCTAGTGGCATCACTCTGTAGCATTAACAAGTGTTTAGCTAACCTTCTCAAGCTTACTCCTACTGATTTTTAAATGAAAGAACAACAAAGACTGGTTAACATTTCTATAACTTTATTGCCCCGCTAACTATAACTGAATACAATGACAGAGGATTAGGGCCGTCCCTCTGTTCATTGTTTACAATAGAACTCCTGAACATATTTACAACATATTATACGTAGGATACTTCTTTGAAAGGTGATGTGAATAATTATGACATTAACAAGTCTGTATTCTGTGTTTGAATAAAAAGTCAGGAGGAGTCATGCATCTCATTCCATTCTGGGATAGGATGACTCTGGCATAGTTATAGCTGAACCACATCCCAATATCTCTGTCATTTTGGTATAAATCTTCTCCATTTCAATATAGTTCTTGATGAATGGCTGTGTTTAGATCTAGTCCTTTGTTGAGCTGGTGAATGATGTAGATACACCACATTCCACATACTTTGCTCCATGGACTCTGTAAACATTCTTTGTTATGGATCCATCTTGTAGAGTTTCTCTCAAGAAATGGTACAACATAGCTTGATCTCTTCTGAAATAGATAGCCACCCAATGTTCTCCTGGATCTGTGGATATATCTGTTTTTACAATGTAAGCCTTCATATCTAGTGGTTTCTTCTCTGGTAGTAAATCCTTGGCACATACTTCTCCATTCACAGGTATATTGTTTATGACTTTGATAAGTTCAACAGTGTTCATTTTTATTCTGTTTCTGGGCTCTTCTCGTTTTCTTCAGTTTCCTTTTCTTCATAGGATTCTATGAGTTTCTTGGCCCAGTACGTCTTCCACTGTTCGGTTTAGTCACTTTGATTTTTCTTGAAGTACTGCCAGTTTTTATAGGCTTCTTGATTTTCTTCTGGCGTCAGGTGATTGCTCCCTGTTGTAAAGTCCATAGGGTGTTGCCATTTGTCACCATACAGATAGTTCCAGATTCTATTCTCAAAGTCTTCCATTACATCATAGATGTTTAGGCCCTCTAAGGCTGGATCATGACATCCATAATCTTCAATCCATTCTCTTGGATAAGTCCATAGACACATATCGTGGTACTTCTGACTTGGATGGTTGATCCTGCATCCCTGACACTCATGCTTTGCACAGTCTCCAACTGCCATCTTTAGACGAGTCAGTATGGTTTGATTTAGAAGTCTCTTCATTGACAATCGATGTCCTCATCATCTTCTACTTCTTTCTGTAAGGTACTCTTCTCATCTAATGGCTGGAATGTTGCACTGTATGCATCTGTTTGGTACATCAAGTCCTGTTCAATTAAGTATCCTGCATTCATCTTTAGTAACCTTTGGTAACTTCTCTAAGGCCGTTGATTTCTATCAGGTTGTCGAACTCTGCATACACAAGCACGTTGATTGTCTTGGCAAGTGATGTTGCAAACTGAAGCTCCTATCTGAGTTTCCCAGTTTTTATAGGATGCAAATGAGACTGATCGGCTGCTTGATCTGGTGTCAAATTATATCCCCAAAAACAGTAGCCTCCTTTGTAGTCTTCTTAATCAATGTTGCAATTATGGACCTGATTCTGACTTATGCTTTGTAAACAGATGGGAAAGACCTGAGATACTGATCATTTCCTAATCTAGGTTCAAACAGTATTCCATAGACACTATGTCCATCACAAGTGACATCCATTTTACCTAGATTGAAATGTTGGAAAAAGAAAGGATTAGTTTCCAAAGTCACATTAAATGCCTCATTCGTTACTAATCCAATAAAACTTCGTTTTGGAAGTTGACCTGTGAGAAGATGATCTTCAATTTTAGATCTAGGAAAAAAGGTCACGTGACCTGTATTGATAAGTTATGTGCGAAACAGCGGACACTATTTTTGTGAATTTATATGGTTTCTACTTCAATTTGAATGACAATTTTTGTACACGGAAAAGTTAAAATAATGGACAAGAGGAATATATAACATAAACCGGTGATACACTTTTGCTTTTATACTTTGAAATATTTTTAATATTTCAATATCGCTAACAATAGAGAACAATAGAAAGTGCTATATTCATGTCTATGCCCAACTAACAAAGCCCTGAAGGCCTTATAGGTAGTTTTCTTTTATAACGGAAAATGACTGAGAGGGCTTAGTACGATCAAAATTTCGTCACGCTTGATTAGAGAAGAATCAGTTGGGCCAGAAAAGCAAAATGATGACCATTAACATGCAATATGCAAAACAGGAAACCCAGAAATATTGAAGGCGACGAATATTATTCTATTTAAACGTCAGACTTTATAATATCATATATTCTGTTGTCTACAGCCGAATCATGACAGCATGACAAAAAGTAAACAGGGAAAGCAAAAATCACCCAAGCAAAACGATAAATCTAAACAAAATCATAACAGTCCAGAGCTCCAGATTATGGAATCAAACATTAAATCACCACCATACTCCCAAGGGAACCAGTGTTACATGCCACCACCACCGCCGTATCACCAAGTGCAAAATGCAAATTCCACTGGATCTGCAGAATTATTAAGACAAACCAGTGAAGTATTATACGGACAATACAGCCCTCAACAGATTAATGCAAACATAAATGCAAATAGTAGCCCAAACTTAACAAACACTAATACAGTGAACAATAATACAACGAATTCCGGATGTGTACCATCAATGCAACACGGGCAAATGCAACAGACAATGAATCGTATGCCAATACAGTTACCTCAGCAGAGCTGTCAGCAAACTAGCACTACAAGTTATACCCAACAACCTTTAAATGCAATTGATAGTGACAATGTAACGCCAGTATGGGCAATCCATCTGATGCAAAACCTGGGTCAGCAACTTCAAAATATTCAACAACAACTTGAGGGGCAAAACCAGAGATGGCAAGCCATCGAATCCAAAATTGAACACCAAAATGTTCGAATGACGAATATGGAAACGCAAATGAGTCATCTGAATACAATGAAACAAAGTTTTAATAAGACCATAAATAAAGTTGAAAGTTTAGATACGGACATAAAATCTGTGCAAAAAAAGATCAGTGAATACGACAGAAGTATTCAAAGTTACAGTGATATATGTGATGAAGTAACATATTCAAACAGTCAAACTGAAGCTAAAATAAGTCACATACTAGATAAAGTAAATACACTGGAAGGGTATCAAAATCAATTGGAAAACAAGCTGTCACAAACTGATGAAAAATTAATTGACATCCAATGGAGATCAATGCGTGAAAACTTGATTTTCACCGGAATACCTGAATCTGAGTTACGACAGGGTGAACAAGAAAACTGTGAGGCTCTAATCAAAGAGTTCTTAAAATCTGAAATGAACATATTCATTGATATACTATTCGATAGAGTACACAGACTTGGAAGATACAAACCAAACCAACAATACCCAAGACCAATCATCGCCAAGTTCACAAGTTATAAAGACAAAGAGTACGTCAAAAAGGCTGCACCTAGAACACTTATAGGAACTCAATTTCGAGTTAATGAACATTTTCCACAAGAGATTGAAAACAGAAGGAAACAACTATATCCAGAAGCCAAAAAAGCAAGACAAAATAAAAATAATGAAGTGAGATTGGTCCGTGATAAACTATTTATTAATGGAAGACAATTTTTGCCAAATACAAATGATAGCCAAAACAGCACATCACAGAATATCTCCAGTTATCGTAAAAGCTACACAAACAGCGGAATCCAATCAAAATCATTTCACAGAAGGACATTTAACGAACAGCCAAGATTTAATAACAATGTTAGACATCACGGACAACAGCAAAATCGAACCCAGTCAGAGGTAAATTGGCAACAACAGAAATACAGAAATCCAAGTCGTGATGTACCACCAGATAATTCAAGAAGGCATGAGACTAGAACGGCTGTAGCATGGGAAGTTCCATTGTCAAATCGCTTTGAAACAACATCTCAGTTACAAAATACACCGCAAAGGATGGGTAAAAAGAAAGCTACATCCCCAATAGATACAGAAGTGACTATGAAAAAGCAAAAAGAGTGTGAACCCCAAAACGAATGCATCATTACCAACCAAGTGAAGGACAATGTTGTAAACGATGAACAGCTGTTGATGCAACCACGTAAACTGAATGATGATTCTATTTCTATACTATCTCCTAACCAAGAGGTTCAGTTACAAATGCCTAAGGCAGTTGACAGTGCAACATTATATTACGGTCCTGATAAAGTGCATACCGAACAAACCAAGTCCTCAAACGTCAATACTGAAGCAGAAAGCCATAACACAAACTTTAGCCAAGTGCAAACTACTGTTGAAATGATTGATGGAACCGAAGCAGACTAGCAAAGCGAGGGAGACAGCTTTATCGCAACTGCTATAAACAATCAAACCAAAGAACAGATACATATCAAAACACAAATCCGTTTATTGTCATTAAATGTATGTGGACTAATATCCAAAATAAGATGCCCTGAGTTTATAGATTTAATTAGAAATTATGACATTGTTGGTATTCAAGAATCGAAAACAGATGACACTGATGTGATAGAAATACCAGGTTATTCTATATTTTCACACAACAGGGCACGTATTTCTAGGTTTAAATCAGGTGGCATTACCTTAATTGTCAAAAATGAAATTGCTCCATTTATAAAGATAGACCAAGTACGAAATTCAAAATTCATTTTGCTCTTTATTATTACACAACGCCTAAGCCGGTTAAGGGAGGATATATACTGTGGTATAGTATATGTCCCCCCTTATGGGTCCAAATATGCCACCGACGACCCCTACCTCGAAATACAGAGCGAGCTACTACGTTATTGCGTTGACTCAAAGCATATACTCCTTTTTGGAGATTTTAATGCTAGAACAGCTAACTTGTCTGATTTTCTTGAATTCGATGAAAATATATGCGATGAAAATAATTTAGATGAATTGTTCAATGAAGGCAAAGAACTTTTCAGTGTATTGGAAAAGTATGCAGTACCACTTGAAAGAAAAAGTGCAGATAATACCACAAATACTTATGGCTGACATTTATTAGAGCTTTGTAAAAACAACAATTTATTTATTTTGAATGGTAGAATAGGCCAAGACAGACTCCTTCCAAGAGTTACTTGTAAGGATCGAAGTACAGTGGATTACTTCTTATCAACAGTTGAAAACTTCTCGGTTTTGGAAAATTTTACCATTCATGAATTTTCTGAACTTTATTCAGATGCTCACTGTCCATTATCAATCTGTTTAAATGTCGACCTACTTGAAACTACACGCCCAAACCATGCAAACAAAATAGATGCTCAAGAACCAAAAGTTATAAACTGGGATGCCACAAAAAGAGAAAACTTTATAGAAAACTTTGATGTTATGGAAGCTGCAGCCATTGAAACAAAACTGAATGAACTTTTGCATAATAGTGATATCACAAAATCAAATATAAATGAGACTGTTGTCAGCATAGGTAAACTGTTCAACACATGTTCAAAAGAAACATTTGGAGAAATAGCCAATACTAATTCATATCATTATAATAAAATAAAGCCTTGGTTCAATGGTGAATGCTTCCATGCAAGAAATTTATATCATAAATGCAGAAGGATGTACAATAAATGCAAATCTAACTACTATAAAAATATTTTAAAAATAGTGAGTAAAAAATATAAGACAACACTATCAAAAACACAACGAATGTATAAAGATAAAAAGATAAATGAAATTCGAAAACTAAAAAGTACTAATCCCAAGAAATATTGGAAAACGATAAACACACAAAACAAAAAGGATGAAGTCCAAGCCCCACTTGAGGAATTATACAGGTATTTTAAAACAAGCAATGAGCAAGCAACAAATACTAGAGAAACAGAAAATGATGACTTTGATTTGGTAAATAATGAAATCAACGATGAAATAAACCAGCCAATTAGTGAAAATGAAATTTTACATGCAGTCCGTTCCTTGAAAACAAATAAAGCACCGGGATTAGATGGCATAGTAAATGAGCAAATAAAATCTACAATTTCTTACATGTCCCCAATATATGTTAAACTTTTTAATATAATTTTTGATTCAGGAATCATGCCAGATGCTTGGACTGTTGGAAATATAAAACCTATATATAAGAATAAAGGTGACCCCCAAAAACCAGAAAACTATCGACCAATAACACTAGTAAGCAGCCTTGGGAAAACATTTACATCAATCATTAATAACAGACTTAAAACATATGCAGAAAATTATGACTTAATATCGTGGTCACAAGCAGGATTCAGAAAACATCATTCAACTACAGATAATCTATTTATTATAAAATGCCTGATTGACATTGTGAGAGCCAGAAAGAAAAAGTTATTTTGCTGTTTCATCGATTTTAAACAAGCATTTGACACTGTTTGGCGTAAAGGACTTTGGTTCAAGATGTTAGAAAGTAAAATAAATGGCAAATGCTTTAATATTATATTTAATCTATACCAAGATATTAAGTCTAAGATAACAACTAAAGAAGGATCATCATGTTTTTTCAATTGTACTTTAGGCGTCTGGCAAGGAGAAATTTTATCACCATTTCTTTTCTGCATCTTCTTAAATGATTTAGAGACTTTTCTACATCAAAATAATGTATCCCCAATAAGACTAGATGTCAATAATGAGGAAATTATGATATTTTTAAAACTGTTTTTGTTACTCTATGCAGATGACACTGTTTTATTTAGTGATAACGAGATAGACATGCAACAAGCATTAAGTGTATTTGAAACATATTGTAAAGAATGGAAGCTGACTGTAAACACTGAAAAAACAAAAATTGTGATTTTTGGACAAGGAAGAAAAACTAATGCTTATCATTTTAAAATTAATATGAAAGAAATTGAAATAACAAAGGATTATAAATATCTTGGTATTCTTTTTGCACAGTCAGGATCACTTCTAACATCAAAAAAGCATATTGCAAAACAAGGCAGCAAGGCTATGTTTTCACTTTTAAGAAAAATAAAATGCTTACAATTACCCTTCGACATACAAATTGATCTATTTAATAAAATTGTTAAGCCAGTTCTCTTATATGGAAGTGAAATATGGGGATTCGGAAATTTGGACATATTAGAAAGAGTACAGTTAAAATTTTATAAATATATTTTCAATCTAAAAACATCAACACCATCTGCAATGATATATGGGGAATTGGGAATTTTACCATTAAGAATTGACATTCAGTGTAGAATGATATCATTTTGGGCAAGGATAAATGAAGATAATGAAGAAAACGAACGTAAATTATCACCAATGATCTATAAATTAGTATATAACCTCCAAAATACTAATAATTTTAAATCCCAATGGATAGATAGTCTTAAAAATCTTATATGCTCACTCGGCTTTGGAGGTATTTGGTATTCACAAAGTTTCATAAATAAAACCTGGTTTGTTAAAGCCTGCAACCAGAAACTGAAGGATATATTTACCCAGGAATGGTTCGCATTAATAGAAGCCTCATCATCAAGCAATATATACAGAATTATAAAAACTAAATTTGAACAAAGTTCATACATTTCACAATTATCCCCATACCATACTAAAACATTGCTGTCTTTTCGAACAAGAAACCATCGCCTACCTGTTGAAGTAGGTAGATGGAGAGGAATTGCAGTACACGAACGACTATGTACATATTGTAATGATGACATAGGTGACGAATTCCATTTTTTATTAGTATGCAAACAATTTCATGAATCAAGAAGCAAATACATAAAATCTTATTATTACAGGCATCCTAATATTTTAAAGTTCGAACAATTAATGAATGCAACAAACTTAAGAGAACTCAAAAGATTATGTATATTCATAAACCTTATTATGAAAACTGTAAACGCAGGTTAACACACACACAGACACACACACGCGCGCATGCACACACACACACACACACACACACACACACACACTATTTCGATATTTTCTTTTCATATTCCATATGTCTCTTGTTTATGTTTATATGATTGCATTACCTGACCATACTTAAACGTGATTTAAAAGTACCTCTCTTATTATTTACATTTACATAGTGTTTATCCAAACTGTTCTCTCTCCATTCATCTTGCATTTCGTTTCGGCAAGAGCTTGGGAGGACAGATTGAGGATAAAACAAAGTTTATTGTCCCACCCAATAATCACTAGGGCATCACAGCGATGACATTCCAACAACGTGGCATCGTCGACTTTGCCTTGGTGTAATGACATCTCTGTGAAGCCCTTCGGTGCCCTGAAAGCTGGGATAGGTACTATTGTACTATTATCTATTATACTGTTAAATATTGTAAGTTTATTTTAATAAAATCGTTTCTATTTGCTGTACATATAAGCAAACTAAATAACAAGGTAGAGAATATTAGGGCTGCATCCATTTTTAAAATGGTTATATCTATACATTGTCATTGTTAACCCATAAAAGCTGAAATTGATACTATATAGACCCACCCTTATAATCGCAACGTCCTTTTTGTTGGGCATGGGCAAACAGAGCAGACCCAGATCAGACACCACACAATGCGGCGACTGATCTGGGTACCCACTGTTTGCGTATACAGAATTTTCAATGCAACGGTTATGTGATACTCACCGAGGTGATGTCTAGCAAACGCAACATGTGCTTTATTGAAAATCATACCAAATGATAATAGCAAAATGAGAAATAAACCCTTTAGTTATATATGAAATAGATATACTGATTATTGTATTTACACAAAACCAAATGCACTAATGTGCTCGAGATATGCACTTAATTTTGCAGTGCTGACCAAATTGTTAAATATATAGTTAGTCTCCCAAGGAAGTTTTACTAACATTCCAAAATATGTTCAGTAATTCTCTAATACATCAGTATGTTTATACATATATATATATGACTTATGATACACGTTCATGTGACCTCTATATTCTAAAATATGCTACTATGTTATATGTATAGAATATGTTGAATCTCTAGCTGTATACAGTGTGTACCAGAGAAATAAAATAATTTTGACTTGACTTTGACTTGACTTGCCACTACTGATTGTAAAGTTTTGACTTCAACTCTTCTGATTGGAAATTTAGTATTGTGATGAGCAATAGTTTGATTCAGTTTATCGCTAATGGACGGTAGAAGCTGAACATTTCGTACTCTCAAGATAGCGGTATCAATTTTGATTTTTGCAGGATAATCCTCACTCATCAGACAAAACTGAGGAGATGATCGATTGAGTCTAATTTTGAATTCTAAGCCATTAGGGAAATACTTCTCCTGCATAGCAAGATCCAAATGTAATTTACCCAGAAGCTCCACGGATTTGCTTTTTGCTACGCGTTTGCCACGATCAGTGAAACATTTATTTGTTATATCTTCAAAAGCTCCAGGTTCATCCTCAGACCAAAATTCTGCTACCTTCAGTTGATTATCTTTGACATCAGAACCATAAGAAAACAAATTTTCAAGGTATGCTCTGTATGGATACGTGTCTGAATTATTTGTGATCAATTTTTTGTTGATATACAAATCGATGCCACTGAACATGCTGTGAAAAAAGTTGTTAATTGGAAATACTTTTGCATCCATGTCAAGATCTTCACCCATTTGCTGTAAGATTCTGAATTTGATATAAAGATAGGCTTGAGACAAATCAGTGTAAAACTCGCTGTGAGGTGGAATTAGAAATTTAATGGGTGCATGATAACTATCAAGAGAAGCGATGGGATGATAATCATTCCACTGAGTGCCTTGCATGGTAGTCATGGTGGGTGGAATGGACTCCATATCCAATTCCGTTTTAGTGCAATCGCAAGAACCTTGTTGAATCATTTTTCGTCAAATATATCTTTTGCAAAAACCAGACGTTTAATTGGATTAAACTTTTTTGCTTTGTGCTTAAGACCTCTCTTAACAGTTCGGTGTCTAGATTGAGACTGAGGCTTTTTGCGTTTTTGAGTTGAATTTATAGCAAACTGATTTATAACAGACTGACCAAAAGATTTCAAAGCTGTTTTTCCTCTTTGTTTTAAAACTTTTTTTTTACATTTTCACCACCCACAATGTCTTTTAGAGCTTGAACCCCATGATCTTTAGCTACTTTGTCACACTTTTTAGACTTGCTTTTGCGACAGGTTTTAAAATTTAATCACTGTTCTCAATGCAGCTTTAAAATGGATCCTAAACAATTGCCATATTGTCTTGAAACACCTCTGTACACGGGAAAATCTCCTTTTCCAGATTGAAGAGGCATAATGCTTCTCGATTGTTTCAACATTATTCTTTCTGTCGAAAATGTAGTTTCACTAACGTTTTCCCAGAGATAAATTGCACATTTTCACCTGTATCACCTTTTATACTAATGTGCACCTGATCTATGAAATATTTTGCAACTGGTATGTAGTGTACATTGACAAATTCTTGATGTAAATGATTGGTTTCTCTTTTACTTTTAAACGGCAACACTCTCAAAATAGGTGCAGTAACATCACCAATAAATGTATAACTTGCTAAATCAGAGTAAATGTAAAGTTGGTTAATTTTTGTATTCAAATCCACACCATATCTGAAAATGTATTTTTCATTTGCTACTGGCTTACCAAAGTAATTTCTATTTACACCTAATATTTCTGCAATCGGCTTCAGAAAAATAATCTTGACTTTCATAGGATCTTGAACATCAAGTTTGACTCGAGCACTATTTCACCATAAGTGATTGTAATGGTAGCATTGCTATTTTTCAGCGTCAGTCCATATTGAAAATTGATACTTTTTTGAATTTCTTCAACTAAATGGCGTGGAGAAGCATAATAACCATTTTGGATATGGATTTTTTGGTCTACATAAAATCCATAGTTTGTACAATTATCTATCTCCTCACACATTTTTCTATCAGAAAATCTTAAGGTCACGTAGTTGTTATCCTTTGTGATATTATTTACTTCAGTTGGAGCTATGATTTCTACCAATCCTACTTACCAATTATCTTTTTCAATTTGTATGGAATGATCTAATTTCACTTTAAAGTCACATTGTGTATTTTTGGAAAATGTACTGAGTGAACTATCACTCAAGAGTGTCAAATACAAGTTGTTCATCGGTTGAATTTGGGTGAATCTGTTTCGTTAGCAGAAATTGGATTAGCTTGTTTTCTAAATTTTAAACCTGGTGATGGTAGTATGTAGCCCATAGAACTAATGAGTAAAACTAACCACAATTCTTTATCTGGATTTCTCAGACTGATTTGAACTAATGATGTGATAATGATCATGTAATCAATAATGATCTGAGCAAAAAAAGTGCACCGATTTTTAACAATTCGATCACGACCTTCTGCAGATTGCACTGAAGCAGTGTCACCACTTACAAATGATCCTCTGAGATCCATTTTCATGCATTTATACAAGATCAGATTCTAAAATCCAACTGTCAAATTTTGAAGGGTAACCTTTCCAGTGAACTTTAATTTCTTTCACCCACTTTTTTCCTTCTTTACGTTTTCTGTGATCTAAAACAGAATCAATTTCGTAAATTTGATCTCTCTCTACAAGTTGTAACTCGTGTGAATAAAAAGTACCTTTGACTAATTCACCCTCAAGATCTTTTATTTTATAGGTGATAGGAGTTACAATATATATAAGACATTTAAAGGATTTGTTTCCCATACGTTACTTTTATCGTACAGTAGACAACAATATTCGGCTGCACGAAACACACGTTTTTGACCTTTATTTACTGGACCGTGAACGACAATTACTGTTGTGGGTGGAAAATAATAAACAAATTTGGTAAGTCAGTTGTACATTCTATAGGACTATTTATGTAATAGCATGTTTCTGTTAATATGGTAGTATAAAAGCATATTAAATTGTAAAGTCAGGTTTTATAGATATTATAACATTTCAGCATCGTCAGATGCGAGTCCACACGAATCTATTACCAATACACGTTGTCTAAGGGAGACAACACAAACTGGGTTATTTTATAAATACCTTCGATAAAACTATCTACTGGTAGCCCTATTAACCCTATTATGCATCAATGGACTCTTCCCTCTGGCCCGACACAACACACCGCTGATGTTCCATTGTATATATAGAGAGGCCACTAGCAAATATTGTAGACCCAGATCAAGTGCCATATGATGCGGCACTCTATCTGGGTCTCCTTATTTTGCAAAAGTACGCAGCACACAAAGGGATTGGAACTCCCAATAGGACTACTTGGTAGACAGTATCAGAGAAAACATTTACGTCTGAGGCTCCAGCATCCTAAGCTTGATCGAAACGAAATATCAAGCGAAGGTCCCGGGTCCTGCGACATACATAAACACATTTCGTTATGACAAATTATACCGAAAAAGAGCTATACCTCCTTGTGACATATCGTTTAAAGCTGCTCATCTACATATAGACCGGGTCCAGAGGTTCCAAAATTTTAATTCATGCCAAAACCAACTGAGCATGCTATTTCAATCGTTCTCAAAAAAGAAATTAGCCCACAAACAAATGCTAAAAGGCGAACAGAACATTGATGAGCAAAAAAAAACAAAAAAAAACATGCCCAGCCGAGACAAGCCCATAAAAAGAAAAAACAAGAAGAAAAAAGCTCCGCAACATCGGGGCCCGGTCCGAACCTATAAAATTACCCATGCAAATGCATGGTATGGTAAGTTAATATGAAATATAGATTCAAAATGGGATTCGTAAGAGGCGCCATGAGAAAACGTGCCACACTCTCACCGACCTGCCTGACCCTAGTTGCAACAACCCTCGCAAGTTCAATATACAACTTGAGATACGCTTATATGTACATGGGAAATGACACGTTTTCTCATGCTCTGGCTGGTGTTACTATGGAATGTCTATCGTGCTTTATAGTATAGACCGTTATTAATTCAACATTTGTACTAATACTATAATAGCCTTAAAAGCATCAGGGCGTGACTGCACTAACAATAATGAACTGCTCCATAAAATAGGGGTGTTACAACGTTATGCCATGCAGTTATTCGTATTTACAAGTGAATTTTAAAAAGCGATTCGATGGCACAGTACATGTAAGTATAACAGTTGTACTCAAAGAATCTGAAAACAAGGTTGAGGGTTCGAGCCCCAGTAAAACCTTTTTTATTTTTTATTTTTTGCTTTCGCAAAGAAGCAGGACATTTTTCGCAAATTACATGTTTGCAGGAAAAGCATGTTTTGGTGTATTATGCACATGTTAAGCGACTTCACTTAGTAAAATTGCGAGCCTTGCATGGAGATACAGCGACGATGCAGGAACTATTATTGAAAACATGTACACGTTCTGTATGAAGAAAAAGAAGTCTGGAATGAAACTGTCACTGAATCGTGCATGGGACAGGACTGCAGCACTCACTGGCGTTAGCAGATCTACCGCTCAGAAATTGTGGAAGAGAAGAAGAAGGCACAGGACGAGCAGCAACAACCAAAGCAACCACCGTTATCTACGTCGAAAGTGTCACTGGATGACTTTGACCAGGGTGTTGTACGGAGGACCATCGCCAGCATGATGTACTCCTTGAAGAAGGTTCTGCCAACCTTTGATAACATCAGAACAGAGCTCAAACAGAGCACTGGCAACAAGGGTCGTCTTCGCAAAGATCTCCTTTATGTGAAGTTTGCTTGCACACGCTGTGGGCAAGATCAGACACCTTTGCAGGGTCAGGGAGTTGAGAGAGGCGGGTTACTCAGTCGTTTATACAGATGAAACTTACGTTCATACTAGCCAGGCTGTCCCGAAATGCTGGCAAAATAGTACTACTGGACTAAAGATACCCTTTTCTAAAGGTAATTTAAGAATAGTGGAATTGCACGACCCTTGAGTCTGCACTATAATCACTATTTGAGTTCGTCCGCTCGTCCGTCCGTTAGCAGTTTGTGAAAATGTTCATAGCTCTTAACCACATAGTATATTTTGATTACATTTGCAAGCATTTGTCATTCCCTAACCACTGACATGCTAAACCACTTTTTAATGAAGAGGGTTTCATTCAAATTGGCAAACATTCAACGTTGGCCGTGCATATTACTGTCAGTTGATTTTACTTTACATAAAATTGATTTATTCTATGTCCTAAATATGCTTGACTTTTATATTTTCAGGTGAAAAAATAATGATCATACTCCATGCTCGGTACCATGAGGGATTCGTACCCAACGCACGAAAAACATTTTACTTTCCTTTATTAAAATAAAAATAATCAAATATTTATTTCAATACATGCAATAAAATTGCAAGAAGTAAAAGCAAGTCCGATTCGAGGCTGGAACTCACGAGTTCGCGTGTTTCAGGAGAGCCTTTTCAGGAGAGCGTTTTAACCACTGAACCAATGAGACAGATATAAATTTATTATAGCTTTTAAGGATATAAAGACATTTTACAAACAGTTTACGGTAAATTATCTGCTCATCCCAGGAGCATGGACTCGACCAAAGGTCAATACTGAGAGGTCACAAACGAATAATAGTAGTGTGTATTAGTGAATTAGTCGTTGTAAACATTCTGAAAAGGGAACACACGATGTCAACTTGTACATTGTGTATAGACACGGCAATTAAAAGAAATATGACTTTCCAGTGCAAGATCCATAAAGGGGTCAAAAAACAAGTTTTTTGCCTTATTGTTGTTTTTGTTTTTGTTGTTATTTTCCTAATAATTAGATGTCAGCGATCTAGCAATGTTAACCCTTCAGTGTTACTAATGGATTATTCATTCTGATTTGATACAATAATTTAGGGATAACCCATTGTACGTACATATCTGGGGGTGTCCGTTTATAGTATTAAAACATTGTATACATTTATCTGAAGACCTTTTTACCTTTACAAACAGTATAGACCCTGATGAAATGCAACATTACGTTGCACTTCGTCTGGGTCCGCACTGTTTGCAAAAGTGCCCGCCTAGTGGTCTCCCGAATAAGGTTGATTATGGAGTTATTTTAGTGTGATTAAAGCTGCATAGTCTGTAACTTTTGATCTTTTAATTTTTAAACTATTGTTTCAATTTTTCAAGAAGACAGTAAAAAACTAAAATTCAGGTATACATTTTACCAATTTCGTAAGCCTTAACAAATTATCAGTATCAAAACAACAGCATTTACGTTAAAATTAACTCTCTATAATTATTGGAGGGAAGCAAATAATTACCAACACAACTGTTTTTGTAAGATAATTCACTTTTCCGTGCAGTTTTCAGCTATAGTGAACAGCTTTATTGTGAAAACATAACTTAATTCTACTTTTACAAATGATTTAAAAAGAAAATATAATTTTTTGAAAAATGTTCATAGTTGCAGACTTAGTCTCTTTAAGAGCAACAATTAGTAAACTATAAATATATATAGTATACATGACAGCCTTTAGAACCAACAATCTTCCAATAATTGAGCCGGCCCATGAGATAATGGTGTCATTCGGCTAGGTAAGCTACGAGAGCCCCGGTGGGTCTGTGCATCTGCTCAGTCCCAACAGGGCCGTCGTTTATCGAATCATGCTTCGGCATTGAGTAAAAAATACTCGAATGAGTTTGCGCTTCAGCACAGGTTCAACATATCAGGTGCCATAATTGGGAACTTAGAGGCAATTTAACTTGCCAGCCGTGAAGACCAAGACGAGCATGTGCTTCCGCGCATCCTGTCAGGGTCCTCACTACTAGCACACATATCATTCTAATCGCCATCACATGAGCTGGCCCAGTTCTAGGTCATGTTCATTCGTCAGTAGTAGGCTAGTTCCGTATATTTAACATTTATGTTAATCAAATTTTCCATCCATTCTGGGGTAGTCACTATAATGAATAATGATAGTTTTCGTGTTCCATTTACGTGATTTGGACACCATATTTTATCAGTTCTGTAATGTGAGAAATTTTCACGTTCTTTTCATTATTATCCTTGATGTTTATGTTTCCATTATACACCCAAGTCTTTTGAATTTTATTTTCGCGTTTCAGTTGCCTGCACTGGAATGCAAAAGATTTCCTTGCTTGAGTAAGGTCTTAATTTATGTATGTCTTTTCTCTTTTCTTCCTCAGAACAGCACGGCCCTTTAAGAGAGCTAATCGTGCATTGCGGTTTCTGAACCTAACGATAATCTCCCTGCTTTTCGAGGGTTGAGAATCAACCATCATTCCTATATCGTCGGCATCGTCGACATTAGCACTTTGTCTTCTCTGCAGTGGGCCAACTCGGTGGCTGACTTCAATATCACCAGGTTGGACATCAATATTTAATCTGTCAGCGAGTTCCAGGACTAATTCACTGGTATCTTCATTTTCTTTCTCTTCAATGCCAGCAATGCGTAAACATGAGCGCCTACTGTATTGCTCTAAATCGTCAACTTTCGTCGCTAGAGTTACCTCCATTTTGCTGACATTGTCAAGTAATTTCTGATTTTCAGCCTCTAAGGAACTGATTGCAGTTTTTAGATTGGCAGTCTCTCTTTCAACTCTATTTTTACTAATTTCTCAATCTCACTAGATAACATCTGCTTCATAACAGAAGCAATCCGAATAACATCAGTTTCTGTTAAACCAGGCTGAGGAATAGCCATAGGCTGCATCGGTGGCAACTGTGGAATCGCAGACACATGTGTGAATCCCTGAGAAATTTGGTACATTGGAGTACTGATTAACTGTGCAGCTTCCTGCTGCGTCTGCGTTTGACTTTGAAACAGCGAATCATCCATAATAGCTGGTTCCAATGCACTTTGATTCTGTGAAATATTCGGTGTTTCAGTGTCCGTTGATTGTTCCGTATTTGAATGGCCTGTAGGTTCTGTGGTTTCAGAAAGAGTTTCTATGTCATGACTATCATATACGTTTTGGTCACTTGTATGAGCTAATTCAGTGTTGTCGATTGGCTCGACCTTCGATTCAGATTCTGATGTCGATGCAATTTGTTTTGATTTCTTGGCAGTTTGTAGTTCTGAATCAGGTATTGTGTTTGGCGATGTTTTACTTTTTCTTCTTTTGCGCCCAGTACCTCTTATGGTCATGGTAGATAGCTCATGCTAATACTCGTGAGTTGACTTTAAGCATCTTTACAGCCAAAAAATTTGAACGTAACTCACGGGCATTCCTATTGTTTTTCAAATTTTGTTTCTAGACATATATAAATTATTTTCTCAGTTCGACAACATCACTCAACTAGTTAAAGTTCTTACTTGGCAAAAAAACTTATCCATATCCAATATATTTAATACACAAATCCCAATTTTATTAAGAGCTGATTTGTTTGCATTTTGAATATTTTCACCGGAAGTCATGTCAATACTGATTTGATAGTTCAAGGATCTTGATTATTGTTATGTACATGTAGTTACTGTATATCAATGCACATTTCTAGCTCTACAAATTATTCTATTATCTTTATACAAGATACAATTTCGGTATATTTTGCGAAAGCTAGTGAGTCATGTGGCATGTGAAACGTTGCAATATTCATAAAAATCTATTTAATTTTGATCTTTCAGTTTTATATGCATTAATTTATCATTAAAATGCTATAAATTTATTTCAACTGCTTTAAAACTCATTTAAATCCAATCTTCCTGCTGTATATGCATTATATTTATCATTTAAATGTTAATATAATTCAACTTCCTCAACAGTCAGGTGCATAACCTCCAAAAGTTAAAAAATATATCACTTAAAGCAGTTAACTTTTTTGCAACAAAAACAAAAGTAACCTGTTTGAGTGAACGTGTCTTTTTTCATCTTCATATTCCCGAGTTACCGCAATTTTCAAGGCCATGTGGGTAATTTTATCTGAAAGACCTATTACATAACTTTACGATTATGCAAAAAAAATTTGTACTCATCGTCTATAAATAAGTACGCGAGGTCATTGAAGTTCAGAAAATAAGCTCCTTTTTAACCTGAATAAGTTATATTGTTGACGGCTTGCAATTTGATCTTGGCCTAAATAATTTCAGATATAACTTAGATTAGTTACTTTCTGTAGCATCACTTAGAAATTATTGTTGAAAAGGCACAATTTTAACTTCCTCAAGTGATATATATTTTAACTTATAGAAGTTATGTCCCTGACTGCTCAAAATTCATTTGAACCTAAGCTTCCTGTTGTATATGCATTGATTTTATCATTTAAATGCTATAAATTTAATTCAACTTCTTTAAAATTAATTTATTTGGAATAACGAATTTCTTTTAAATGCTATAAAGGACATTTACACGATATTAAAAATATATTTTGATTGGAATGAATATTATTTAAATGGAATAAAATGTATATTCATA
Source organism: Loripinus fragilis (assembly GCA_964019695.1). Taxonomy (NCBI): domain Eukaryota; kingdom Metazoa; phylum Mollusca; class Bivalvia; order Lucinida; family Lucinidae; genus Loripinus; species Loripinus fragilis. The sequence continues at coordinate 4,121,756 of OZ026519.1, forward strand.
CATGTATGCGACTCTTATGATTAATATGTTTTAAAAATAGTAAGTGAGTATGATCAGGAAATACCACAATCAAAAACTGCAGAAACCCCGTGGCAACGCTAGAAAGAGCCGCTCAAACATCACGAGACACCAGGAAGACAAATTAAGCAAAGCAAACAGCTCTCTCTTCCCCATAAAGATGATTGCAATACTAGAATGGACATAAAGTAACATACAACAAAACATAGAACAATTACAAACTCCCACAATGGGAGTAACAATAAACAAAAAGTCAACAACAACAGAACCACCGCCTTAGAACAGACAGCAGCCTAAGCCATCGGGGGGCTTTAATGCATTTTACTGGTACCAAATCTTCGCCCTAGGTTCTGCTGTTGTTAAAGTACAAGAAATGTTCAGCTCGCGTGGAGGCCATATAACTAATGCAATGTATCATCATGGAAAAATACTCTAATCAAATTACTACACCATGATGAAACAAAGGAAAGGGCTCATGACTCACAGATAGTCAGAGCTAAAGAAAACCTCAAGTTGAGCTACGGTGGGTCCAGCTACAGATAAGCATCAGGCACCAACCCACCGATTAAAGCTTTACGTCAGAGCCGTCATAGAGTCTGAGGCCTGACCCACCATCGTGCAATTAAAGAGGAAACCATAGCTATAAACCGTGATTGGGTTTAAAACTAGGCACGCAGACTGTCGCATGATATCCAAGTTATATCCAACCCTTATATAACGTTTTACTATCTTTTTGAATTGATCACTAAAATTAGATTTTCCAACAATTTGTTTGAATTTATAGACAAAATCACCATAAAATATAGGTTCTGATATGCCTTGTTGCAGAAGAGTTTTTAACCCAATGTTATATTTAACAAATATCTCTGAGTGTCTGTGGTAGAATTTAGAAAATGATTTTCGAATTTTATGATATCTACAACCTTGTTTTAATAATTTAGCAGTTAAAAATAAGTTTCTGTTGTTGAAGTCATCAAAATTAGAACACACTCTAGCAAAACGAATAAGCTGAGAAATATATGCACCCTAGGAAGGAGAGCGTGGAACATCTCCATCAAGAAATAGAAAATTTACTATTTCAAAATTAAAATCATCCCGTTTATCATAAATTTTAGAAAAAACTATGCCATTTTTTATTGACAAGTTCAAGTCCAAAAACGGAGCTTAAGTATCAGAGGAATTTGCCTTATTTAACTGAAGTTCACTGGGATATATCTGACCTACCATTTGTTCAAAATAAGGATTATCAATATCAAGTAAGTCATCTAAATATCTGGAGGTAGAGTTAAAAGCTTCAATAATATCAGCTTGATTATTGTCAGCCAGAGACAACATAAAGTCTCTCTCATAACAAAACAAAAACAAATCTGCAACAAGAGGAGCACAATTAGTACCCATTGGAATACTGACAATTTTTCTATATAATTTTGAGCCAAATCTGATAAATATATTGTCCAAAAGATAATGGAGCGCATCACACATTTTCTGACATGACCACAATTTATATCGTTTAGGTTGTTCAGAAGTAAAAAAGGCATTTTTATCATTACAAGCCAAATAAAGTGAGCCTTCTCTGTTAAATGTTTGTTCAATTAATTCTGTTAGTTTTTCTTTTATTAGATTATGAGGCAATGTAGTATAGAGATAGAGAAATCATATGTAGACAAACCAAATGCTAGAAAACCTCTAGACTTCAATTTATTAAGAATTTCACCTGAATTTTTAACAGACCAAAATAATTTTTTACCATTTCTTTCATAAACTGTTGAGCAATAGTTAATGACATGGTTTTTAATTGCAGTTGAGGCAAGAAGTCAAAAGAATAGACAACTCAGTAGTTGTACATGCACTAGAATTACCAATAAAACGCGACTTATAGGGCTTTTTATGAAGTTTAAGTAACCAGTATAACGTAGGAAGCTTGCTCTGGTCCTCATCAACAAACAACCCAAATTTAGCTGCCATATGGCATCGATGCCTATCAACGATAGACGTCTCATCAAGCCTGTTATGCTCATATGTTTTTGCAGTGCTAAGTTCTTGCTTTAGGGTGTTAATATAGTATATTTTTCAATTGACTACAACATTATTAGCAGCCTTATCTGCGGGGGCCAAAACAAACTTCCTATGGAATTCCTGGATCCCTTTCTTCAAGTGTCTAAAAGTGAATTTAGGTTTAGGTGGTAGAAGATCTAGATTGTTGCAATAAAATGAAATTCTACCATCAATAATTTTAAAAATATTTAGTTTCCAACTATTTAAGGCATTAGACTCAACATGCTCTCATTTACACCAGCGATTACAAAATTCTCTTTAAGGCTCCTGCAATTTCCTCACGACATGATTTGAAGTCAATTGGCACAGGAAATCTATATTTAGGTCAATTACATATAATAGTCCGAGTTCTTGAATCACTTATGATTTTTAAATCCCCTGTGACTATATGACCAGCGGGTTGATAGCAATACTTAGAGTCTTTGCAATCACAAGAGTCAGGAATAGAGTTTTCGATATCAAGTTCTGTTACTAATTTGTTATAGTTAAAAACAGTACTACAGATAGGTTTATTATACTTATAACAAATGATAGGAGATTCCTTATTTTCAAAATAATTAGGAATAGAAGAGATAACAGATTTATCTTTAAATATACTGGGTAAGTTAATGAATTCAATCCCCTTGTTGACAAATTGAATTTTGATAAAATGCCTTATATGATTAATTTCGGAATCTATATATGGCCTAAGAGCATGTAGAGTGTAACACCGGGTAAGAATTGCTGCATCATAAAGTCGATGAGCTCTATCATAGAATTTATTAGCCTCAATATCCAAATTACGAAGTGAAGATATAGAAAGAGTTACTGAACGTAAAAGGGCCATATGTCAGCCAGAATGTTTTAAGATGATACTTAATTCTAAAAGAGTTAAAACATGTTTATTTTTGCGCTTTAAATTTCCATTTTTGCCTTTACCATGAGATCGGTTATTACGTTTACGGATATCTAAAAGAGAAAAAACATCAAAATCAGGTAATCTAGAAATGTTACCCTCATGGTAAATATTATCATTAAAATCAAGTGGATGTGGTGTTTGTAATAATTTTATCCACTTTAATTCTAATTCATGCCTAAGAATATTTCTATACCTTTTAGTGGAATTATCACTATATATTATCTTTTCAACAGGCTGAGTAGAAATACTGCTAGTAGAGTGATTAGTTTGCTTGAAATGCCTATAAAGAAAATTATCAATTTTGCGAGGCTTTTTTGTTCGACGATAGTGCTCAGAAAATCTAGTTTTTAGAAATCTACAAGTTTGGCCAACTTATTGCATGCCACAATATTTCTCTTCTCAAGATAAAACATAAATAACATCAGTTGATCTTCAATCAAGATCAGAATTAGTAATTACAGAAAATTGTCTTCCATTAACGTTAGATTTAATAGTTGATTTACAACATAAATGTTTGCAACAGCTACACCTCTTGGCATTGCACTTAGAAATAGAGGGATACACTACACTTCTTCTATACTTACTCCTAGAGTTCCTGAGTACAGGTAACTTAAGAGGTGAGAGACGAACTTTTAAGTGGTTTCTGAAAAGGGCAGAGTCAGAAACTCCATGTAAATTAATTTTAGTGGCCGTATGAAGTTTCAGAGGTGAAACGTAATCAGATGGTAACATAGAATTATATCTATTGGTGGACTGGGGAATCTGTATGGAAGAAGCAGAATGTAACCAAAGAGGAGAAAGTAAAACTTTTACTGTTTTTAGGCTATTCATAATTGAGTTTTTAAGTTTATACCATACATTGAAAAGCAGCATTCATATCAGTTAATTATAGCAATATCCAGCTGTTGCATTTGAGAAATAGCTAAAGCTCCCAACATATACGAGGGGCGTTCAATATGTAATGAAAACAGCCCAGTAAATCCCGAAGTTTTATATTTACACACTTCATAATTACTTTCATTAAAGGGTTGTTTCTTGGCTATATTTTGAAAACATCGTTTTATTTCATATTGCAGTGTACTTCAGCACCCTATCTTGAACGTGGCTTGTGTAAATTAGGTAAAGAGCTGGACGACTCTAATTTTACATATAAAAGCAGATAACTACGTGAAAGAGGGATGTTTTTAGTCTGCTTCTTCATGTGGTAAATATCAATATATTGGTGATTTATATCTGCATTTTTTTTTATGTTTCTTCATATTCTATGAAAAACTGAGGCTGCCATTTTGGTTAAAATCCTCCTTGATGCTGCATTTTCTGCCATTCCATTGACAGAGTCGTTTTTGCGTGAACAAATACATAGCGAAAATTTATACGAAAATCATTTGCTTTATTTTTTCTGGTCTCTTTGATGTTAATTTGCATGTAATACAGCCGATTTTGAAATTTATTTATTTAACCTCACTCATAAAGTACCCCCAAGTACGTCAAATGAAATAAGAATATCACTTTAAAGAATGCCATCTCTGGCTTATACTGAAATGGATCAGACAAAATACCGCATTTCATCGATGTTTGCATTCGGATGCATTATTTGGACATTGTTACACGTATTTAGATGTACATAATCTAGCTGGCTAATTTCAGACAATAAAATTATAGGAAACGAAAATGGTATACCACTCAGATGAGATACCCTTAGATATTGGTTTCAGTTTAACTGGTCTGCTGCCTATGCACTGTATGTATTAAAATTGCGATACAATCAAAATTGTCCTTTCCTGGTACAAAGCCACAATTCCGATTCTCACGAACCGTGCATATTTTAGTGTTACGTCTATTGCTTTAAACGACGTCAACGTAAGTGGGAGTAACGCAATAAAACCGTTTGAACGAGAAATTGGTACTTGGCAAAAGTTTGTATCGTTATAGCAGATAAAGGGAAAATGAGTCAGAAAACTATGGATATGTGATTAATGCATGTTAAATGATTGTTTCAGAAAATACAGCATGTAGTCTATGTCGAATGGGCATCCCGTGTAAATTTTGTGACGATTTTTGGTGACCTATACCAAAATAAACTTTGGGTCATATGTAACAATTTGAACCAGTTCGCCCATCTGAGTTCCGCGTCTGGTCCGAGTAATGACGTCATCAAAATGGCGGCCATAGTGCCACTCATGTACACATATAAGACCTCGTATTTAAAGCAATAATTGAGGGAGAATTTATTGCTAGAAATGATTTTTCGTCTTTATATAACTGATTCGACGTCAAACAATACGAAAAAGATGTGTTGCATTTTTTCAGACGCCTAGAATCTATTTGGGGCTCCCAAATCGATAAATTTGACCCAGATCCCATTACTTTTGTTGTAATCCTGTAGAAAGTTCGTACTAAAATTAAGTGATTTTTTGTTCTGGTTTAGTTAATTCTATACAAGATATGAAGTGATTTATGTTTTATATCCCTAGAATGGGAAAAATCTATTTTTGGGGTCCTTATTTCATTGAAATAGGCCTAGAGCCGAATTATGGAGCTGTTATCGTACACGACATTTGACCTTATAGTCTATGTCGTATGGGAATCTCATGTAAATTTTGTGACGATTTTTGGTGACCTATATCAAAATAAACTTTGGGGCATATGTAACAATTTAAACCAGTTCACACATCTGAGTTCTGCGTCTGGACCGAATGATGACGTCATCAAAATGGCCGCTTAAGTGCTACTTATGCACATATACATGTATACATAAGTAATTAGATTCAAAGCACTAGTTATGTGGGAATTTCTTGCTGGAATCTATTTTTGTCTTTATTTGATCGATTTGTTGTCTTCTGATACGACAATGACGTGTTTCTTTTTTTCTGATCCCTGGAACCTGTTTTGGGGCTTCCGATTCAATAAAATTGACCCAAAACCCATTACCGTACTTGTTATCCCGTAGGACATCATGCTGAAATTAAGTGTTTTTTGTTTGTGTCCTTCTGTTTATATGATTGTTTGTTTGTGCTCAACGTCCCTACAACAGCTAAGGTCATATCGAGACGGGGCCACAGCTTAAATTCTCATCTGACAGACTAGTGAAGCCGAAGATCAAACACACGACCCCTGGTTTACAAGGCGAGGAGTACAGCGGTTCCTTTGTTTTGATGAATTTGAGACCATACTATATGAATATGACTGACCCCTGGAGCTATTTTGGGATACTTTTGTTTTGGGGTTAAAGTCCAAGTCAATTGTCATGGCCATGTAGAGATGGTCAGTTAACCTAACCACGCTTTTCCGGGGCAGGCTTAGACTAGGCAGTACTTTGTGCACACGCTTTCGCTTGTAACAAACAATATCCCTTCATGAATCACTGAAAGAAGGAGAATGACGATAGAAAATATTTAAGATCAACCTCCACGAAAGTATTGGGCCCGAATCGAACTTACGATCCCTGTATCAGCAATCGAACTCACTACCGGTTGCTCTACAGGGCCAAGTCATTTTGGGGTTCCTATTTTATTTAAATTGACCCTGAATCTATAATTCCAGTTTTTGCCCTATTTGATTGCTTTGGAGCCATACTATATGAATTATTGATTGCTGGGTTCATTGACCTGGTCTATCAGTCAGGTACACATGAGGCATTCGCAGGGTTTTTTGTGAACAAGGGAAAATGGCATTCATTTCAGGGGAACAGAGGAAGAAAGGCCAAATTTTGAGGGGAACAGAGACAATATTAGGGAACAGGGAATATAAGAAAACAAATTTTGAGGGAACAGAGGAACAAGCCAATTTATTTCAGAGGAACAAGGTAACATGTGTCCCCCCCCCCTGAGAGGGCTTCGCATATCACTTAGGCGACAGAATACCACCAAAGAAATGGCATACAATATTACTCGAAATTCGCAATTGTAATACAAGCAATGATGTTCAAACAAATACTAGTCATAAGTTATTTGTGGTGAGAAGTGACGCAAGCAGATTTACTTCAACCCTTTATTACTCCTTATTTGGAGTTAATGTTGTTAAAATAGGAACATAAGTGTCACCTTATCAACTTTAACATGATTTTTGTGTTTATGAATGTTTATTGTATTCGTGTTACTTTCCTGGGTCAGGTCTGGTACTTGAGTGTATCGTGTCCTGATCTTTGTCGTCTTTCTTACTTTCAAGCAACTGTATAGTGGAATTGGCTCATTTATGGATTTTCATATGATGCTCTGATACTGAGATCTTTTGGCACTCTGAAGAAGAGAAAATTTAGTTTCCTACGAAAAATCCACTATCTTAACCTAGTAAAATTTCCAATGGTTGTTCCTGGCTGACTAGCAGGCATATACATGTATATTGTTCGAGAGCATTCTTAGTCCCGTCTTCCAGCGGGACATGGCCAAAAGTTTCCTGAAAGCTTCATGGACAGAAGAATCAGCGCTACTGAAAGCTTTCCAACATAATATTTTACCTTGCCGGACATTAATCCTGTAAAATCAACAACATCTACTGACAAAATTGAACGTAAAGATCTTTGCATGCTGACTTAGGATGATCTAGACCTTTACCTATAACCATCGCATCAGCAAGTTCGCTTGCTAAGTATATCTCATCCTGATCTTTGATAGGCAAACCGAAACCCTTTACAGCAACACACCATAAGCAATTAGTGCGCTAAATAGTAAATATGAACACCTTCCATAAAAAATAAAAGAAGTTCGTGTTACGAGTTGTAAGACAGGTTTCAAGTAAACTTGACCTTGACCTATGACTCCGAAATTGTATCAGTAAACTGAAAACCTTCGTTGTCATCTAGACATCATAAGCAATCAGTGTGCTAAATACGAACACCTTCAGGCAATACTCAAGAAGGCAGTTGGAAGGGCAGCTATATCCCTAACCGCAGAACGACAGAGTGGTTGGACCTGTAGTTTTCGAAGTGACCGCGTCACCGACCGATTAGTGACCCAAATGTGGATCACAGCGTCCAGGGTTCGATTACTGCTTGACCTATACATCACCTCATTGCACTCAGCTTTTTAGCCATCCATCCATTATCATAGCATGACTGAAATACTGTTTTAAAGGACATAAAATGGCAAGGCAACCATGCATGTATTTGGTTGCTGGGTGCAAAAGTCATTAGCCCCATGACTGGTACTATAAACGGCCATGGACATGTGTTCTGCATATTTTCCTAAACTTAGGTCAATATGTAACCAGAGTTAAATGAATATCCTTCAAGGCTTGGCATGAAGTTAGGACAAGATATTGAGCCCGCATAACGGAGACATGTATTCTGTACATCTTCTCACTGAAGAAAACATTTTAGTTTAGCAACTTTAAAAGAAACATATTGCAAACATGAAATCAAATGTTCAAATTATTGACTTTCAACTGTGATCTTGAGTTGGCATGTATGAATCATAATATGTGCATACAGTCTCAATGAGTTGAATATTTGACTAAAGTTAAAATGAAAATCCTTCTGACATAAAGGAAGGAATTCAAAAGTTCAAACTTGTGACCTTAAATTTTTACATAGAGCTTTAGCCACAGTGTTGTCATACATTTGCATATCCTCTCACGGAACTGGACATTTCACCTTTATTTTATAAAATAATTTCAGGGTAAAGGCGATAGGGTGCGGATATAGAATTAAAGACTCAAACTTGTGGTAACCACTGGTGACCACGACCTTGTGGTCATGGTTGAATTACACACTTCGCACATTATCTAACTTAGACAAATATTCGACCAAAATTAAATATAGGGTGGACATGAAATTCAATGCTCAATCCAAATACCTTCAACTGTGACCTTGGCCTTTAGTTTGAATGATTAAACCATGTGTTTTGCACACCCTCGCACTGAACTGAATACATGTGTATCTTATCAAAGTGTAATGATACTCCTTCAAGGGTTTGAGGAGATATGGAGCATACGCGCAATTGAAGGCTAAAGTCCATTACCTGTAACTGAAACCCTGACTTTGAGTCTGCGTAATTGAGTCATGGGTTCTGCACACCGTCTAACTGAGGTTAACATTTGACCAAAGCTTAGAGAGTTTTTAAAGGTTTAATAAGATACAAGAGTTATGGATAAACGGATGGATAGAAACTTCGGGTTGGTGAAATTATGAATGTGGAGTTTGCTTTAAGAGCTGTTAGGCAAATTATAATCTATTTGACCTTGACCTGTGACTCAAAAGTCATATCGGTGAACTTAAATTTTGTTGTAATCTACACACCACAGGCAACCACTGTGCCAAATATGAACACCCTTAGTCAAAACATAAAAGAGGAGTTCGTGTTACGAGCCATAAGTCAGATATATTCTAAGTATATTGGACTTTGATCTTCGATTCCAAGGTCACATTGATGATCAGATCTGATACCTTTGTTGTAGTCTAGGCTCAATAGCCAATTACTGTGCCAAATATGAACACCCTCGGGCATGTACAATATTGTGTAAATGTAGTTTCTATTAACAATCTGGAGCGGCACGAGCACTAAACTATAAAAGACTTTGTCCGGCTTACATACTTTAATACATAGCATATACTATGAATATTCGAATCAATAGCACGGTGACCGCCATTCTGATGGCGTCACTATTTACCCCAGAAGCGGATCTCAGATGTGTGAACTGGATAAAATCGTTTGCTAATGCCTAAAAGTTTAATTTGATATAGTTCGCCGAAAATCGTCACATAATTTACACGGGGCCAAATTTTGTCCTTTTCGACATATGCTACAATGTGACTCATGCCCTTTGCTCATGGGCAAGATGGCCTATTGCATTTCAAAGTAGAATTCTGTGTAAATATTGTTTCTGTTTAAAATCTGGAGCAGTATTTGCATTAAATCTATTAACAAAAACGTTTATTTTGTCAACATACTTCGATTTTTCTTAAATACATACGCATTATTATTGTGCGATGGCCGCCATTTTTATGACGTCATAACTCGGACCAGACGCCGAACTCAGATGGGCGAACTGGTTGAAATTGTTGCAAATACCCCAAAGTTTATTTTTATATAGGTCGCCAAAAATCGTCACGAAATTTACACGGGACCATTTTTTTGGCCCATTCGACATAGACTAATGCCTTTCTACCTTGAGTTGAAATCAGTCTTTACAATTTGGAGAAAAAATATGCAGTGTATATTAGTGTGCTTTTAAACCAATATGTAACTTATTAAAATTGGTCAGATAGAATAATGTATCATACACCATTTTAACGGCGACGCTTTGATCTTTCGATTGACATATAGCATAAAATCCTAACGCGTTTGTGGATGGAGTTATGAATGGGTTTTCATTACATATTGAACCCCCCTCGTAACTATGTCTAATACAAGTACAAAGAAACACAGAGAAAGCAATGGTTATTAACGAGATACGAATGCTGGTCTACACTGCTCCTTAAATGCTTAAATGAGGTATTTAAGTAATACCAATAGGGAAGTTAATGCAATGAATGATTGTCAAGTGTAAATCCTGACTATAGTAATAATAACGACATTAAATGCAAGTATGGGGAAACTTTAACAGTAACCACGCAGCACAAACACAAGAGTCGTGACATCAAAAATAGTAAGTGAGTATGATCAGGAAATACCACAATCACAAACTGCAGACAACCCCGTGGCATCGCGAGGAAGAGCCGCTCAACCATAACGAGACACCAGGAAGACAAATTCAGCAAAGCAATCAGCTCTCTCTTCCCCATAAAGATGCACTTCGAATCGAACTAAAGTCCCTACTATAGTTTCTAAAGTTTGATTCGAACACCTATAGTCGCTACTAGGGTTTCGTCACGAACCTACTGGAGATGGTGGGAGCTCTAGTAGATAGGCTGGTTCCCTACCCTAGACATATCTAACGATGGGTCCAAGATCTAGCACGATGGGTTCAAAATCGGCCAGTAGCCTCAAAATGATTTGTTTTTGTAAAATAAACCTAGATGAGCATAATTTTTGGTCCCACTTATTCGTAATTGATAATCAGAAAGCGCTGTGCAGTTTATAACATTCTTATTGTCTACGACGAAGAATGGAAGTGGGGCATACAGGGCTATTGTTTTTGTTTACTTGCCAACCAACTAAAAGTTCCAACTTTAGTCGTTTGGGTGTAAACGTGCGTGCGCATCTATTACGTAAGAACTATAGTAGGAACTTTAGTTCGATTCTAAGTGCGCCAAAGATGATTGCAATACTAGAATGGACATAAAGTAACGTACAACAAAACATAGAACAATAACAAACTCCCACAATGGGAGTAACAATAAACAAAAAGTCAAAAACAACAGAACCACCGCCTTAGAACGGACAGCAGCCTAAGCCACCGGGGGGCTTAAATGCATTTTACTGGTACCAAATCTTCGCCCTAGAATGCCGGGACCAGCGCCCGAAATTCGGCAGCAAAATCTGGGACCAAATTCTAGTGGCGTAAAATGGCATTTTTTAAAATGAAAAAAGCAACGAAAAAAGGATTGGGATTTAAATAGTTTCTAAAATTATGGAAACGCTCTAGTGACTGGTCCGGACTATTCCGTGAACTGAGTGCGGATCCAGGGGGGGTTCGGGGGATTCGCTCGCATCATCCTTGAGACATAATTATTTCATTTTCATGGAGAATTTTCAGAAAAATCAGGGACAATTAACCCTTAAAGCTCCTATCACAACAAAAGTCGCCTTTTTTTGTCATCTGTTGAAATATTTTATAAGCCTCTAAAAAACAGTGTGGACATATACCTGACTATATCTGACTGCTCCTATAGGAGCAGTCTGATCTGGATCCACACTGTCTGCTTCTATACTCGGTCTTTAATCAGTAACATTAGGTAATTATTTGCAGCAGACGACATTTCCAGATGTATTTTAGTCAAGGGTTAAGATAGTATCAGGTAAAATCAACAAATCGCCCCCCCCCCCCCCTTTGCAAAATTTGAACCCACTATCAAGAAATCCTGGATCCGCCCTGGATAAGTACCGAATCTCATGTTTTGGACCATATCGTGTTTGCTTTGCGATAGTTGAAATCCAGTATACATGTAGCTTGAAGTACAAGAACAACACGCTGGCTATTGTACAACCGTCATGATTCTCTTCTCTTCTCTCTCTCTCTCTCTCTCTCTCTCTCTCTCTCTCTCTCTCTCTCTTGCCAGCGGCCTATACTTTCTTGCGTAAATCTACCTCCGTCTGGGGAACGGTGATCAACACTACCCTATATAAAGCTACCTCCATATGGCGAACGGTGGACAGTAATGCCGTGTATAAAGCTGGCTCTTTCTGGGAACGGTGGTCAGTACTGCATTGTATAAAGCTACGTCCGTCGTGGGAACAGTGGCAAATACTGTCCTGTCTATTGCTATCTTCGTCTGGGGAACGTTGTTCAATACTTTCAATACCACTCTGAATAAAGCTATCTTCGTCTGGGGAACGTCGGTAAAAAACTCTCTCCAACTCGAAATGGTGGTCATTACTGCCCTATACATATATATAGCTATCTCCTTGGTGGTAACAGTGGTCAATACTATCGTGTGCAAATATATCTCCATCCGTGCTGAACGTAGTTCAATACCGTCCCATATATAAGTATCTCTGACTTGGGAACAGTGGTCAGTACGTTCCCGTACAAAGCTCTCTCCGTCTTGGGAATGGTTATCAATATTGCCCTATATCTATCTCCTTGGTTGGAACAGTGGTCATTACCATCGTGGGAACGGTGGTGTATTGTTGGTGACCACTGTATTAATTGCGACTCGACTGTCGAGAGAAATGTATACCTTGCCCGTAAGATCACTCATACAATTCCCTTTTTTTTAAGTCGGCTGAATGTAACACTGATCATGTATAACAACTTTATAAACATCTCAAGTTGTTATTTTTTATAGGCTTCTTGAACAGAACCACTTGGATCTTACTAAAAGGGACCAGTCGAAAGAACGTCACCATGGCGAAGACAACCGTTCAGTCAACGGTTGTTGTAACTAACGACAGAGGGCAGTCTTTATAGTTTGCTACCACTGTAACAATTACCACTTGGCTGTCGTGCCAAAGATCGAGAAAAAATGTATGTTATCACAGCTCAGACGTCAATGATCGAAAATCAGAACAGATGTACATGGACAACCCCAAGAAGTACAAAAAACAATAATGAAACATGCAGGGTGCAAGAAAACACACAATTCGAGAGGTGATTCACGGGTTTTGAAACATTTTTTAATCCTTCGTTGTTATCTAGCATCGCGTTTCAAAAACACAAAATTTACAATTATTTATCAATAAACCTATGTACTACATATATTTGTCAGTTTTGTGCGGATTGTAAAATGGTCAGAGCTAAAATTAACATTATAGTTGAACCATCCATTACATACCATTTGAGGAAGAAAAAGTCCTACAGGAATTTACAATGAGAGACAAAAGGTCATGAACATGAAATTTCTATATCAACAACCCATCTAGTAAAGCACTCGATATGTAAAAATATCGGCGCTAGTAGGAAAAAGCAAAAAATAGGGCCATACAGAAAGCCACCCAAAAAGTCAACATCTGCAGTTAATCTTAAAGTTGAAGTGATTACGAAAAAAGGGTTAACCCATCCTCACAGCGTGAAATGGCAACTCAATTAGGGTGTCTAAGTCAACCATTTACAGCATTATTAAAAATGCACTGCACGCAAAATTTCAAAAAATAGTGCAAGTTCGCCAGTTAAATGCAGCACACATTGAAAACAACGGCGGCCATGTTCATGGCGTCTTTATATGTGTTTTAATTTTGACGAATGGCAAACCTTTGTGACGACAGATGAGGCAATGTTTAATTTGGGTGGCAGCTATGGTCGTCGCTGAGTCTGCTACATCCGTAAAGGACATGGTGATCCTTCAAAATTCAAATATGTTAAAAGTACATGTAATTCGTTTGCGCCAGGTTTCTTGGCCTGGGCTCTAGTTAGTTCCCAGGCAAAACTGAGACTCCGATCATCCCTAAAGGTGTCAAGGTCAATTCGAAGTTTTATACTGGCAAAGTTTTGAAACCATTCATTAAACATTATTAACCAAGACTGTTTCTAAGTGACCAAATTAACAAAATGGTATTTAACCAGGACAAGTCTTCGAGCCATGCGTCAAACAGACGTTGACGTATATTTGTATATACGTTTCCAAAACGTGAACGTTGTTACACATCAGGAGTGAATGTCTTAAGGTCCAGATGCCGCCACTATTGATTTTGCTATTTGGGAAATCCTTATAAAAGGCTTTGAGAAGCGAACGAAACCTACCAGTTGGTAAGCCTTAAACGAGCATTGTGAGACAAATGAAGAAAACTGGACCATTCCATTATCAAATAACACACTGGGGTCATGATATAAGCAATGTTGACTGATCTACAACCATCATGGATCACAAATAGAAAATATTTTGCAATGAAAGTCTTATTATGAGAAATTTATAGATGAAATAAAAGGGTTCAAAATTGGTGAATCACCTCTTGTAATAGGCCAAATCGACGGATTTGAAAAAAAAAATACTTGTTAAACATATAGGCTACTAAATGGAACCAGGCCAAACCACGGTGGAGACCAGTCTGGCTACGGAGGTGCCCACGATCGAGAACCAGCTTTACACCCTTCAGCATGAATTTGAGCTAAACACATCAATCCCTGCTTAGTACTGGTTCAACACAGGAAAATTTATACTGAAAGATCTGAAAAATATGTTGACTGGGACGTAAAGAATCAAATCAATTTATCAACCACTAGTACAAAAATGATTTAGTCCAGCACAAGAAGATTTCAGGTTTTTTGCGAACAGTGAATGTTTGCTTTTAAGAGCACGTGCGCACGTATACATATGTTGTAAAACATTGTGTGACAAAAAGCGATGTTTTAAGTAAGAAAGACGGCAAAGATCAGGAATAGGATACAATCAAGTACCACACCTGACCCAGAATACCACATGGGAAAGTAACAAAATATACAATACACACCACCAACAAGAGTCAAGAGGTTAGCCCTTTCCCATCAGGTGACCACAAGGCAGCAATGCACAGACATGAAAGCATTAGAAACACAAGACAACAAAAAAAAAACATTTTGGAGATGATGCATTGATAAGCTAGGGGTATTTCATGCAAACCAAACATCTATGTGTCTTGATCCACATCTGAATTAAGGGTGAGGTTGGCACCGTGAAACTGGTTTAAGCCCTCCAGTAAAATATTTTACTGACCATTTCAAGGCGGTACTTCTTTTGAGGATCATTTGTACATATAAATCAAGATATAAACAGGAGATAAAGCAAAGATAAGGACTCAACAGTACATGAAACTGGATACGGGAGCAAAAGAAATCCAACAGGTAAACCCTTGTGGGCCTGACAACAGCCAAAGCTGCTGAGAAACTTTGCAAACAGTTTGCAACCAGATCAGGAGTGATAAGACCTCGATCTGTCCTGATCCTGATCGAAAACGTTTGATTCTCAAAAAGTCTGCGGCCGACAACAAAAGATTGAGAAATTACCCAGCGTGCAAAGAGTTAGCTTGCATTTTAGCTTGCATGAATGATGGGACGAATCATCAACAGTTATAATGTAACATGTTTATAATCTCAGGATGTGTATTGTAATTTAGGACCAGACTGCATTCATTTTCTTATACGATTAAGCTACTCAATGTATCACCATTCACCAACGTTCCTTGGTAGCCTGAATTGCAAGCAATATGGACCCAGAAAGCCAGTATGATTGCTGATTCAGGGGTCATGAATTCGATCTTAAACCTGTCGCATACTTTTGCAGAGATTGATCGTGAAATATTTTCTGTGGCCATTCTCTCCCTTCCGCTGATTCACGAAGGGTCGTTATCAGTAACAAGTCAAAGTATGTGCACAAGGTGAAGGTAATGGCTAATAACCGCTTTGGAAAAGTGTTGGTAGGCAAACTGACTGTCTCGACATAAGCAGTCGGATCATGGTCTATACAGTTTGCTTCTACGGTAAATATGTCATTTTTTAAAATGTAAGGATCCTCTGCCAGGGCAACGCCATATCAGTAGACTCTGTCAATAGAAAATACTAGAAAACGGATTCTGGACACTGGTCCAGGCTTTTAGACTTTCCCTTCCCGGTATTCTTATCTGTTTATATGAGTTTTAAAGCATATTTAAATAGTTGGAAACTTAATATTTTCAAAATTATTGATGGTAGAATTTCATTTTATTGCAACAATTTAGATCTTCTACCACCTAAACCTAAATTCACTTTTAGACACTTGAAAAAAGGGATCCAGGAATTACATAGGAAGTTTGTTTTGGCCCCCTCAGATAAGGCTGCTAACAATGTTGTGGTCGTTTGAAAAAGATACTATATTAACACCCTAAAGCAAGAACTTAGCACTGCCAAATCATATGAGCATAACAGGCATGATGAGACGTCTATCGTTGATAGGCATCGATGCCATATGGCAGCTAAGTTTGGGTTGTTTGTTGACGAGGACCATAGCAGGCTTCCTACGTTATACTGGTTACCTAAACTTCATAAACCGCCCTATAAGTCACGTTTTATTGCTAATTCTAGTGCATGTACAACTACTGAGTTGTCTATTCTTTTGACTTCTTGCCTCACTGCGATTAAAAACCATGTCATTAAATATTGCACAACAGTTTATGAAAGAAATGGTAAAAATTTATTTTGGTCTATTAAAAATTCAGGTGAAATTCTTAATAAATTGAAGTCTAGAGGTTTTCTAGCATCTGGTTTGTCTACATATGATTTCTCTACTCTCTATACTACATTGCCTCATAATCTAATAAAAGATAAACTAACAGAATTAATTGAACAAACATTTAACAAAGAGGGCTCACTTTATTTGGCTTGTAATGATAAAAATGCCTTTTTTACCTCTGAACAACCTAAACGATATAAATTGTGGTCATGTCAGAAAATGTGTGATGCGCTCCATTATCATTTGGACAATGATTTATAAGATTTGGCTCTAAATTATATAAACAAATCGGTATTCCAATGGGTACTAATTGTGCTGCAGATTTGTTTTTGTTTTGTTATGAGAGAGACTTTATGTTATCTCTGTCAGACAATAATCAAGCTGATATTATTGAAGCTTTTAACTCTACCTCCAGATATTTAGATGACTTACTTAATATTGATAATCCTTATTTTGAACAAATGGTAGGTCAGATATATCCCACTGAACTTCAGTTAAATAAGGCGAATTCTTCTGTTACTGAAGCTCCGTTTTTGGACTTGAACTTGTCAATAACAAATGGCATAGTTTCTTCTAAAATTTATGATAAACGGGATGATCTTAATTTTGAAATAGTAAATTTCCCATTTCTTGATGGAGATGTTCCTCGCTCTCCTTCCTATGGTGTATATATTTCTAGGCTTATTCGTTTTGCTAGAGTGTGCTCTAATGTTGATGACTTCAACAACAGAAACTTATTTTTAACTGCTAAATTATTAAAACAAGGTTATAAATATCATAAAATTCGAAAAGCATTTTCTAAATTCTACTACAGACACTCAGAGTTAATTGTTAAATACAACATTGGGTTAAAAACTCTTCTGAAACAAGGGATATCAGAACCTATATTTTATGGTGATTTAGTCTATAAATTCAAACGAATTGTTGGAAAACCTAATTTTAGTGATCAATTCAAAAAGATAGTAAAACGTTATATAAGGGTTGGATATAATTTGGATATCATGCGACAGTCTGCATGCCTAGTTTTAAACCCAATCACGGTTTATAGCTATGGTTTCCTCTTTAATTGCACGATGGTGGGTCAGGCCTCAGACTCTATGACGGCTCTGACGTAAAGCTTTAATCGGTGGGTTGGTGCCTGATGCTTATCTGTAGCTGGACCCACCGTGGCTCAACTTGAGGTTTTCTTTAGCTCTGACTATCTGTGAGTCATGAGCCCTTTTCTTTGTTTCATCATGGAGTGTTAATTTGATTAGAGTGTTTTCCATGATGATACATTGCATTAGTTAGATGGCCTCCATGCGAGCTGAACATTTCTTGTACTTCAACAACAGCAGAATCTAGGGCGAAGATTTGGTACCAGTAGAATGCATTTAAGCCCCCCGGTGGCTTAGGCTGCTGTCCGTTCTAAGGCTGTGGTTCTGTTGTTGTTGACTTTTTGTTTATTGTTACTCCCATTGTGGGAGTCTGTAATTGTTCTATGTTTTGTTGTACGTTACTTTATGTCCATTCTAGTATTGCAATCATCTTGATGGGGAAGAGAGAGCTAATTGCTTTGCTTAATTTGTCTTCCTGGTGTCTTGTGATGGTTGAGCGGATCTTCCTCGCGGTGCAACGGGGTTGTCTGCAGTTTGTGATTGTGGTATTTCCTGATCATACTCACTTACTATTTTTTATGATAAGAATCTCATATAAATATACATTCGAAATAAATAGAAATTCGCTATTCCAATTAAATGAATTTCAAAGCAGTTGAATTAAATTTATAGCATTTAAATGAAAATAATTAATGCATATAAACCAGGAAGATTGCAACTAAATAGATTTTAAAGAAGTTGCATAAAATTGAAAGCATTTAAATGATAAAATTAATGCATATAATACAGGAAGATTGCAATTAAATGAATGTTTAAGAATTTGAATTAAATTTACAGCATTTAAATGATAAAATTAATGCATGTAAAACAGGAAGATTGCAATTACATGGGTCAGTACCTAAAATAGTGACTGAGAATGTTATGACTATAAGAAATATCTTTTGTGACTTGGACATTGAGGAGGAAACATGGTAAGCAGAGGCTCATCCTTTATTTTTTTGTTGGCATTGAAGATAATTGTGCAATATTTCACCATTGTTATATCACCACTTTCTCCAGCTAGAGTTGAGTCCCTGACCCTCAATGGACACTAGCAAGCTCTAGATTGAGTACACAAGTCAGCTCTGTATACTTTAGGGACAAAACAAATTATCAAACTAAAAACCAAACTGATGATCTTATTCTGAAATTAACCTACATGTATTTATTTCATTCTAAAAATAAACTGATTCCTAAAAATAAACTTATTCCTGAAATAAACCAATGAGCTGGTTCCTTAAAATAAACCAATGATCTAAAAATAAGCGATGATTTAATTCTGAAAATAGATTTATAACATATTAAATGACGGCATTCAAAATGGCCACCGCGCATGCACAGAACGCGGCACCAAAGAGAAACACATACTACTATCGTTTGTGTTGCTGGTCCGAGTTGTATGTCTTTTTCATCTTTTTGGCATGTCCATTGTGGTTATGTATACTAGCTTAGCTAAGTGTATGAGTTCATGTATGAACTATTGGCGACGGTGGATAAGTCTTGAAGAGTAAATTATATAATGCATTGCAGATATTTTCCCCTTCCTGTATTCACAAATATGGTCTCGAGAAAACCTGATTTTGGTCTGCCATCGTCTTTGTTATTCGCTCTCTTGAAACCATAATAGCTAAATTTGCTACATATTCCAGCTACTCTTGGTAGATCATTAGGATATAGCCATACACGGTCGCAAACCCTAAAGTTCTCTTGTTATTGTTATTATACCAAATCGTGAAATGCGTACATGTACGAGCAAAGCTTACACATGAATGGGAAACAGACTTCCCAGGTTTCAACATAACGCTGTCAAAACGTTTAGGAAACGTTTTTTTACGTTAGGGGAACGTTTGATTTACCCTTTTTTGCAATCAAATTTTTGTGTTCCTAAACGGTTTTACAAACATTTCGAAAAAAAAACCTTTCTGAAACCTTCAACCTTCATATAGTTTTCAGATAGCTTTTCAATTTCCCCAAATTGTAATTCTGATTTTTGTCCTTTTTAAAGTGTCCCAAGCTGCAATTCGTAATTACGGCACCGGATCTGCTATTAACTGCAAGTATTTATCATACACTATTTACGTAACGCCACGAAAGTATGAGTCAATCGCAAAAGAGTTTTGGGTTTTAGGTTCAAGCTATGGAAACAGTTCACATCAAAACCGGGGCATCAACGGGGGTTAACTGGAAAAACGTGTAACGACGGGTAAGGTGTCAACGCATCAACGGGTTTTGCAGTGAAAAAAGGTATGCTATTTATTTACTTCCATTTTCAAAGCAACGGCTAGAATAAATACTGCAAACAATAAAAAAAAACACTCGCAGGAGCTGTAGGAGTCTTTGCTTCAGTTGTTCTATATATATATTTTTTTTTAAAAAATCGTTTTTGTAAGCGCTACAGTGCGCCCAATTCTACTGGTGGAAAAAATAGGGGTCATTTGGCCCTGCTTTTGATGATTTTTCCATGTTTACATCGACATATAACTGTTAAAATCCTACCTTTGAATATGACAAGATAGCAACGTAAGCCCATATCATCAGCATGCATTGAAATCGTGAAAAAAAAGCAGGGATTATCGAAATTCAGGCAGGTGAATGGGTTTTCTGTGACACCACGGGCACGTTGCGTGGATCAACGGGTCGCAACCGAATTTTGATGATATATTGAAGCAACTTTCTCTTTGCATCTCGAGTAGAAGACTATTTAGTTTAACTTTTATGCTTCGTCTCATCAATTTTGTCGTAATTAAGGATGTTATATACACAGAGAAAACCTTGACTTTAGTGGTGGGGACTAGGACATTCCTCTCACAAATGTGCCCGTTCATGTTCCGCTTCGAATGCATGAGAATTCGAGGTCGACCTAAGTCTTCGACACGGTCTGTCGAGAGACACTTCTCTCTGATGCTTAATATACTTAAGGCCAAAAGTAACTTTACACTGTTAATATATATACTGAACAGCAAAAGAAACGCATATTTTGCATATTTGGTATAGTGTATAAATTGGGGTTTAAATGCTGCTCTAATGATATGCAAGGTATCAATGATGCATGGGACATGTGTATTATCAATTGCATCACAAATGGATAGCTCATTTGAATAATGATATAAAGGGGGATAACTCTTGGCGTAACGAAATAGCTAATAACAAAGGCGACTTTCGAGATGGTGTGTGCCTAAAACCACTGAATGGATTTGAATGAAAAAACACTCTGCGCAATAATCTGGATATACAGACTATCTATGAAGATTAAATTATCCGGAATTCTTCAAGGTAGACCATTGTGACCCAGTTACATTATCAGACAATTGACCGGAAGGGTGCTTAAGACAGACAAGAAAGTGTCCAAACAATTGTTTTGAACGGTTCTGTTGGACCGTTCCTTACTTGAAATCAATCATACTGTGGCAGATTTTCTTACACTCCCAAAGTTTCCAGTGGTTTTCAATACCAATGCAAAAATAGCAAAAATGAAGATTTTTGGATTAACAGTGTAAATCCTACAGCAATGAATTTTAAAGTTTTATGCTGTTTTCTTATCTGTTACATTATGTTCTCGTGACGTGCAATGAAATCGGATTCCGATCATGTCTTTTCCAATGCACAGCACTGTTTTTGCGTTTTTTTGCATTGATTAACGAAAAATAATAATTTACCGTGTAATGACGAAAAAAATGGTCTGGAACAAACGCATGAGTCCGTTCAAACATGTTCATATCATTCAGGGTAAAATTTTATAAAAGTTTCTGGTATTAAATGGCTATTGGATAATATGCGTTTCTTTTGCTGTCAAGTATATATACTTTTTCTGGGGATTGGTGATTGGTATTTTAAATGTGTTAAATTCATATTAAAGTTCAATCAATAATTCATATGGCAATTGAGTTTCATGTTTTTGGTGTCATAAATGCAACAACAATGCCCTAATGAAAGAGGCAAGGGGGCAAAATAAACTTTTCCACAACGCATCACTTTTGATGTGCTTCTGTAGCTTTGCGATTGGACAGTTTCACTTTTAAAGAACCAGTCTGAAAGGCAAGCTATCATATTGTTGTTTTAAGTTCAAATCAGCCCGGATCACCTTTCTGGTAACACAAATTAGGGTGGTGTTTTTACGTCCATATCCCTTTTTGTGAACTTTTTCAGTGCTTTCAATGGAGTTTCCCATAAGAAATGGTTTGCCATTTTTCTTCCAAACTGATGAGAATTTTTACCAGATTATCTTGTCACATAGTGAGAGCAGAAGTCCAAACAATTCGCTGATTAAAAAAATCAAATGCCATCTGAAATAAAGCTTTTAGCAGGGACCAAAGTTTACTATAGTTTTAATTCAAAGGGAGATAATTTCAATGTGAACCAACTTTAAGACGCTGTCAAAAACTAACTATACATCGAAAACAAAATGCCAAACAGTATTTTTAATGGGCAATCGATGACCCTTAAAATAGAGTGTTCAAATCCTAGGTTTACTTTGGATTTTGTTAGGAAATGCTGATTTTGTGCTTTTAATGAAAGCACAGATAACCGTCGACAGAAGATTAATTAGCCGAAGTTGTTTTTTGTGAAATGGGTTAGGGTGGGTACCAGCAACTCATTGCAATATTTAATTTGGTTAAAATAAAAAACAGTAAAGATATATTCGGTAGTTCAAAGTGTAAAGTTACTTTTGGCTTTAAGTATACATAATACCACTTTTTTGCCGAATATGCTTTCCCCCCGTATCCGTTTTTTTTTCTCGGTTCGGCTCTTTAGTATTTCAGCTTACCTCTGAAGTGCGGAAGAGTGTTATGGGCCATGTCGTAAGAAAACCTGACGCAACTGCATGCGAAAAACAAAGGCGCAGGCCAGCCTGCGCATCAGCGTAGTTTGACCAGTGCCTTTGTTGTTCACTCTCTGGAAATTTTAGTTGATAAACTTGCTACACGTACAAATTCAGCATTCTTAAGCTGGTTGGTTTGATCGAGTCATGCATGGTCGGAAACCCCGAAGACATGCTTACTCGCGTTGATGCCCATTTATCAGTTTGCTTAAATTCACGTAGATATGATATGTAATATATGTAGATATATGAGCAGCGTTAGCCTTACTGAAAGATTCATGTCAGTGTTGTTACATGTATTCCGTTATAGTTATTCAAGTCCTGCCTGTTCCAATACAACCCAAGGTTTTTCGGTCCCCCAACGTTCATCTGGCGTAAAGAAGCCTGAGCAGAGAAGTGTTAGCCATCGTCTAGGCCCTGACTTCATTACGATGAAGCCAAAGATCTGAGGCTTGTCACCGTTAAGGAAAGTTGCACAGCCAAAATCTAGAAAAACCTGCGCTAACAGAACTTTGCCAAAACTCTGCTTGGACATATGTAAAAAGCATGCTGAAGAAAAAAAAAGTGAAAACCGTGACACTCTGAAAAACGTTTTTGTCCAACATTTGGGTTTTCACTCGCCAAAGAGTAGGCCTATCTATTCTAGCAAAATACCGTGGCGAACGGTTGAAATATTTTCCCAAACGCATAAGGTTGATATCAGCCTATATTTTCACAGTAGCGTTTTTTGGATTACCTCTGACTTTTCCATTCACTTAATGCATTTCACTTCAGAACTTCAAACGCCTATAAGTTCTTGTTTGCGAACGAAAACATCAAGTGTTGGTATGCATTTTCTTAGTTAGAACGTATCGAATATTTTGGTTCTAAAATTATTTGGGTTTGCTTTTTTTTCGTTTTTTGCATTTTTCAATCGGTGAGACATTGCATATAGCCTATAAAAGGTATAAAATAAAAAGAAAATTTACCAAAAATACCAAAAATAGTTCATCTCGTGAGTTGAAAACATCAAAATTATCACTCGTGCTGCGCACTCGTGAAAATTCTAATGTTTTCAACACACTCGATAAATTATATTTGGTATTCACCTCATAAAAGTAAATATCCTAGATATAACGTCGCCGTGAGCGTAAGGTCACGAAGTCGCAACGGTTTTTTTTCACGTAAAAGTGACGAATATGCCATCACAAAGTCAATCACTACCATTACAACCTTTACAACTCCAAAATGTATGAGACCAGTCTGCATACCCTACAACCCGATCAAGGCTTAAACCAAAAGCAAAGCACAAGACGAAGCTTCCCACAAAACGGCGCATAATACCCAGCCTATGAGGCAAAAAAAATACGTATTTCATGCTCAACTTGACCAAGCATGAAACTGATAATGCTCACAAATACCCAAATATCAACAATTATTGGCATTCTTATACTTATTTTCATGACGGAGCCCAAAGACAAAAGCGCCACATCTTTTAAGCATTATAGTTATCATGCGCAGTGGCACAAGGATGAGCATGAAAATTGCCTCGCAAGCCCAAGTAAGGTCTGAGATATATCTTTATATTTGGTCGTCAACACCTTAAATGTGATATGAGTCTGCGTAGTTGAGCCAGGGATTCTGGGTAAAGTTAAATCATGGATTCTGAACATCATCGTATTGAGGAGAATAATTGACCAACATTAAATTTAAAAAAAAATCAAGCATAAAGGAGGTATGAAGTGGAGATAAAATTCAAAGCTTCCTTCAACTGGGATCTTGACTTTCAGTCTTTCATATTCGGTGGCATGAATGATAAAGGCATACGTGTACATGCATATTGGCGGAAGAACATTCAGTGTAAGCTTTTTTTGTTCAGTACATATAGAAGTACGGTCAACCATATGTAAATGGACAGTTGTAGTGAAAAACCAGAAGCGCAGTGGCTCAGTGCTAGAGTGCTTGACTCGAGGACCCAGGGATTTGAGTTTGAGCCGCACTGGCACAAATGCGTTCAGTGCGTTATGTCCTTGAGCAAAACTCATTACTCTTTGCTTGGTACTATTTTAACCCAGGAAGACCCGTCCCGAAATAACTGAAAAATTGTTGAATGGTATGTTAAGTATCAAATCAAAGCAAAAGTAAACATGCGCGGATCAAGGAATTTTCGTCAGGGTTGGTTCAGGTCCATCGGACATATAAAAAGCTATGACAACGTTTTTTTGGTCTTCAACTTATTTTACAGAAGACCAACGGTTACTTTCATAGAAAACTATCATTTTCCGAGGTTCCAGAGGGGATCCTACATTTTTTAAGGGCGGGTCCAACTATTTACAGGGGGGTCCAATTGCTTATCTCCTATAGAAATCAATATAACCTGTGATTTTCCAGGGTGGGGGGGGGGTCCGGACCCCTATCCCCCCTCTGGATCCGCCCATGATAAAATTCAAAACCTGTAGAATCTCGCTCGAACTCAAGTGTATCGAAACGCTTGATACCCGGGATAGGCTATTACAGCGCTAAATGGTTTCGGATTTGTACTCATATTTGGCCGACAAACGGTGCTTACCGCATCGGCAAGCAGCGAACATTTGGACGAGTCTGCGCATACGCCTAGGCAAACGAGAGTTCACGCTTCTCGCAAACACAAAGTATGAAAATAGATAAATGTTGAGACAAAAAGGTACATCTCCAGCTCAGTAAGATACTTTAGCTTTTGGTGTTCAAAGATGGTTGTTGCATATATATATATGATAAGTACTGGCCCAAAGACAGGTGAAAATTGGCTGTACCAGACGGTCTCGTCAGAGCATTCGATGTCTACACGCGCTAGCCTTAGTTTACCATAGCAGGGATTTCCCTAGGAAATTAGGGGAGGTCACCCTGAAATACTTTCACGTTTGTTTATTAAGGAGCGCGGTGGTTCAGTGGTAGAGTGCTTGACTCGAGATTGAGGGACCGCGGGTTCGAGCCTCACGGGCGTCACTGCGTTGTGTCTCTAGAGCAAGACACATTTATGCTTAGGCTAGCTTAGTACTGGTTCAACACAGGAAGACTCGTCCCTACATAACTGAAAGAGTGTTGATGGAACGGAAAGAATCAAATCAATGTTTGTTATTTCGAACATAAAGCAATGGAGAAAAGAAATGCATGCATGTCACGCATTGTCTTTGTTTGCCATTGAAGAAAACAAAAGACACACAAGCTTCCCCCAGCTAAGTTCATTCAAGGGGAATAATTGACAGAGACACACCTCTTGCCTCGACATTATATGCCGATCAAACATTAAATGGTATCAAAAACATACCAAGCACTATAAAATTTACATGCTTTACAAGATTTTCGTGATAAAGTTCATTAACGATTAAAGATATATAAATTATACAGGAAGCTAGGGAAAGCAACATTTCTTGCACCTGGCCCACCGTCTTGGTATGATAAATATACTTACCAAATATAGTCAATATATCTCAAAGAGTATAAAAGTTGCAAACGTTCTTTAACAGACGGACAGACAGACGGACTAACGGACAGAAAGACGGATAGGCCTCAGGCTGATTGCTATGTCTTCGATCCTTGTTGGTTTTGGGGATAAAAATGTGAATCAAAAATTAGCTATTTCGTTTTACACTCCATTTTAGATGGAACGTGCGTTATCAACACCCGCTGATTCACATAATTTTCACCGTCGTCACACTCAACTTACCCGACGTCTCGCATTATATACATACACCTAGCATTAAATGCATTTTCCTTGCCTGGATTTTTTTTCTTTTTTAGTATTTATCAATTTGGCTTTTATCCAATTTGCAAATACCGAATTAGGCTCCTTGACTTATTACTTTTGCTAGAAAATCAACTTTGAATGCTATGAAATGTGTTTTTGCGACCTTTTACCATAGGGTCTGTAAAATGGGGCGCACAATGACAACATTCCTAAAACATCTTTTTACAGCATTTTTGCATTGTAAGAGACACAATTGATTCCTACAGCTCCTGCAATAATTAAAATTCTGATTTGCAACGTCAAAAAATGTGCTAGGATAATATAAAGGAAAGATTAAAAAAACGTACCATGAAATCCTTGCAAAACCCGTTGATGCGTTGACACCTTACCCGTCGTTACACGTTTTTCCAGTTAATCCCCGTTGATGCCCCGGTTTTATTGTGCACTGTTTCCATAGCTTGAGGTTAGTACCATGCTTTTATTTGAAGCGAGTAAAACGGCATATCAAACATACGTCTACCGTCCTGCCAGCCAAGAATGACAGTTACTCAATGTTTTGTGTACAAAGTTACCAGGGACTTATAATCGATAGATCACTTGTGCATTAATCCTATCCTAAGGATAGGATTAAAACACAAGTGATCTATCAATTCGCGTTAGCTCAAGTGAAGTGTACACGTAGGTGTTCTACTTAGCAATTGTAAACAAAATATTACGTCACTGTCACACTTGGTTGGCACGACAGAAACTATTACCACCATGCATTCACCTCAAAACATATCCAAAATACCAAATATTATAATAGCCTTAAAAGCATCAGGGCGTGACTGCACTAACAATTATGAACTGCTCCATAAAATAGGGGTGTTACAACGTTATGCCATGCAATTATTCGTATTTACAAGTGTTTTTTTACAAGCGATTCGATGGCGCAGTAAGTATAACGGTTGTACTCAAAGAATCTGAAAAGAAGGTTGAGGGTTCGAGCCCCAGTTAAAACTTTTTTTTATTTTTTATTTTTAGCTTTCGCAAAGAAGCAGGAATTTTTCCCGATTTCATGTTTTCAGAAAAAAGCATTTTCTGATGTATTATGCACATGTTAAGCGACTTCACTCAGTAAAATGGCGAGGCTTGTATGGAGATACAGCGACGATGCAGGAGCTATTATTGAAAACGTGTACAAGTTCTGCATGGAAGAAAAGAAATCTGGAATGAAACTGTCATTGAATCGTGTATGGTACAGGGCTGCAGTACTCACTGGCGTTGCACAATGTAGCAGATCTACCGCTCGGAAAATTGTGGCAGAGAAGTAGAAGGCACATGACGAGCAGTCGTCAATATTTTGGCAATATTTTCTAATGCTAATTTTCTAAAAAAATAAGGGAACAAAAAGATGCCACATAAAAGGTATCGGTTGTCCGTTAGTGATTTCGATTAATAATGACATGTTTGACCAAGAAACAGAAAAATAAAAAAAAAGAAGAAAAACTGATCAGACTGGAACCCAGGCTAGACGAGCAGCACCACCGTCATCTACGTCGAAAGTGTCACTGGATGGCTTTGACCAGGGTGTTGTACAGTGGACCATCTGCCAACCCTTGATAACATCAGAACAGAGCTCAAACAAAATATTGGTTACTCTGGCAGCAAGGGTCGTCTTCGCAAAGATCTCCTTCATACGAAGTCTGCGTACACACGATGTGGGGTGAATAAATAAGTGCTGATGGATAGACAAGATGTAGTCCTCAGCAGAATCAGATACCTTCGCATGGTCAGGGAGTTGAGAGAGGCGTGTTACACAGATGAAACTTACGTTCATACAAGCCACGCTGTCCCGAAATGCTGGCAATATAGTAGATACCATTTTCTAAAGGTAATTAAAGAATAGTGGAATTGTACGTCCCTTGGGTCTGCACTATAATCACTAATTGAGTTCGTCCGCTCGTCCGTCCGTTCGCATTTCGTGAAAATGTTCATAGCTCTTGACGACATAGTATATTTTGATCACATTTTGCATGCATATGTCATTCCCTAACCACTGGCATGCTAAGCAACTTTTTTATGGAAGTTGGCAAACATTCAACGTTGGCCGTGCATATTACTGTCTGTTGGTTTCACTTTACATAAATTAATTTATTCTATGTACTAAATATGCTTAACTTTTATATTTCCAGGTGAAAGAATGATCATACTCCATGCTGGGTACAATGAGGGATTCGTACCCAACGCACGAAAAAATCATTTTACTTTCCTATATTAAAATAATTAAACATCAATACATGTAATAAAATTGCAAGAATAAAAAGCAAGTCCGAATTGAGGCTTGAACTCACGACTTCGCGTGTTTCAGGAGAGCGTTTTAACCACTGAACCAATGAGACCAATATAAATTGAATATAGCTTTTAAGGATATAAAGATTTTTTTACAAACAGTTAACGGTAAATTATAACAGTTAACGGTAAACTATCTGCTCAACCCAGGAACATGGACTCGACCAAAGGTCAATACTGAGAGGTCACAAATGAATTATACCTGATGAAGTGTTTATATTAGTTTCTTTTTTTGGAACCACGATGTTTGTTACTAAAGAAACTACCTGTAGTTTCATATATGTTTTGATGAGTATTTACTGTAAAAATAATATAAAATGAAAACATATTAATTCAGCTAAAATTGTAATTTAAAAGCGAGGCCTTTATTTGCAATCACTACTTGGTAGTGGTAAACGTCAAGCGCTGATTTCTAAATTGGCCAAGAGGTCAGCCCTTTCCCAGCAGGTGACCACAATGCAAAAATGAACAGACGCGCACAAAGGCATAGCAAACACAAGACAGAAAAAACATAAGTAGTACTTATGCCACTACAACGTCAAGTTTTAAAAAAGGTCCCTTATGACCATACAAAATCGTGTAAAAAGGTCCTTTTTTACCACACAAATGAATGTAATAGAATTATAGCATCAAGGTCAAGGTCACTCTTGTAATGACGTTATCGGCCATTCTCTATTTTTAGTAACTGTTGTCAAACACGTTTAGACCTGTTTATCTATATTTAGACATTATGGCCCGCTTGAAAATCAATTTTAATGACCAGCAATAAAATGTACCTGGCCCATTCTAAGGTCGCTTATGACCACACAAAATGAAAGCTTATTGACATAAAGACTGTATATGTAGATAAATACCTTCGGGCCGCGTAGCGCAGTCTGTAACGTACCCGAGTGCAGATACTTGTCTGTCTGGGGATCCAGGGGTCGCGAGTTCTATCCTGACCAGGTCCCATGGAGATTGATCTGTGGCTCCTCTTGTGTGGCTCCCAGCTAGCAATCTATATGGGTCCCATATGGGCACCCATATGGGACCTATATGGGCAGTGCAACGGGTTTCCATATGGGTCCCATATGGGCTGGCCCATGTAAAAAAAAAAAAATAAATGGTATAAGCAGGGGCAGATCCAGGATTTCCTGCTTGGAGGTTCAAATTTACAAAGGAGGTTTCCATTTGAAAATTGTACATGATTATTAGATAGTTTATGCTGATTTTGCATGAAATTCCTCATAAAAATGGAATAATTTTGTCTCAAATGGTGGTTCAAGCGAACCACATGAATCCCCTCTGTATCCGCAACTGTAAAAGCTAGCCATTCATTATAAACAAGGAAATAAGTTTATATAAAGATTATTATAGCATTTATTTTTTCTTTATGGGAGTTATATATGGGACCCATATGGGACCCATCTGGGCAACCCGCATATGGGCTAACCCATATGGGACCCATGCCTAACCCGGTTGCACTGCCCAGCAAGCATATAGGCATGTTTGCTGGGCAGTAGGCTGCTTACACTCTGAGCCCTTTTCTTCTGACGCGTGTTCAGTCAGGTGTTCAGTTGTCAGGCGATTTTATTTTCTTGTCCTCTTGCATGCTGCTTACTTTTGGGGTTTTTCTAATCCTGTTTCTGTCTTTTCCTGAGACAAATCTTGGCAGTGCGGAGGCAGAGAAGGCCTCTATCAAAGACGAAGGTGGACTCCTCACAGCCTGTGCATATGAACCTCTAACGCTTTGGTCTGTATTCATGTTTCTAAGTACTAAATTTCACAAATGCAAATTTACCTGTATTTTATCAGGTGCTACTGGCTACTGTTTCTTTGATCGCAAAATAATATATATGGCCATTCACCTCTCTCTCTTCGAGAAAGGTTATTGTCAGAATAAAATGCACCTGTCCAATTAATCATATTAAAGTGAAAACACCAAAATCTCGACCCTAGCCTGCGCATGTACGTTTAACGGTTTCCCTATTAGCAGGGACTTTTGTTGTCTGTTGATAACCTATGCAAACAGTTTGGTCCCTGATCAGGCCTGACAAAACGTCAGACAACTGCTTATTACTGATTTTGTTTTTACAAAGTTGAGTTTGAAACAAACTGCCATATGATAAAAACATGCAAAATTAAATTGCATGCAAAACTAAACGCTATTAGTAATCGTAAAAAAGCAATAAAATGCACAATAAAGTTTATTAAATATGACTGATTTACGGACATATCACACGGCAAATGAGTTTTATGTTTATACAGGTAGGTTAAGCAGACAATTTCTTTTTCACAAATATTTCACAATCAGACGAAAATCTATAGGTATTGTACTTTCAAAGATAGATGAGAATCGTCGTAAACAAACAGTGGCGATCTGCTCTAATATGACTTATAAGTAGACCCTGACCGATACTGCACCCCCAATGCTCTCGATTTTTCCCTCAATCCATTGGCTACCCAATCACTGACCCTAATAACGTGTGTTGCGCTTTTATAATAAGATGTTTTTACAGCGTAAGAATTGCTCAAAAAGACACTAGTATAAGACCACCACCATGTCCAACCCAAAAGATACGACGTACTATTTTGATCAGGAGGAGGTAAAGTGTCATATCAAGATCATAAAATGGACAGGTGTTATAGGCTTCATATTATTCTCTCTTAGCACACCGCTCTATATTTTAGCGAGCATGGAATGGTCGAATAACTATCCTTTTGATTATGTAATGGAAGTCAATCAGACTGCATGCTCATATCTGAAGCAATTTGATCTCAAAGATAATGTAATTTTATCGGTGTGCAACAGAGATGGAGAAAGCATGTTAAATTTACGCCTCTTCCTAAATCAAACAGCTACCATTCGTGGTATTCCATTGAACCTAAGACAATGGAACGTTCTACAAAGAGCATCCAATAGTGTGAATAGAGCTGTCGAAAAAGGAAAACACATGTAAGAACCAGTGAACAAGGAAATAGTTCCAATTCATGATGGAGCTTTCAAGTGTCTTTAATCGAATTCATTTCTTATAAGAGTTGAAGAATGCATCAGGAGATGACAGAAACATCATTTTAGAATACATTACTCCAGGGCAAATGGCCTGTATAGGAGAGATAGCGCGCAGAATATACCTACATACATTTCCTTTGTTGATTCGAGACCTGGCTTATTTTGAGGACAGAAGCTTAGTGTTACGCGTAGTATTTTCATTAAGGGTATCTTTTCGTGGAAAAGTAGCCACACTAGTTCGTTACCACAGAATCTTGTCTAGCCTTTCTACGAATGTATTAACTCCAGGCTACAATCCAAGATCAAATACAATCTCAACGAGAATCTTAGTTTACCATAACATTCGGTCGAGATGGTGGTGGTGGTGGTGGTGGGTGGTGGTGGTGGTGGTTGCGGTAGAGGTGGTGGTGGTAACAATGATCCAATGATTGTAAGAAGGCTGAAAAGCGTACGAAGGTACAGACACATTATTCGTTGAGACAAAATGACCAGGTGTTTGATCTGCAACCAGTCCTATAGTAGGCGTGATGCATTGCGAAGACATGGACGCAATGTCCATGGCAATGGGAAAAATATCGACCAGTCACAACCATTGAGGGAAATAATATTTCAACATCCCTTTTCTATGATGGTGACTGGGTCCCGTGGATCAGGGAAAACTGAATGGACTAGAAAGCTGTTACTCACCTCATTAATACACCCACCTCCAGAACGTATCTTATGGTGTTTTGGGCAATGGCAACCCTTGTACGAGGATCTTCAGAAGAGACTTTTATGGATAGAATTTGTGCACAGCATCCCAGACTATCTCAATAGTCCTCAGTTTATCAATTCAGGTAAACGAAACCTAATCATCTTCGATGATCTGATGACTGAAGCGAAGTGTGACCAGAGAATAGCTGATCTCTTTACCAAAGGCAGTCACCACAGAAATATATCTATTTTGTACCTTACCCAAAACATGTTTCCTCAAGGTAAAGCTTGCAGGGATATTGCTTTTAATACGCAATACTTGGTCTTGTTTAATAATCCAATTGACAGACAACAAGTGGCAACCTTGACAAGAAGAATTTATCCATCAACCAGCGCTATGTTTATGAAGCGATTTGAAGAAGCCACTTCACGACCTTATGGTTATCTGGTCATAGATCTTAAATTGAGTACATCGGAACAAGACAGATTACAAACTGATATATTTGATGAGTTCACTGATCAACATGCCTTTGAACCTCCAGACAAAGAAACTCTATCTGATGATGAAGATGGTAGCAGCATGGACTCTCTAGACTATATAAACGATCTTGGACCTCCTGGTAAGCGAAGAAAATTTAGAGATGCCAGCTCTAGACCTGACATATGGAATAGGAGATTTCAAAATCCGCTCAGGCAGGCCAACATTGAACAGTCTTAGGCTAAAGTAAATGCATATGAAGAGCAAGGTTTTACCTTGGAAAAATCTATCCATTTTGCTGCCAATGATGAATTGCCTTATCTCCGTAAAAGACTTAGACAAGAGTACGCCCAATTTCTAATTGATTTTTATGAGTTCCTATTCAACAGCAAATACTAGAATCTGCGAGAACGATCAGAAATCAACATGATATGAACCAGACTGATTCTATCAGACAAGCCATCAAACTCAGAAAATACTTATTTATGGAAATATGGCCAAATTATAATATAGAAGAAAACCATGAAGAGGATGGAGCCTCTGAAGAGGAATGAACAACGTAAGAATAATGAGGTACCATACAAGAACAAGAACAATGGGGTCAATAGAAGTATACAATGCTAAACAAGAAAAATGGGTTGCCTACGTGCCAGACTGCAATGCATGGTATCAACATTTTAAAGACTTGAGAGATGGATACGTCCAGCCCGACCATATGGGACGTTATGTCGTGGGCAGTGGGAAGAAATACAGAAAGCTAAAAGAAATAGAAACACGAGAAAATGAAATGGAAGCGTGTGAGAAACAACTTGAAGCACGTGAAAAACAAATAGAAGGACGAGAACAGAAAAGTCCCACTTTGAAACAAATCACACCCGTAGCTCAAGCGATCGAATTAGCCAAATCAGAGATTGAGCGTAAACGAAAAAAGAGCGATAGTCAGAGTATAACAGGTGGAAATCTGCAGCGTAGGAAATGCAAAGCAACTGTGGACTGGAATTCATTCAGATATTAAAAGATGAACAGCAAACAACTGTATGATATGCTGCTTGGCTATCCAGTCACAATATGCACTTCAGATCAACTTAAAATACAAAGAGGAAGATTCTTCATTTCCAATACAGACACGAGCCAAGGTCCAGGTGAACACTGGGTGACATTTTACTTTCATAAACGTGGTCCTTTCGATTTTTTTGACTCCTTTGGACACATGGCAGAAGACTATGGTGTTGGATTTGAAAAGATCCTAAAAAGGAAATACCTCAAAAACGTTGGTCAACTACAGCAATCTACATCCAATGTATGCGGTCTATACTGCGCATACTATGTTATAAAAAGACATCAGAGAAAAACGATGAAAGACATTGTAAAAGACTTTAATGTACAACAGAAGAAGCGAAATGATAGCTTGATAGTGACTAAAATGATGAAATTGTGTACTTGAAAGCGTCCATTGCAGAGAAAATGATAATGTACGATTTATGTAGTGCTTGTTCTGGGTTCTATATTACAATAAATATGAAACACATATACTAGTTTTTGCGTTATTTTTATGCTTTCTCGATAAATCCTCTCTGCAACTCCACTATATCCTCCATTTATCACCGTTGTACCCTCATTACATTGTAACAAAGTCTTGTTTATGCATGTACAGCTATACAATGATCAAGCATGACATTTTGCCTGTCCGTTCAGTATGTGTGTATTTGTTTGTGGGTGTGTGTTTTAGTGAATACATGTGTAGTGTATATTGTATTTGTGTATTGAGTGAGTACATGTGCATGTACTCATGGATGTGTGTGTGTGTGTGTGTGCTAGAAAATTAATGTGTGTGTGTGTGTGTGTGTGTGTGTGCGTTTGTGTGCGTGTGTTCATATGTGTGTATTTGTTTGTGTGGGTGTGTGAGTGTGTGCGTTCATGCATGGGTGTGTATGTGTTTGTGTGTATGTATGTGTGCGTGCAGGAGCATGTTCAGGTGTATGTGTTCTGTGTGTTTTGAGTGAGTACATGTGTGTGTGTGAAAATGTTTAGGTGTATATATATGTATCACATGTGTATATATGTGTGTTAATGTGTTTTTAGTGTGTGGTATGTGTGCTGGAGCGTGTGTTGTGTTCATGTTTGTGTGAGGTTGTGTTGCTGTACTTGTGTGAATACTTGTACATTTGATAGTGTAAGGCCTGTTTTTGCATGAAACGACAATGCTAGAGAGACATTGGTCAGAAATTAACGAAATTAACATTTACAATTAATATATAATGTACAAAATTTTGCAGCTGCCGTTTATGCCTCCATCACAAAGTACAATTTTTATGACTTAGTTCCATTTAAACCAACAAAGTCCAGATTAAAAATCATATACTCTTATGCTTGCAAAAGGGAAAATGGGCTTCAAAGTAGTCAGACGGGCTGGTGGCTTTGGTTCACCTATGGCACATATTTTGGAAGCATTCAGTTTAAGAGAAAAATTTCATAATGTGAAACATTGGAAAAGGAGACATGTATTCAATGTCATCTTTCCTAATAAACCACCGGCCTCAGTATTTAACAGTGAGGATGACGCGAAAAAGTTAGTTAAAGAAACAGTCTTACATGGTAAAAATGTTAACTGGGGCTGTAAGCAAGGCTGTCAAACAGTCACTATAATATGCCATTTTAACTGAAAGGTTGGCTCATCTAGTGATGGGAGTGAGTGTTTCTCAGTAACAGTTATCAAATATGAATTGACTGATCCATCTGATATCATAACTGCTTATCCAATTTAATAAACCATTGCACAGCAGAATTGCACAGCAAAATATAATAGGCCTATTCATGGAAACATGAAGGGGCCACCCAATGAAATATGGTTCACCACCACCACCACTATCCACCACCACCACCACTACCACCACCACCACCACCACCACCACCACCACCCACCACCACCACCACCACCATCATCACCACATGGTGGTTAATTTTATCATGACTGTTTACTGGCTGTATCCTTACTGTATCCTGGCTGTATCCTCCCTGTATCCTGGCTGTATCCTCACTGTATCCTGACTGTATCCCCACTGTATCATGGCTGTATCCTCACTGTATCCTGACTGTATCCCTATCATTATACCCTTTATCTAGTTCTAGATGTAGACCCAATAGCCTGACGCTGCTCTTGGATAGATAGGTAAGAGTAGGTCGTTGCAACTAAATAAGCTACGCAACAGATCATAACAATGCCTTACAAATACAAGAGAGTGTGTCCAATATGCCAAAGACCAAACGTTGACCTGATCTGGATCCAAATTGTCATTTAAAAAGACAATCAGCAGAAGACAAAAAAGCAGAAGCAAAGAGTTAATGAGCTATCTTATTTCAAGTTAGGGGATTCGAGTTATCAGGGTTTCAGCTACAACTGTACCCTAGCTTGTGTGTGTGTCTGTCTGTGTGTTTGTCTGTCTGTCTGTCTGGCTGCATGGTTCTCTGTTATTTTTTTTTATTTATTGAGTATAGGAAGGGTAGGTACCACTCTTGCAATGACGTCATCGGCCATTTTGTTTCTATTTTTAGTAACTGTTGTCATACACGATCAGATGTGTCTGTTTGTGTGTTTGTCCGTCTGTCTGGCTGCATGGTTCTCTGTTATTTTTTTCTATTTATTGAGTATAGGAAGGGTCGGTACTCGTACCTACTACAATACAAATACTTAGGATGTGTAGCGTCCCTTCTTCATCTATTGATCTGTACAACTGTGGTTTAAAAAAAAACGTCTGCTTCGCAAACAGTGTAGACTCACTTCGCAAACAGCGAAGACCCTGATGAAATGACTGTCCTTTGGTTCTTTACATCCCAGTCAACAGCTTCTGTCATGTAGGGGCGGTCAGTTCAGGTGAACTTTTATCATGTCAATAAGTTTTCACTTTAATATGATTAATTGGACAGGTGCATTTTATTTTGACAATAACCTTTCTTGAAGAGAGAGAGGTGAATGGCCATAGATATTATTTCGCAATCAAAGAAACAGTAGCCAGTAGCACCTGATAAAATACAGGTAAATTTACATTTGTGAAATTTAGTACTTTAGAAACATGGATACAGGCCAAAGCGTTAAAGCTTCATATGCACAGGCCTTGAGGAGTCCACCTTCGTCTTTGACAGAGGCCTTCTCTGCCTCCGCACTGCCAAGATTTGTCTCAGGAAAAGACAGAAACAGGATGAGAAAAACCCCAAAAGTAAGCAGCATGCAAGAGGACAAGAAAATAAAATTGCCTGACAATGGAACACCTGACTGACCACACGTCAGAAGAAAAAAGCTCAGAGTGTATGCAGCCTACTGCCACACAAGAGGAGCCACAGATCAATCTCTGTGGGACCTGGTCAGGATAGAACTCGCGACCCCTGGATCCGCTAGACAGACAAGTATCTGCACTCGGGTACGTTACCCACTGCGCTACGCGGCCCGTAGGTATTTATCGTACGTATACAGTCTTTATGTCAATAAGCTTTCATTTTGTGTGGTCATAAGGGACCTTAGAATGGGCCAGGTACATTTTATTGCTGGTCATTTAAATTGATTTTCAAGCAGGTCATAATGTCTAAATATAGATTAACAGGTCTGACCATGTATGACAACAGTTACTAAAAATAGAAAATGGCCGATGACGTCATTACAAGAGTGACCTTGAACTTGATGCTATAATTCTACAACATTCATTTATGTGGTAAAAAGGGACCTTTTTACACCATTTTGTATGGTCATAAGGGACCTTTTTTAAACGTGACGCTATAGTGGCATAAGTACTACTAACATAAATGTTAACAAAAGAACGGTCAGAATAAAATATTTTACTGGAGTGCATAAACCAATTTCACGGCGCCAACCTCACCCTTAATTCAGATGTGGATCAAGTCACATAGATATTTGGATTGCATGAAAGACCCCTAATTAATCAATGCATCATCTCCTAGAACATAAAATCAAGATGTAAAAAAGAGATAAAGCAAAGATAAGGACTCAATAGTAAATAAAACTGAATACAGGAGCAAAAGAAATCCAACAGATAAACCCTGGTTGGCCGGGCAAACAGCCAAAGCATCAGGCCCCTACCATCTCATCAATAGATGTCTTTAAATAGGAACCGTCATTGAGTCTGAAGTCCGACCCACCAGTGTGCAATTAAAGAAGAAAGCAAAGTTGCCAACCGTGATTGGGTTGACCACCAAGTTACAGTACATTAATGGTAAAGCCAATCTTTTTATAATGGTAAATTATTCTAATGAACTGCGCTGAAAAATTATTAGAGTCAACAATCTTCTTCAATTTATACACCAAGTCACCATAGAATTCAGGTTCCGAAAGTCCTTGGCGCAAGCGATATTTAATTCCAACTTTGATTTAGATATCAAATCTTACGTGAAGTTTATAAAAGGTTTTGCGAAGTCTATGATACCAATAGCCTTGTTTGAGAAGTGTTAACAATTTATTGCGAGTGTTGAAGTCAGTAGCATGGCTAGATGCTCTGGCAAAATGAATGAGTTGAGAGATATAGACTCCATAGGATGTAGAGTGAGGA
The DNA here is from genome assembly GCA_964019695.1 of Loripinus fragilis. Classification (NCBI taxonomy): domain Eukaryota; kingdom Metazoa; phylum Mollusca; class Bivalvia; order Lucinida; family Lucinidae; genus Loripinus; species Loripinus fragilis. The sequence goes on from OZ026519.1 coordinate 4,160,154, forward strand.
GCATCACCATCTAAAAATGGGAAATTGACAATTTCAAAATCAAAGTCGTCAAGTTTATCATACATTTTGGTAGAAACAATATCATTAGAAATTGACAAATGCAAATCTAAAAATGCGGTTTCGGTGTCAGAGGTATTGGCTTTATTAAGTTGGAGCTCTGAAGGGTACATTTGACTTACCATATAAACATTATTAATGTTTAAAATATCGTCCAAATATCTGGGTGTTGTGTTAAAACCATCAATAACATCAGCCTGCTTACAATTAGAAAGAGACATCATAAAGTCCCTCTCATTGCTTTAACTGCACACAAAGAAACATAATAAATTTCAACTAGCAAAAAGGGCTTGGCACCAAGCTGTATAGACAAGAAGTTGGGATTCCTATGGGCACAAATTGTGCTCCCCTGGTTGCCGATTAGTTCCTGTTTTGTTATAAAAATTGTACATGATGTAATCAAAGACTATCTCTTCTTCTGGACGATGAGAATTGCTAATATTTCACGTTGATTCAAATTTCGTACGCATGTTTATGATATAAACGTTTCGTAAAAATCTAAGTGTATTTTTTTAATTGGCTAAACATTTTTGAAAGTAGCAGTATGTTTTACTATTCTTTTTATCTAAAAATGGGCAGTGACGACCCACATCAATTAATCTTTCCTTTATTTCAAAATATCTTATTATTATCCAAGCGGATCTGATGCAATAAATAAGAAATCGATCGGCTCTAGCAGTGAATTGTTGAGTTCTAATTTACTGTTTGGATGTCAGATGTAAAGAAGATCAATCATGAGCGCGCAGCGCGAGTGATTTAGCTTCATATAACTGACCATCAAACAGTGAATCATTACTCAACAATTCGTGCACTAGAGCTGATCTTCTATTTTGATTCTAACACACAATAATCGACGAAACACATTTGAAGTCTTCAACTTCTTCTAACTTTCCGCGATTGCATGGAAAAAATCCCGCCAATAGTTGGACTGTGTTGCATACATTAACATAATGTACTTGTAACGTCTTCCAAGCGTAAAAACGACGTTACACCGTCCAGCGCAACGAATGGCGTCATTTTTGTTTCATTTCTTGGGTTACTGTCTTAGAATGTATTGTTTCCAGGTTATAAGTGACCCCCGTTTTTCTTTTTTTTAACAGCTTTAAATTGAACTTAGAAGAACGGCACTTAGCATGTGGATTTAAATGCACACCGCGTAACTAAAACTTATTTTTGAAAGACGTCCTTATTTGTAACTGAAGCCCCAGTCCCCTGTACAAAAAAATAAATTAGTTGTTTTCTCTGTGAATATACCTATGTGTACCCCATAGAGTCACGTGGTATATTTGCATTGCTATGATGATATGTACTAGCCTACTGGACTATCTATATCCGATATCCGATGATTCAACGAAAATCTATTCCGCAAACCTCACTCGTCATCATTTTGACACACACACGCACGCGCACACGCAAATGTAAAAGACTATAGGGGTCCTAGACTGTGTCGTATTGAAAGCAGGCAAATATAAGGCTTAAGCATGAAACATGCATGTACATGTAAATGTAGCACCTTCCATTTCAGTTCATTGACTCGTTTTGCCTACGAGGTAATTTGTCATGATTTTGTCGTCTGCTGATATTTTTTACAAAATCAGTTTGTTTCTTGTTGCGGCTTTTTCTCAAATGATCTTTCGGGAATATCAATAGAGTGCCAAGCAGTTTGGATCCAGATCAAGCCCGACGTTTTGTCGGGCCTGAGCTGGGTCCAAATTGTTTGCAAAGGTAATCAGCAGACGACACTAGTAAGTAAAGAGCTTATGACGACAATTCAAGCAAATTTGAGAGTTGACGAGAAATAACGAATTAGGAATATACAATAAACTTAAAGAGCAACAGATATTTGCCTGCTTAAGATATTTCGCTGATAAACTTTGTCAACAGCCAAAGGTAAGTTCAGGCCCGAGGTTATAAAACTTGAGTACAGTCTCAAACTCAAAATAAAGCGCAATGATCGGCTGCTTGCGGACACGTGTCCGCAAGCAGCCAATCATTGCACTTTATTTTGAGTTTGAGAATGAACTCGAATTTTTAACCTCAGGGCCAGGTTAAAATGTTGGGCATTATTTGGATCCATACTGTTTGATTACCTACTTGTATTCCTGAAACATATTTTTATGAAACAATGGTCTCGAATGAAAATTCAGCCATTATTTAAGGTTTAGACAATACTTGAATCGTTTTTAACGCAGGCCATTTCAATGCATCTCCTTTAGATGTACAGTGAAGTTTATGAGTCAGTATAAGCAGTGAATCATAGCTTAATGCACGAAGATTGGGCCAGTTAGGCAATTCAAGCGTGAAGTTGTGATTGTTTTTATCAGTTAAAACACGTGTTTTGGGTGTTCAAAAGAACCATATCATCCAGACGGTTGTTTTGAGTACACACAACATATTTTTGGTTGAGAAATAGGAAAAATAATTCTCTGTTACGCACTCTTATCTGTGGGACTGGCGAATTACCTCCACTGACCTGTATAAGCCATGTTTTATTTATATCGCTAGGTTCACTTGGGGAATAACTCAAAGAAGAACAGCAAAAACACACCAAAATTCCATCTAATCCCAGCCTATACAAAAACGCATATCTATGTGGAAAAAATAAATTCAATTACGCGGTATATATCTAAATTCACTTCTCTAATTATTTTTTTTTCAATTAAAATCACCATTAAAGAATAATTAGTAAAAAACGGGGGTCACTTAAGTTCTGGAAACACTATAGTAAAGCTCAATAAGGAACTCAACACAGCGTGTTGTATACATACATCTACTTTAAAGGGGACAGCAACCCTAATGCTAAGTATGTTTTATCAGGAAGAGCTCTATGAACCATAAATTTTGATACAAGTATTATCAAAATCGGTTGAAAATCGGGAAGTAATTGGCATTTAAAGAATTCAGTATGGCCAACATTTAGCCGCCATTTTGAACATATAATTAGTTTTCAGAATTTTTTCAACTGCTTAATTTTAGTTATCAATGCTATCACAGCATCTGTGTTTCAGCAGATATGTAGCTTTATACATAAGGAAACTGTTTTATTATAGACAAATGCAAGTAATCCATTAGTTTGTCTTTTATTTTGATTACGCATATTTAATTAGGCTTTGTGACGTCACTTATCCTACAATATGGCCGCTTCCATAACAGTCGATTTGCAAGTATTCAAACGCCCGCAACTTCTACGTTCTTCAACCGATTTAGATATAACTAGTATCAAAAATCGTGGCTTAATTAGATCTTTCATTGAAAACATAGTTATCATCAGGGTTATCGTCCCCTTTAATAAGTACCAAAGTAAGAACTGCCAACAACATTCGAAGCGCGTTACTGAAGCATGCAATATGTAAATATGTAAGGTCATACGTAAAGCAATAGCACTGATGCTTTACAAAACGTTACATTTTTGCAGTAGAGAACAATTGACATCAGATAGTGCGCGCTTTCCAGGCGCTTTCAAAACTGTGACATTATTGCTTGATATAACACGGTTTTTAGCATTGGCTCTATAGGAATGACAAGATGCCATAATCTTCAGCTACCATATTATACACCATATTATACACCTGTTTTTCCCTTACTTTACTCTTACTTTTGTCCTCAATTTTTTTGTGATGAAACAGCAACTTACAGTAAATGATGAAAATATTTTTCTTGAGAAAAAAAAATGTCAATGTGTCAGTAGTGACCTAAGGTTATCTTCAGTCATAATAAATTTGCGAAGAAGGGTTGTTGTCAGTTACAAGCGAAAGTATGTGCACAAATTACTGGTTAACCGCTTGTTCAAGCCTGCCCAGGAAAAAGTGTGGTTAAGTGAACTGACCGTCCCGCAATGACCATAGCTGTTGACTTGGGACGTAAAGCACCAAAACAAACAAACAAAAAACAAATATTTTTAGCCTATTTTGGCGGCCATGATTTGGTAAATTTAAATACCATATTAACACTTCTACCAATAAATAATAATAATAGTATTTGACTTTAGAGCAATAAGTCATCTAATGTAAATAGCTCTTTGGCATTATTTCGTGACCTAAGTGTAAATTGACTATCTTGCTCTAGTCACCAGGTCTAAGCTACTAGACTGATAGCATTGCAAATTGCGAAAGGTAATCTCGCATATAGTTTGCTTAATCATAATGTGACAGACAAACAATAGACACACATAATGAATATAAGATGTGACTGTCATGCCATTCGAGTTGATATAAATTATTATTTTACACATACTTGTATATTCATTACATGCACATGTAACGCTTTCCAAACTATTGATTTTGGTCATCCTTGTTGTTTTTATTTTGTTTGTGTTGATGCTTTACCTACCATTCAATAATTGTTCAGTCATACCGGGGCGATTTTCTGTCTTCCTGTACTAAGCGGCGGATGAAGTCCATTGCTCAAGGACACAGAACAGAACATAAATTTTATTAGACGTAAACTATAGTTTTAGTCAGGAACTAGCAACCCTTCGATCCCATGTCTTACACTCAACCATGGGCGGATCCACCGGAGAGACCGGGGTCCGGACTCCCCACCCCATGATAAATCACAAAAATATAGAGTTTCGGCAATACAGGTCCAGATCCCTTGAAAAATCACAAAGCTACCAAGCCAGTATTCAATGTTGGGCCATCATCGGCACGCCAGCGAAATGCCAATTAAATGGCGGTTCACGGATGGGCCTACGATGGCCCGCTTATAGTAGTATTTGGATCGTCCCTCCTTTTATCAACTAAAATAATGTCAAAGTTGGACCCCCTCTGACATACCTTTCTGGGTCCGAACATTTTAAATTCAAACGTCGTGTATACTTAAGGAATCGTCCAACACATACAGTAAATAGTACTAACCAAGCTTAATTATGCTAAACGTATTCAATATTCTGTTGTTGAACATACATGTATATAGAATCAATAGAAGTCACATATAAGTGTTAAATTGTCAAAACAATACCTTGGGTATTATACAAAATACAGCTGATTTAATTTGAAAAAATCAAAATCGCAAGTCACAAACCACAGAATTTAGGCTCAAAAATAGTAAGTGAGTATGATCAGGAAATACCACAATCACAAATTGCAGACAAACAAGTGTCATTGTGAGGAAGTGCCAAACAGAAATCAAGAGACACCAGGAATACAAACAAAGCAAAGCAACAGGCTATCTCTTCCCAATCGAGATAATTGCAAAACCAGAATGGACACACAGTAACGCAAAACAGAACTTAGAAAGTCTGCGTTTTGATTGAGGCAATTTTAATTCATTTGGTTTAAACTTTATTTTATTTGTGTAATATATGACAAGTATACAAACAACACAGTATACGATTACAAATCAATCACTATACAAATGGGATTCAGAAGAAAGTCAAATGACTTATTTGAACCTGTATCCCAAGAGTTCACATTACTAATATATGTACTATCATGTCGTAATTGTCATTTATGTAGAGAATAATGGTCGCACTTAGTAGCTGTTTAGCGAAATGGGTACTAGCTGGGTGTTGAGGGCTCCACGGGGAATGGAATGTAAAGTCATAATTTCAGTGGCCTGTTGTTTGACTAGATTCATTCATAACTATTAGATTTCTGAATGAACTACTATTGGGCGTATGCGTACCCGCAAATTAGTATCCGCAAATTAGAGTCATATTAGGGTTTTAGGGTTTTACTTAGCTTTGATTAATTGTGTGTGCAACTATTGTAAGAACTTTCAAATGCGTACCTTTGTTTTTTAGCAGAAACGTTTTGTTTTTAATATATAATCTTGCACAGCTGAAAAGAGTTCTGCATTTTCAACATCCGTCAGATCAGTATTACCATATAAGAAAACATTGACCGTTGGTTGACAGTAGGTCGAGACTCTTTCTAGCAAAGCATGCCTTAATTGAGATTGCAGTGTAAGAAAAAGTGTGAAGTATTTTCAATCTCACCGCACTCACATACAGGATTATCAATGATGTTTTTCTGGAAAAGATGAAACCTCAGTGAGCAGTTCAATTGTATGCGGGCATGGTATATTTGTCCTAATCGTGAACCAGAAAAGTAGTAAGGTGGTGGTTTGGTAATGTTGCTGTTGAGTTTATGTTTAAAGGATTCAACCGATGGAGAGTTCTTAGTATCGTCTGGAAGGCTGTTCCAAATACGCGTGGTTGAAGGGAGAAATGAGTTGTAGTATTGTTGGGATCTTGCAGGGACTGTCTGAAGGTTCGTTTCGTTACTCAAGTTATATTGACTTATATTACCAACAGTTGGTGGTACAAGTGAGGAGAGGTACTCAGGTACCAAAGAATTGTTCATCTTATAGAAGAGGACGAGTTTGTGCTTTTCTCTTCTCGATGTGAGACTTTCCCACCCTGTGTCAGACAATAGAGATTGAATTGATGCAAGTTTGGTTGCTCCTGTAACAATGCGTGCAGCTTCATTTTGAATTTTTTCTAACTCGTTAGCCTCTTGTTGGGTACAATTGTCCCATACAACATCGGCATATTCAAGAAGAGGCCTTATGAAAGATATATATATGGTTTGGAGAGACTTCCTGTCAAGCTGAAATTTTAGTCTGCGCATAATATTTATACGAAGCCATGCTTTAGTTTTCACAAGTTCTAAATGATCGTGCCAGGAGCAGTCTTGTGAGAATGTTAGTCCTAAATGTTTATGGGAATTAACGTTGTTAATCAGGTTCTGGTTCATGCTGAGTGGTGGGTGGAAAGGTTTATTATGTTTACGTGATAGTATCATAGACTCAGATTTTGATGGGTTAAATGATACAAGCCATCTGACTGCCCAAGCATGTATATTGGCAAGATCAGCGTTTAGTTCGTCAGCCGCGCTTATGGGGTTATCTACAATAATATAGAGACTAGTATCGTCAGCGAAAAGCCTTATGCAAGAATGTATATCATCTACAATATCGTTTATATATATGAGAAAAGGGAGAGGGCCTAAAATAGATCCTTGAGGAACGCCAGCCTTAATAAATGCCCAAGAAGAAGCTGAACCTGGAAGTACAATTCTCTGATTCCTATCGTTTAAATAGTCCTTAAACCATAATAGAAGAGAACCAGAAATCCCAGCAGATTCAAGTTTATAGAGAAGCCCTCGATGCCAGACTCTATCAAAGGCTTTACTTATATCGCAGAATACTGCTCTGACTTCTTTGCCTTGGTCAAGAGAGTGACAGAAGGTGTTATATATGTCTACTAGCTGGTTAACTGTAGAGTCACCTAATTGTAGAGATTTTAGCATGGTTTCAACCTCGAAAGGTGAAGTAGAAAGAGAATTAAGGCTATGTTCAGGAAGAGTGATATCAGGTGGGAAAGTGGCTTGTGTTTCATCAAGTTCAGTTTGTGCTACAAAGAAATTATTCATCAGGGTTGCTTTATCATCCTCTTCGGTGTAAATAATATCGTCTTTATATAACGGAGGGACAGAGGACGATTGGCTGGGTTTGATAAACTGTTTTAGTGTCTTCCACCAGTCACGTGGCCCAGATTTGACATTTGACATGCCATGGAATAAAAGATGCATGAAATTCACGGTGGGTTACATTTCAGGCTTCATTGCAACCATGGCATTTAACTGTCATCGGTGGGTCAGGACCTGATGTCTGTGTGTAGCTGGGCCCACTGTGGATCAACTGGGGCTTTTCTTTAGATCTGACTGTCTCTTTGCTTTGTTTCACCACAGCATGTTTATATGTGAGCCGTGGTTTTCAACAATGTGGCATTTTGACAAATGTAGACTCAGATGAGCCTCTGCAGCCTCCTTTTAATCTTAGAAACTCTAAATGGTGTTCAGTCATTTGTTTAACAAACATAGAATACTCAAGCGACTAGCAAAGGCTCTGATCAAACTGCGCATATGCACAGGCTGATCTGAGGCTTTGTTGGTCGTACATACCACATTGTTAGAAATGCCATGCACTGGCTCAAATTTGAATATTTATCATTGAGGCTACATTGGATAAGTAAGGAAGACTCCAGACGAGCTAAAACATTTTTTCTGGTTTTAAAACAGCTGAATTTAGGACGAATAGTTGGCAATAAAGATTATTTAAGCCCCGAGTAATTTCGGCTGAGCATTCTAAGGCGGTGTTTCTGTTGTTGTTAATTCATTGTTTATTGATGCCTCTATTGTTTTTGTGGGGGGGGGGGGTATGTTTGGTCCTTGTTTTGTAGTGCATTACTTAACGTCGTTTCTAGTTTTGCAATCATCTCGCTGGAGAAGAGGAAGCTTGTTGCTTTACATTTATTGCATTTTAATTTCATTTGTCTGTTAGTGTTCTGTGTCTCTTCCTCATGGTGCCGTGGATTGGTAAATAGTGCGTGAGTGTGGCATTTCCTGGTCACACAGAATTACTTTTCCATGTGATTTTCTCATTTCAATTCGAAATTCCGCACTATTAGTACCATCCGCAGGGCTTCTATGTAAGCTATCAGAATAAATGATTTACCATGACCGTCCTGCTACACTGATCGAAGCCCATTCGAGCTTATGTGCGATGTGATTCTCAGGATTTATCTAATTACTTGTGTGTGCGTATTAAGATGAAGTTGAAGAAAACAGATGTTGAATGGGTATTCTTACTTTATGAGTAATAGAAAACAGACTGACTTACATTGTACATTTATAATATCTCACAAAAATGTAATACATTTTCACATTTCTATTCTGTTTTCCGTATTGATTTGTTTGAAAAATGGTAAAGGGGTACGTGCATTTAGAGGCTATTTTGGCCCCCCTATGAGGTCAAAAAATAAAAGTTGCTCTTCACAAGTGTCTTCTTATAAGTCTATTAGAACAATAGCTAAAGTGTAAAAGTCTGACATTGATTCGACTTTTATGGTTGCTATGGTTAAAAAAAGTGGCCGCCAAAATAGGCTGAAAGTAGGAAAATGACCATGTTGGAGCAAATTTGAGACATGTGACAGAGGAATTAATATAGAGCACAAGCAAATACCAAAAAATATTTTAACAGATGATGAAAATTATCACGGCACACAATACATTAAAAGGTTTTGGTATTTGCTTGTGCTGATATCTAATACTTAAAATACCGGTCTCCAAAAGCCTCAAAATTGGCCTAAATAGCAATTTCCCTATTTAAGCCTATAATGTCGGCCAATTCGGTTACCATAGCATCCAGTAAAAGTAAAATAAATGCCAGAATTTTACACTTGGGCTAATCCTCTAATAGTCCAAGATGATGAAATTGGTGAAAAGCAACTTTCATTTTTTGGCTCTAGAGGGCGCCAAAATAGCCCCACAATGCACGTACCCCTTTACATATTTCATGTTTTGAAGTTTTCGACTCAACCTTCAATATTTTAAATAGTCCGATTCAATTATCTCTGAAAATAACCATGTATTACTGGAAACATTGTTCATTAGTATACATTAGTATTTCAAAGATTTTTAATTTAAAATTCAAGTTTTCAAGGAAATGCCAAAGCAAAAGTGTATATTAGAGACAAGCAGATAATAAAAAGACTCAACAGGACAATCAAAGAAAGTCGTTTCATTTTTTTAACTAAAGATGTTCATTATGAAGATATTTAACTTTTCAATTTCACACACAAAATATAAATGTGAAAGCTTCATTCCTTTCATATGCTTTCACCTGACAACATCAGGCTTCGTGAGCTTTGTGACGGTCCGTCACTCACTGACTATCAATACCGCTCTGGTTAGTGAGCGATGTTTACGTGGTGTCCCAGATAGCGGCGATACAGTTACCGAGTGAGGCGCTTCCAGTGAAAAGCACGATCATATATTTTGAGAAAAAAACACAACTTCATTTTGAGCATGCGCGGATCAAGAAACTTTTCTCAGAGAGGGGCCAAACTCTGACAACGTTTTTTTAAGTTGATGAGGGGAGAAGAAAGGATCCAAATACCACTGCTATCAGCGGGCCATCATCGGCCCGCCAGCGAAACGCAATTGAAATGGCGTTTCGCTTGCGTGCTGATTGTGGCCCAACGTGGATTGTTCACTTGGTAGTTTTGTGTTTTTTTTTCCGTGGGGGGTGGGGTCCAGATTCCCTGCATGTTGAGTTTTCATGTAATATCTAGTAAAAGAAATAACAGATTGGCTTGAGTTTTATCATAATGTGTGTGTAAATAATAGACAAGGCGGCAGCCGCACATTGAAATTGCCCCTGTAGTAGTTTCGAAATTAGACAGACGAGCCTATGGAGCCTAACCAGACGTTAATGGTGTAAGACATATGGAATGAATGCCCGTTTTACCACCTATTCAGACGTAAAACACACAACATTGCTGACTAAATTGCATCTTGTGAGTTAATGGTACAAAATACTAGTATATGGTTTCAAAAACTAGTTTCTTAAGGGTACTAGGTTTTGCTGCATATGTATCACATGTCTAAGCTCAATGACGCTGTAGTGTTATATATTACATGCATATATAATACAAAACTGCACCATTCACTAGAACTGTCAGACAATCCAACTCTAGACCCGTATCAGCGGTATGTAAAAACTCAAGGGGAAAGCAACGTACCCAGTCTGTAGCAAACATATCTGTACAATCTGTTAGAAATACACCTATTGTCTATACAGTTTTATACAATTTTTGGTCGTGAATGTATGTGTTGTGTTCTCGTGTCGGGATTGAACAATATCAGCATCTAGGGTGAAGGTTTGGTACCAGTATAATGTATTTAAGCCCCCTACCTATCCTCATGGCTAAGGCGGTGGTTCTGATGTTGTTGATTCATTGTTTAGTGTTGCTCTTGCTGTGGAGTTCTGTGTTTATCCAATGTTTTGCTGTGCATAGCTGTGTGTCCTTTCTAGTTTTGCAATCATCTTGATGGGGAAGAAACAGCTGGTTGCTTCACTTTGTCGTCCTGTTGTATTCTGACTGCTATAGTTCTGTGGCTCTTCCTCACGGTGCTGTGGGTCGATCTGCAGTCTGTGATTGTGGCGTTTCCTGATTATACCTACTTGCCGTTATTGTAAAACCATGCAAACGTTCACAAAACTTAATACTTATAAAACATTATAAGGGAGCATAGCCAAATCAACATGTACATCTTCAGTACATTCAAAACTATCCGAGAAACTTTAAAAAGATCAGTGAAGAACTGACTGCGTTTGCAAACGAACCACTTTTATTACACTCTGACTCGATTTCTTACAAATAATCTTAGTTCACAAAGCTGCAAATTAATAAACATTACTCAAAAGATGTTACCAAAGCCACATACTCACTAATAAACAAAGCAGTAAAACATCTGCAACTTTTTATTTAAAAAAACACTTCTGATGAAATATTGTCGGTTGCTATAAATTTCCTACTCTCTCGATACTAAGATATCATGCTGCAATAAATCTAAGTTCTAAAAAAGCTTTGACTTCAAATATGCTACAAAAGAGAACACCTGGAAAAACAACAGTTCCCATCCCCTGCCACTAAAACTCTATAATGAAAGATCATTTAAATCTTACTCACCAACAAACTTGAAGAAAGACTGTAACAATCAAGCAAATGCTGCACAAAATGTAAGTTAACCAAAATACAGAAATAATTACGTGCATAAAGTAGGCCTTGAGCTGGCTATAGACCCCCTCCCCCAGGGGGAATTTTGTACACTATGATTTTCTAAAACTACATTATATAAGACACAAAATAAAAGATGTTAGTCCTCTGAGAGTGGCAGCGTTAAAGTGTAACAGCACGTTATATACGTTACCCCCCAAAATAGTATTAAACGTCCCTGATAATGTCTCAACCATGACATGTTCGTACATATTTGCATGCTGACACAGGTTTATGAACTTCTTATAACACATTTACATATTTTTAGTATTAATTTTATAAATGTTTTGAGTTATTACCGTTGTATACGTTACTTAGTGTTTCCTGCTTTATTTCCGAGTATCAGTATGGTATTTATTGACTATACGTGTATTACATCTGTCACAGAATATAGTAAATCTATAAGGCTGCTACTAAAATGATTTTAAGTTCTTTATTATGGTCGCTTACACTATTTTTCAGGTCCATGTTATGTATGCTACCTTCAAAATAGCATTAAACATTTAAGTTAATGTCTCTAACAAGCCCTGTTTATACTTATTTGCATGCTTGCACAGGTTTATATACTTCTTTTAGCAAGGTTTACCTATTTTAAGTATTCATTGAATAAATGCCTTGAGCTTTAACTGTTATATGTGTTACCAAATGATACATAAGTTATTCTGAGTATCTCTATAGAAGTTGTTGACTATACATGTATAAAGTATGTCAGAGAATTTAGAAAATTTATAAGGCTGAAATAAATTGAAGTTCCTTATTAATTTATGGAGACTTATTAACTAATAATATAATGTGATCTATTAACTTTCGCTGTTTGCTCACATAAACAGTATATATACCATGCATTCAAATCGGATGTTCTGGAAGACAGTCACTGTGAAACAGCTCAGTTCTGGGCAAGGTATTTCGATATGATTCAGATGGTGTTGATAATGATGAGGGCTACAAGGAAAACAACTTTGATTTGCATGTCATCTCTATCTGTATGCCCTGTTCTCAATTTTCATTGCAAAGGATCACAACAACTACGCACAATATGTACCTGTGTAACTGATTACACTCATAAAATTGATACACATCGCAGGTGCAAAGAACTTCTCAAACAAAATGGGTTTAGCGTGTCACAACCATTGGTTCCTTGCTTGAGAAATGCTTTTGACATAAATATCAGGCAAACAATAAAGAGGTATTATAGGCTTCAGCAACTAGAACTACAATTCGTACTACAGATGGAATGGTGTATTACTCATCACATCAGAGCTCAATATATTGAAACAACTCTTCAATGCACTGAAATGAAATATTCAATCTGCTCAGATGCAAAGTAGAATGAGTGCTAGAGGCAGTTTCAGGCTTCACCAATCCTTTTAGTTCTAGTTTTGAAGGCAATGAACTGTACTTTTTGTCTTTTGGTGTGCCTGCTAAGCCTGGCATAGCTAAGGATCTTATTGAGGCTGATGACATTGGCAGGAAGGTTGTTGCAGACTTCATTGACTCACTTTTAATTTAAAAAAAATGTCTTTCACATCCCCCATAAAATGCTACAAGCTAATAAAGTTTTGATGCTTGCGAGGTCAAGCAAGAAGAACTTGCCCAATTTACAAAATGTAAACAGCCAGATGAGAGCTTAAAGGAGCGTCTTTGGTAAGCATGACCTTCTTTCTATTGGACATAATGTTGACCTTGAGTTGACACTGCCGTTCCTTCTGGGACCTGTACCATGGTCACTGTCAACTCCTGATAAAATTTCCACCAAAACTGACAAGGCCAAACTTCAGCATGGCTTGCAATCACACATTGAACCAACATTAGATTGGCCATGTAGTGCTGCACATAACGTTGATGTTAATGCCGTAACTACAGAGCATAATAGCTTTTCCTGTCACATTCATGGTTCTGATGGCACCAGTATTCAACCAGGCACTAAAGGCAGGGCATGTTGGTTTTGTCACTAATACATATATACAATGTATGTTACGATACAGAATGGCTGGAATAACAGAATCAGCTATGGTTGCGTATACGCACAAATACGCAGTGGTTTAGGTATGCACCTGGTCACCTATTCGAACCATGATACGGTACTCTTTCTATTGATAGTCCCAATAAAAGGTCGGTTTGTCTGAGATGGAATTCATTGTATCTATATTTATCAACGCTTGCACGTTTTCCTTATTCTTCTTGAATATCTCGGAAATCTTGTGCGTTTTTCAATATATAAAGGATGGAATTTCCCATTCTTGTTAGGGGACATTTTAAACATACCGTTGAAAGGTTCGATATAGAGATGCTATTCATTATTATAAAAGGTACGTGAAGTTATATATATTGTTACTGTATTGATATTGTACATGACAGGGCGATGGCGATCCGTGTAATTGCATTGAATCGCGATGTCTCTAGCATGTCACATTGTATTGAAATAATAAGTCACTCGTTTTCTATTTTGTCGTCTGTTGAATCGGCCAGCATTCCGTGTATTGTTCTTTCGGGTGTTATCAATAACGTCCCGTTTTTTTTGGTGAAAATAGCGATTGTTACGCACTTGCGTATGAAGTTACGCACATGCGTATTGCCTAAAAATCTGCTGGGACCATTCTTGCGGCTATAGTAAAAGCTGTCCGGATGGACTCGTCGGGTTATTTCGGACAAAAGTAGTCACAGGCCATGTCGGGCCTGCACCTAAAACTATAATGGCATGCTGAAAGATTTACCAGGGACCGATAGGTGAAAAACAATTTTAGCAGCTAGATTTTAAATTGTTGTGATTTGTACGGCGTTGTTGGAAAGACGATTTAACTGCCAGTGATAATCGACTTTCTGTAGCGACCTGTATGTGTCACCTCGAGTTATATCTGACGCATATAAGAATAAGGGTTAGGTGCATACACTACAACACACTTACATAAATAAGGTGATAGCTGACATGTATGTTTAGAGATTAGGTAGGTGTAATGTTACACCAAAGTAAATGTAAGATATTTTTGTTACACCAAAGTAAATGTAAGATATTTTCGTTACACCAAAGTAAATGTAAAATATTTTTGTGTTACACCAAAATAAATGTAAGAAAGCATTGTACGGTTTTACACACATAAAAACAGCAGAATGTAATCTCTCAATATTGATGTATATATTTTTTGCCGAGAGGTCATAATTAGTTGTTTACAACTGATACGTTATACATGTACGAAATTAGTGCGTGGGCAGGGTGATGTCCGACGTAAACGTCCAAACGTTACGTCGGCACCACACTGTTCAACCTTTTTCCTGGAATTTTAAGAGAATTGGTATCAGTATTTGTAAACCTCGAAACTATCTAGATAACGTGACCTTGAAGGGAAAAAGGGCCACAGGATCTTGATGTTTCGGCTGCGATAGCGTCTCAACCAGGGTGACGTTACGACAGTGTATAGAAGAGTTTGTTACGTATGGGTTTGTTCGTTTGGCATAAGAGGTATTGTTTAGCGCTGACATAGGCCAGTCACTAAAAAATACTTCTCTATTATATAAGTTTAAGTGTGGGTATTTAGAAGAGCCGATCCATCCTAACCGCATGGGAGCCGTTAGCCATACACCCACGGGTGTGGGCTAATCGCGCGCTTATAGGGTTAGGCTGTAATTTAAAAGAGTAAGACCACTGAAATTATTTCTATTTTTGTGAACTTCGAACGAACAACCCCAATATTGACGCAAAAGAGTGATTCTGAGATTCTAAATATAGATTGTTTTTTGCAGAATCGTCTCTTGTGTCCCCTCCTACGTTGGAGGCTGAAAGTTGGTGAGCCGTTGATTAGTACCTGAGGGCACATAATAGTTGTCCCCCTCAGGCCACGACCAGCGTGGATCAAGGCCCAATCGTTACAACGTAGCAAAATAAAATGGGAAGCCAACCGACTCGAATGGTTATATGTAAAATCTGACACCCCGACGCGGGGATATGATCAGGAGGACATACATTAATACTGACGTCTTGAGTGACGATCAGCAGTACGCGTAACAGATAATACGATTACGTGAATCCAGTGACGACCAAAGTACAGGTTCGATCACCTCAGCGCCGATGGTCTGAAGTAGACACACGTGCAGCTTAGAAGACATAGTGTTCGCGAGACGCGTATAATCTCGAGATTTCTCGTCAATACGAGAACTAAAATATTAAAGGATCCAATTGTTTTTTTTTCTCTTTTATGAGAACTTAAGCTATATGTTAATCATATTCTTTACGTCTCTTATTTCTGACTAGTTGACGTACATCTAGAACAGGACAGTCCAAGATTGGTTCTAATTGAAACGATCTTGGAGTGGCAACTTGATCTAGTATAGGATGGTCAATTAGCCAGAAATAACAGCGTAGGTGGTGTCATTGTATATTAATGTGTTGTTGATGTTTTCTTAGTACATAAAGTACTGAAAAGTTTTTGCTAGTTGTGTGCATTATTTTTCCCTGGTAGCATCGTCATCGCATAAAGGAATTTTCCAATAAGATTTCCCCTCTTCCTTCCTGACCGGCTTTATGTCGTAACAATGGTGTCAGAAGTGGGATTTTTGAGGTTTTATTGGCAAATTTCTCTGCTGTGACGTTGCTACGGGTGCACACTAGTAGTTTTTCTTTACAAGAAAGGTGGTGAGTGTCAACACACAGTACTGATTGCATGCGTTCCCCTGTGATGAAGTGCGACACATGTAAATAAGTCATCACATAACATTCTGAGGGGACCCATACTTTCTTGTTCTGTGGATTGCCATTAGGGTATAAAACCCATAGGAAAATTTGTCAGAGTTTAATTATTAGACTTGTCCACCTTTATTTTACCCATATCATTGTGTATTGGCTTATGCCCTGTATTCCTATTAATTAAGGATACTGATGTGGAAAATTTCATATCGTTTGAGGGTACTGATAATTTAAATCACCTCAGTGACGTCATAGTGTGTGACGCCACTCAACTGATTTCTATTATTAGAAGAAGTCCATAGAAAGATTATTTTAGTCAATTATTATGTCTTGCTATGACAAGTGACTGTTGACTTGACTGTAACGCGTTTATATTAATATCGCGTAGGTATACATTTCTTGACATAAATGCGATAAAATGAATGACGTTTTTTAGTCAAATACGTTCAGTGAAGGCCTATTTAAAGTTGATATATATCCTAGGCACCTTTCCGTGGTGATCTCTTATACGTTGTACTTTACGTTACTCATATGTAACGTTATTTAAATCCCTAGTAAAATTATTAGTTTACCAGCGCGAACGTTGGTTAGCCCATACCTATTTAAAAGGGACAAAGCGAACCCTTATTTATTTTCAACAGTATAGTTGACTTATACCATTCCCAACAATAGGCTAAAATGGATAAACATATTTCATTAGCACGGGAATTAGGATATGAAGGGCAAGAACTAAGGGATTATCTTAAAAGGCAACAAGATTTAGAAAGGGAGGAAAGGTTGGCCCAAAGGGAATATGAAAAAGAGAAAAGGGAGGCCGAGCAAAAAGATAAAGAAAAGGGAGGAAAAAGATAAAGAAAGGGAGCAAAAAGATAAAGAAAGGGAGCAAAAAGAGAAAGATAGGGAGCAAAAAGATAAGGATCGGGAATTGGAAAAGTTAAGGATTGAGGCGGAAAAATTGAAAATTGAGGCCGCACGCAAGGATAAGGAAATGGAAATGGAAAAAGAAATTGCGCTAAAAAAAATTGAGGCCGAAGTGGAACTAAAAAAAATCGAGGCCGAGACCACTTCACATCCCTGGGGGCCCAAAGAGAAAAGTTCAAATCCTAGGAGTCCCAAGCTTCCATACTTTGACGAACATACGGATAAGATGGATAGCTATTTAACTAGGTTCGAAAGTTATGCTTTGTCAAATAAATGGGACCCGTCCATGTGGGCATCATACTTAAGTGCCTTATTAAAGGGACGCGCTTTGGAAGTCTTTGTTAGGCTTTCCAGAGATGACCAGTCGGATTATGGTCAGATTAAGGAGGCTCTGCTTACTAATTTCGACCTCACCGAACGATCTTTTCGTAAGAAATTTAGGGATTGTAGGCCCGAGAAAGCCGAAACTTTCAGACAATTTAGCGGTAGGCTAGCGAGCTACCTTGATAAATTGCTAGGTTTGGCTAAGGTCGAAAAGACCTACGAGGCCGTTTGTGATTTTTTGGCCCGAGACCAGTTCCTTGACTGTTGCAGTCATGAGCTCTATTTGTATCTCAAACCTAAGCCGTTTAAAGCCCTGGGCGAGTTATCCCATGAGGCGGATTTGTTCGGCGATGCCAAAGGGGGTGTTCCCTTGTGTATAACTAAGGGGCGGCAAGAAAGTAAAGTTGTAGGTCAAGCCCAGCCTAAGGTAGAGCCCAAGCAAGATCAAAGGCCAGTAGTCAAATGTATGATTTGTGGCAAGCCCCATCCAACTTATAAATGTTGGAATAACCCTGATAATAAGAAAGTAGCATCTAGTGCAGAATTTGATTCCCAGTATAGGGGAGATAATTCTAATTGGGGTCAGGATAGGAACCGTGGTCGCAGTGACCAGCGTGACAATCATTATGATAACAATTACAGGACCGACCATCAGGTCAATTTTTGTAAAATAGATTATAAAAGTTTGGAGGTAGATAAAGGGAAGGCTAAGTTTAGTTCTCCTCATTCTTCATTAGAAGTTTTACCCCAGAAGGATAGTAAGGGCACATGTCATTTTCCGCGGTCAAGGTTGCCGACGGCTGTTGGTACCGTAAATGGTAAAGAGGTTAGAGTCTTGAGAGACACAGGTTGCACGGGGGTAGTCGTTAGGAAAAGTTTAGTTTCTGATGGTCAGATGTTAAATAAGCAGTCTGGTGTGACTCTTATTAACAATTATAAACAGAGATGTCCTATGGCCCGCATTAATATTGATTGTCCGTTTTTTAGAGGGACTACGGATGCATTGTACATTGATGACCCAGCACATGACTTAGTCATAGGAAATATTGAGGGGTCCAAATTTCCTGATATAACCCATTTTTCATCAGGGGTAGTCAGTCAGAAGAGGTCAAAGAAAAGTAGAAAGGATAGAAAGGTCAAGGTGGCAGATAAGTTTATTAGGCAGCACAGGCAAGAATTATGTATGATGCAAGCGTCAGATAGTAAGTTAGAAGATATTAGACGAAGGGTAGAGTCTGGTAGTGTGACTAAGAGTCGCAGTTTCTCTAGTGGTGAAACTAAATTCATTCGTAGGAATGGTTTAATTTATAGGCATTTTAAGAAAAATGCAAATGTTTCACTACAGTTAGTAGTTCCTTCTAGTTTAACGCATAGCGTTATGAATTTAGCCCATGAATCACGAAAGGTGGTAAATCATAGAGGCAGAAAGGAAACTATATCTAAGGTCTTAGATGAATTTTATTGGCCCGGTGTTTGTAGGGAGGTAACTCAATTTTGTAGATCTTGTGCCATTTGTCAAAGGACAACTCACAATATGAAGGTCGCAATGACTCATTGTTGTAGTGTACCCCAGAGAAACATATCCTCTAAGGAGGCAGTAGTTAGCCGTACAAGACGGACTGAAAGCCAGACAGAACGACGACGTTCATATGGTAGTGGTAGACGTTGCCCAATACCATATTATTGGCGCAATATGACGACTGAAAGCAGTATTCAGTGTTAGTGTTAAAGGTGTGCGATAGCGTAATGACCCAATTGTCTCGGATTGTTGACCTATATTTTAGCTATGATAGCATAGTAGTTAGTCACAGAGGTGTGCTATTGACGTGAGGAGTCACGTAATTTAATTTAAGTCATGACGGATGACGGTAGACTGTTGACGTGAGCAAGTCACGATAATATGTTAGCAACAGAGGTTGGCTGCAACGTAAAGAGTCACGTTAATGTATTTGAGCAAAGATTGTATTATGGATGGTGTTATTAATAGGTATACTTGGCATGGGAATGCATAACCTGTGGATCTTTGCAAAAGATATGGGCTATTAAGCCTTATATATATTTAATGTCATAAGACATAAACCTTTATAGGATGTTAAAGGGGTACAATCCCATATATAGAAAAGGTTAAAGGGGTACAACCCCATATTTATGTGTTGAGCGTTAAAGCTTTAACAAAACAGGTCTATGATTGTGGCAGTCCGAGGACAAGACAATGTGGGGGTAGACTATCTTTCCAGGTAGTCCGCCATTTAAGTCGCACGTGTATATATGTTGTATTATATATTTATTCTGTATTATTCCTTCTTTTCTGCATCGTGTATCGTAAGAAAAAGTCATTCCTTTTTCTCCCAAAAGGAAGGGCCTTTGTTACGATACAGAATGGCTGGAATAACAGAATCAGCTATGGTTGCGTATACGCACAAATACGCAGTGGTTTAGGTATGCACCTGGTCACCTATTCGAACCATGATACGGTACTCTTTCTATTGATAGTCCCAATAAAAGGTCGGTTTGTCTGAGATGGAATTCATTGTATCTATATTTATCAACGCTTGCACGTTTTCCTTATTCTTCTTGAATATCTCGGAAATCTTGTGCGTTTTTCAATATATAAAGGATGGAATTTCCCATTCTTGTTAGGGGACATTTTAAACATACCGTTGAAAGGTTCGATATAGAGATGCTATTCATTATTATAAAAGGTACGTGAAGTTATATATATTGTTACTGTATTGATATTGTACATGACAGGGCGATGGCGATCCGTGTAATTGCATTGAATCGCGATGTCTCTAGCATGTCACATTGTATTGAAATAATAAGTCACTCGTTTTCTATTTTGTCGTCTGTTGAATCGGCCAGCATTCCGTGTATTGTTCTTTCGGGTGTTATCAATAACGTCCCGTTTTTTTTGGTGAAAATAGCGATTGTTACGCACTTGCGTATGAAGTTACGCACATGCGTATTGCCTAAAAATCTGCTGGGACCATTCTTGCGGCTATAGTAAAAGCTGTCCGGATGGACTCGTCGGGTTATTTCGGACAAAAGTAGTCACAGGCCATGTCGGGCCTGCACCTAAAACTATAATGGCATGCTGAAAGATTTACCAGGGACCGATAGGTGAAAAACAATTTTAGCAGCTAGATTTTAAATTGTTGTGATTTGTACGGCGTTGTTGGAAAGACGATTTAACTGCCTGTGATAATCGACTTTCTGTAGCGACCTGTATGTGTCACCTCGAGTTATATCTGACGCATATAAGAATAAGGGTTAGGTGCATACACTACAACACACTTACATAAATAAGGTGATAGCTGACATGTATGTTTAGAGATTAGGTAGGTGTAATGTTACACCAAAGTAAATGTAAGATATTTTTGTTACACCAAAGTAAATGTAAGATATTTTCGTTACACCAAAGTAAATGTAAAATATTTTTGTGTTACACCAAAATAAATGTAAGAAAGCATTGTACGGTTTTACACACATAAAAACAGCAGAATGTAATCTCTCAATATTGATGTATATATTTTTTGCCGAGAGGTCATAATTAGTTGTTTACAACTGATACGTTATACATGTACGAAATTAGTGCGTGGGCAGGGTGATGTCCGACGTAAACGTCCAAACGTTACGTCGGCACCACACTGTTCAACCTTTTTCCTGGAATTTTAAGAGAATTGGTATCAGTATTTGTAAACCTCGAAACTATCTAGATAACGTGACCTTGAAGGGAAAAAGGGCCACAGGATCTTGATGTTTCGGCTGCGATAGCGTCTCAACCAGGGTGACGTTACGACAGTGTATAGAAGAGTTTGTTACGTATGGGTTTGTTCGTTTGGCATAAGAGGTATTGTTTAGCGCTGACATAGGCCAGTCACTAAAAAATACTTCTCTATTATATAAGTTTAAGTGTGGGTATTTAGAAGAGCCGATCCATCCTAACCGCATGGGAGCCGTTAGCCATACACCCACGGGTGTGGGCTAATCGCGCGCTTATAGGGTTAGGCTGTAATTTAAAAGAGTAAGACCACTGAAATTATTTCTATTTTTGTGAACTTCGAACGAACAACCCCAATATTGACGCAAAAGAGTGATTCTGAGATTCTAAATATAGATTGTTTTTTGCAGAATCGTCTCTTGTGTCCCCTCCTACGTTGGAGGCTGAAAGTTGGTGAGCCGTTGATTAGTACCTGAGGGCACATAATAGTTGTCCCCCTCAGGCCACGACCAGCGTGGATCAAGGCCCAATCGTTACAACGTAGCAAAATAAAATGGGAAGCCAACCGACTCGAATGGTTATATGTAAAATCTGACACCCCGACGCGGGGATATGATCAGGAGGACATACATTAATACTGACGTCTTGAGTGACGATCAGCAGTACGCGTAACAGATAATACGATTACGTGAATCCAGTGACGACCAAAGTACAGGTTCGATCACCTCAGCGCCGATGGTCTGAAGTAGACACACGTGCAGCTTAGAAGACATAGTGTTCGCGAGACGCGTATAATCTCGAGATTTCTCGTCAATACGAGAACTAAAATATTAAAGGATCCAATTGTTTTTTTTTCTCTTTTATGAGAACTTAAGCTATATGTTAATCATATTCTTTACGTCTCTTATTTCTGACTAGTTGACGTACATCTAGAACAGGACAGTCCAAGATTGGTTCTAATTGAAACGATCTTGGAGTGGCAACTTGATCTAGTATAGGATGGTCAATTAGCCAGAAATAACAGCGTAGGTGGTGTCATTGTATATTAATGTGTTGTTGATGTTTTCTTAGTACATAAAGTACTGAAAAGTTTTTGCTAGTTGTGTGCATTATTTTTCCCTGGTAGCATCGTCATCGCATAAAGGAATTTTCCAATAAGATTTCCCCTCTTCCTTCCTGACCGGCTTTATGTCGTAACAATGGTGTCAGAAGTGGGATTTTTGAGGTTTTATTGGCAAATTTCTCTGCTGTGACGTTGCTACGGGCGCACACTAGTAGTTTTTCTTTACAAGAAAGGTGGTGAGTGTCAACACACAGTACTGATTGCATGCGTTCCCCTGTGATGAAGTGCGACACATGTAAATAAGTCATCACATAACATTCTGAGGGGACCCATACTTTCTTGTTCTGTGGATTGCCATTAGGGTATAAAACCCATAGGAAAATTTGTCAGAGTTTAATTATTAGACTTGTCCACCTTTATTTTACCCATATCATTGTGTATTGGCTTATGCCCTGTATTCCTATTAATTAAGGATACTGATGTGGAAAATTTCATATCGTTTGAGGGTACTGATAATTTAAATCACCTCAGTGACGTCATAGTGTGTGACGCCACTCAACTGATTTCTATTATTAGAAGAAGTCCATAGAAAGATTATTTTAGTCAATTATTATGTCTTGCTATGACAAGTGACTGTTGACTTGACTGTAACGCGTTTATATTAATATCGCGTAGGTATACATTTCTTGACATAAATGCGATAAAATGAATGACGTTTTTTAGTCAAATACGTTCAGTGAAGGCCTATTTAAAGTTGATATATATCCTAGGCACCTTTCCGTGGTGATCTCTTATACGTTGTACTTTACGTTACTCATATGTAACGTTATTTAAATCCCTAGTAAAATTATTAGTTTACCAGCGCGAACGTTGGTTAGCCCATACCTATTTAAAAGGGACAAAGCGAACCCTTATTTATTTTCAACAGTATAGTTGACTTATACCATTCCCAACAATAGGCTAAAATGGATAAACATATTTCATTAGCACGGGAATTAGGATATGAAGGGCAAGAACTAAGGGATTATCTTAAAAGGCAACAAGATTTAGAAAGGGAGGAAAGGTTGGCCCAAAGGGAATATGAAAAAGAGAAAAGGGAGGCCGAGCAAAAAGATAAAGAAAAGGGAGGAAAAAGATAAAGAAAGGGAGCAAAAAGATAAAGAAAGGGAGCAAAAAGAGAAAGATAGGGAGCAAAAAGATAAGGATCGGGAATTGGAAAAGTTAAGGATTGAGGCGGAAAAATTGAAAATTGAGGCCGCACGCAAGGATAAGGAAATGGAAATGGAAAAAGAAATTGCGCTAAAAAAAATTGAGGCCGAAGTGGAACTAAAAAAAATCGAGGCCGAGACCACTTCACATCCCTGGGGGCCCAAAGAGAAAAGTTCAAATCCTAGGAGTCCCAAGCTTCCATACTTTGACGAACATACGGATAAGATGGATAGCTATTTAACTAGGTTCGAAAGTTATGCTTTGTCAAATAAATGGGACCCGTCCATGTGGGCATCATACTTAAGTGCCTTATTAAAGGGACGCGCTTTGGAAGTCTTTGTTAGGCTTTCCAGAGATGACCAGTCGGATTATGGTCAGATTAAGGAGGCTCTGCTTACTAATTTCGACCTCACCGAACGATCTTTTCGTAAGAAATTTAGGGATTGTAGGCCCGAGAAAGCCGAAACTTTCAGACAATTTAGCGGTAGGCTAGCGAGCTACCTTGATAAATTGCTAGGTTTGGCTAAGGTCGAAAAGACCTACGAGGCCGTTTGTGATTTTTTGGCCCGAGACCAGTTCCTTGACTGTTGCAGTCATGAGCTCTATTTGTATCTCAAACCTAAGCCGTTTAAAGCCCTGGGCGAGTTATCCCATGAGGCGGATTTGTTCGGCGATGCCAAAGGGGGTGTTCCCTTGTGTATAACTAAGGGGCGGCAAGAAAGTAAAGTTGTAGGTCAAGCCCAGCCTAAGGTAGAGCCCAAGCAAGATCAAAGGCCAGTAGTCAAATGTATGATTTGTGGCAAGCCCCATCCAACTTATAAATGTTGGAATAACCCTGATAATAAGAAAGTAGCATCTAGTGCAGAATTTGATTCCCAGTATAGGGGAGATAATTCTAATTGGGGTCAGGATAGGAACCGTGGTCGCAGTGACCAGCGTGACAATCATTATGATAACAATTACAGGACCGACCATCAGGTCAATTTTTGTAAAATAGATTATAAAAGTTTGGAGGTAGATAAAGGGAAGGCTAAGTTTAGTTCTCCTCATTCTTCATTAGAAGTTTTACCCCAGAAGGATAGTAAGGGCACATGTCATTTTCCGCGGTCAAGGTTGCCGACGGCTGTTGGTACCGTAAATGGTAAAGAGGTTAGAGTCTTGAGAGACACAGGTTGCACGGGGGTAGTCGTTAGGAAAAGTTTAGTTTCTGATGGTCAGATGTTAAATAAGCAGTCTGGTGTGACTCTTATTAACAATTATAAACAGAGATGTCCTATGGCCCGCATTAATATTGATTGTCCGTTTTTTAGAGGGACTACGGATGCATTGTACATTGATGACCCAGCACATGACTTAGTCATAGGAAATATTGAGGGGTCCAAATTTCCTGATATAACCCATTTTTCATCAGGGGTAGTCAGTCAGAAGAGGTCAAAGAAAAGTAGAAAGGATAGAAAGGTCAAGGTGGCAGATAAGTTTATTAGGCAGCACAGGCAAGAATTATGTATGATGCAAGCGTCAGATAGTAAGTTAGAAGATATTAGACGAAGGGTAGAGTCTGGTAGTGTGACTAAGAGTCGCAGTTTCTCTAGTGGTGAAACTAAATTCATTCGTAGGAATGGTTTAATTTATAGGCATTTTAAGAAAAATGCAAATGTTTCACTACAGTTAGTAGTTCCTTCTAGTTTAACGCATAGCGTTATGAATTTAGCCCATGAATCACGAAAGGTGGTAAATCATAGAGGCAGAAAGGAAACTATATCTAAGGTCTTAGATGAATTTTATTGGCCCGGTGTTTGTAGGGAGGTAACTCAATTTTGTAGATCTTGTGCCATTTGTCAAAGGACAACTCACAATATGAAGGTCGCAATGACTCATTGTTGTAGTGTACCCCAGAGAAACATATCCTCTAAGGAGGCAGTAGTTAGCCGTACAAGACGGACTGAAAGCCAGACAGAACGACGACGTTCATATGGTAGTGGTAGACGTTGCCCAATACCATATTATTGGCGCAATATGACGACTGAAAGCAGTATTCAGTGTTAGTGTTAAAGGTGTGCGATAGCGTAATGACCCAATTGTCTCGGATTGTTGACCTATATTTTAGCTATGATAGCATAGTAGTTAGTCACAGAGGTGTGCTATTGACGTGAGGAGTCACGTAATTTAATTTAAGTCATGACGGATGACGGTAGACTGTTGACGTGAGCAAGTCACGATAATATGTTAGCAACAGAGGTTGGCTGCAACGTGAAGAGTCACGTTAATGTATTTGAGCAAAGATTGTATTATGGATGGTGTTATTAATAGGTATACTTGGCATGGGAATGCATAACCTGTGGATCTTTGCAAAAGATATGGGCTATTAAGCCTTATATATATTAAATGTCATAAGACATAAACCTTTATAGGATGTTAAAGGGGTACAATCCCATATATAGAAAAGGTTAAAGGGGTACAACCCCATATTTATGTGTTGAGCGTTAAAGCTTTAACAAAACAGGTCTATGATTGTGGCAGTCCGAGGACAAGACAATGTGGGGGTAGACTATCTTTCCAGGTAGTCCGCCATTTAAGTCGCACGTGTATATATGTTGTATTATATATTTATTCTGTATTATTCCTTCTTTTCTGCATCGTGTATCGTAAGAAAAAGTCATTCCTTTTTCTCCCAAAAGGAAGGGCCTTTGTTACGATACAGAATGGCTGGAATAACAGAATCAGCTATGGTTGCGTATACGCACAAATACGCAGTGGTTTAGGTATGCACCTGGTCACCTATTCGAACCATGATACGGTACTCTTTCTATTGATAGTCCCAATAAAAGGTCGGTTTGTCTGAGATGGAATTCATTGTATCTATATTTATCAACGCTTGCACGTTTTCCTTATTCTTCTTGAATATCTCGGAAATCTTGTGCGTTTTTCAATATATAAAGGATGGAATTTCCCATTCTTGTTAGGGGACATTTTAAACATAC
This sequence comes from Loripinus fragilis, assembly GCA_964019695.1. Classification (NCBI taxonomy): domain Eukaryota; kingdom Metazoa; phylum Mollusca; class Bivalvia; order Lucinida; family Lucinidae; genus Loripinus; species Loripinus fragilis. Next base: position 4,186,674 of record OZ026519.1, read on the forward strand.
CGTTGAAAGGTTCGATATAGAGATGCTATTCATTATTATAAAAGGTACGTGAAGTTATATATATTGTTACTGTATTGATATTGTACATGACAGGGCGATGGCGATCCGTGTAATTGCATTGAATCGCGATGTCTCTAGCATGTCACATTGTATTGAAATAATAAGTCACTCGTTTTCTATTTTGTCGTCTGTTGAATCGGCCAGCATTCCGTGTATTGTTCTTTCGGGTGTTATCAATAACGTCCCGTTTTTTTTTGGTGAAAATAGCGATTGTTACGCACTTGCGTATGAAGTTACGCACATGCGTATTGCCTAAAAATCTGCTGGGACCATTCTTGCGGCTATAGTAAAAGCTGTCCGGATGGACTCGTCGGGTTATTTCGGACAAAAGTAGTCACAGGCCATGTCGGGCCTGCACCTAAAACTATAATGGCATGCTGAAAGATTTACCAGGGACCGATAGGTGAAAAACAATTTTAGCAGCTAGATTTTAAATTGTTGTGATTTGTACGGCGTTGTTGGAAAGACGATTTAACTGCCTGTGATAATCGACTTTCTGTAGCGACCTGTATGTGTCACCTCGAGTTATATCTGACGCATATAAGAATAAGGGTTAGGTGCATACACTACAACACACTTACATAAATAAGGTGATAGCTGACATGTATGTTTAGAGATTAGGTAGGTGTAATGTTACACCAAAGTAAATGTAAGATATTTTTGTTACACCAAAGTAAATGTAAGATATTTTCGTTACACCAAAGTAAATGTAAAATATTTTTGTGTTACACCAAAATAAATGTAAGAAAGCATTGTACGGTTTTACACACATAAAAACAGCAGAATGTAATCTCTCAATATTGATGTATATATTTTTTGCCGAGAGGTCATAATTAGTTGTTTACAACTGATACGTTATACATGTACGAAATTAGTGCGTGGGCAGGGTGATGTCCGACGTAAACGTCCAAACGTTACGTCGGCACCACACTGTTCAACCTTTTTCCTGGAATTTTAAGAGAATTGGTATCAGTATTTGTAAACCTCGAAACTATCTAGATAACGTGACCTTGAAGGGAAAAAGGGCCACAGGATCTTGATGTTTCGGCTGCGATAGCGTCTCAACCAGGGTGACGTTACGACAGTGTATAGAAGAGTTTGTTACGTATGGGTTTGTTCGTTTGGCATAAGAGGTATTGTTTAGCGCTGACATAGGCCAGTCACTAAAAAATACTTCTCTATTATATAAGTTTAAGTGTGGGTATTTAGAAGAGCCGATCCATCCTAACCGCATGGGAGCCGTTAGCCATACACCCACGGGTGTGGGCTAATCGCGCGCTTATAGGGTTAGGCTGTAATTTAAAAGAGTAAGACCACTGAAATTATTTCTATTTTTGTGAACTTCGAACGAACAACCCCAATATTGACGCAAAAGAGTGATTCTGAGATTCTAAATATAGATTGTTTTTTGCAGAATCGTCTCTTGTGTCCCCTCCTACGTTGGAGGCTGAAAGTTGGTGAGCCGTTGATTAGTACCTGAGGGCACATAATAGTTGTCCCCCTCAGGCCACGACCAGCGTGGATCAAGGCCCAATCGTTACAACGTAGCAAAATAAAATGGGAAGCCAACCGACTCGAATGGTTATATGTAAAATCTGACACCCCGACGCGGGGATATGATCAGGAGGACATACATTAATACTGACGTCTTGAGTGACGATCAGCAGTACGCGTAACAGATAATACGATTACGTGAATCCAGTGACGACCAAAGTACAGGTTCGATCACCTCAGCGCCGATGGTCTGAAGTAGACACACGTGCAGCTTAGAAGACATAGTGTTCGCGAGACGCGTATAATCTCGAGATTTCTCGTCAATACGAGAACTAAAATATTAAAGGATCCAATTGTTTTTTTTCTCTTTTATGAGAACTTAAGCTATATGTTAATCATATTCTTTACGTCTCTTATTTCTGACTAGTTGACGTACATCTAGAACAGGACAGTCCAAGATTGGTTCTAATTGAAACGATCTTGGAGTGGCAACTTGATCTAGTATAGGATGGTCAATTAGCCAGAAATAACAGCGTAGGTGGTGTCATTGTATATTAATGTGTTGTTGATGTTTTCTTAGTACATAAAGTACTGAAAAGTTTTTGCTAGTTGTGTGCATTATTTTTCCCTGGTAGCATCGTCATCGCATAAAGGAATTTTCCAATAAGATTTCCCCTCTTCCTTCCTGACCGGCTTTATGTCGTAACAATGTATAAGCAGCAGTCTATACAGTCTAACAAACATTCTCGCAGAGGATAGCCTGGGTGTTTTGTTCAACAATGGTGTATGCAATACAAGGTGCACCTTCTGAATGTCAACAGCATTGGCCAGAATATGGGGGAAGAGATCTACAGTAATACACTGTTTAACAGATTGTGACACTAACAATGTGCCGATGTGTTAGTACTATGGAAAGGTTATTCCTATCAAACTGATAGAGAACCCCTCCCCCACTAGTTCATCAACATTCTAAGAAGGGTAGGAAAACAAATAAAGAATTGCTCTAGGCACTCATCAGTGATATGAAGCCGTAATATGTGCTATTTATGTAATTGTGAATAAGATGCAGTACGACATGTTTCTGAAAAAGTACCAAAGCCATACACATATACTGACTATTTCAAATGGCATGAACATGAGCTTACCTCCACCCTGCTTTTCTGTTTTTAAGATGTACATACAAAGATTGAACTATTAAGTCTTTCCCATGAATACTAGTGAGGCTTTCCAAATATGGACAAAATGTGTGGAAAATAAATGGGAAGGAAATCGAGTACCTCTGGGTGAAAGAGAACTTGATTGTACCCTAACAAAAGAGCCACAGAATTATATTTCACATTTTGTGTGATATGGGGCTACCATGTTCAAAACTCAACAACTCAAACCTTATAAAAGATAGAAACATAATATTTGCAGTTTCCAAAAGGTACATAAACATTCTTTAATACAAAATGAGTTAGTAAGCACATTCACATTAAAAAAATATGAAACTATATTAGTTTCATAAATCATTTAGATAGGAATAATGAAAAAAGTAACATATGTAACACTTTGGGGTGCATATTTGTTTTCAAAGGTCCATGTCTGTGATGCAAAAATAGTTTACTTGGATGATATAGCCAAGGACCTCGGACAGTCTTAATGAAGGATTGCCCATAAAAATGACCTGAGAAAAGTTTCAAAGAAAATGATATTTTTTCTATGAAAAAGATAGTAGGTTCAACCCTCGACTTATCCACAAACGCCGTTTTCTCATTGGACAAGTACCAATTGAAGAATATGGGTTGAAAACTCCGTTTTTGCTATTCAACATATAGAAAATAGAAAAAGTTTTACTGAGGTGCTTTCCCCCCCGTGACCAAACTAATCCTTTTGCATACAGTTGTAGTTTTACATTTCACACATAATATAAAAACGGCATGATTGGTCACGGGGGGGAACGCTGTCAAAATGCTCAAAAACACTTATTTATAAAAACTTATTAGAAATTTATTTTGTAAAACCTGTAGCTAAATATCAATTTGCAATGGCATATATCAGGGCTTTAGCTATGAGTGCTTACAAAGAAATTAATTGTCTCATTTCTCAACCAAAACATTATGTTGTGGGTACTCAAAAAACCGTCGCAATGAGACGGTTCTTTTAAGCACCAAAATTATAGGTTAAATCTGATGTGTAAGAAAATATCACGATTTTACGCTAAAAACTGTGTTTATCTAGACTATGATTTATACAGTATACAGATATGATACACCTCAGTGCACAAGTCGAACTGGTTACAGGTAATAGTCAAAAGTAATTGACAGCACACTTCTTTAGACGAAACAATGAAATCTTCTCAACCCGAATTTTATGCAAACGCATCGTCTCAAGTTTTATGCCGCAAACATTATATTAACACGTATTTAGGTGAATACTCGACGAAACTTGGACTTTCTGTGAAATAAAATTTGGTCACAAAAAATACCCCCACCCCCTAAGCCCTAAAGTCCTGGCATAATTGTGCAGTATTTTCAAAATATTTTTATTTTGTTAGATGCACCAAATTTAAGGGTTTCATTTAAGCACAAAACTATAGTTGTCAGTTATGCATTATGCTAGCCACAGGCTGTCAAAATTTGGGCAGATTGAATAGGAAACTGTCCTAGGTCCTTTGGAAATCTAACCATATGGTTTGCACTTTTCGGAAGTCATGTCATTTACTAAAATTATAAAAGGTGTTTATGGGTAATATATATAATTGGCTGTTACAGGGTAATGGTGCCATTACCAGAGTGCTAGCATATTGCAAAATCCTTACAAGATAAATCTGATAGAGGAGTAATAAGTTGTATAGGAAAATTCTTTAAAACCCTTGGATAATATATGAAGATTTGCTCTAGAACTTCTACCTGATGGGTTTTCTTTGATCTTTTAAGTTGTTACTCGCACATTACACTGAATGTTACAAACTTTCCATGAGTATTATGTCAACTATATTTGATGTCTCTTTAAAAGAAAAGAGGGTTTATGGTAGTTTATGTTTTGAATTACTTCCTCAGCAAATGAGCTGGAGTAAAAAGAAGTAAATGGACCTGTGCAAGCATGCAAATAAGTACAAGCAGGTCGTGTTGGAGACCATATCTTGAATGTTTAATGGTATTTAGAGAGTAACGTATGTAACCTGGGCTGTAAAATAGTGTAAGACACTATAATAAGGAACTTTAATTAATTTGAATTGCAGCCTAATAGATTAACTATATTCACTGACGGTTGTAATACATGTATAGTCAATAACTGCCATATTGATACTTGGAAATAACATATGAAACACTAAGTAACATATATAACGGCAAAAACTCAATACATTTATAAAATAAATGCTAAAATTATGTAACGTAACTGTGCAATAAAATGTTCTTAAACCTGTGCCAGACTTCAAAAAAAGTGTGAATATGTCATGTTGGAGACATTATCAGGAAAATTTAATGTTATTTTGGGGGGTAACGTACGTAACATGATGTTACCTGCTAACGCTGCCACTCTTAGAGGGCTTTTATATTTCATTTTGTGGCTTATATAATGTAGTGTCTGGAAATCATAGTGTACAAAATTCCCCCTGGGGGGAAGTGGGCTCTATAGCCAGCGCAAGGCCTGGAGAATTACATTTTACATGTTTCTGTGATATGGGGGTACCATGTTCATCATCTAATAACTCAAAAAGTATATAAGATAGAAACGTAATGCTTGCAGTTTTGAAAAGTTAAATAAAACATCTTTAATGTAATGCCAAATTAATGAACATAAACTGGTTTTAATAAAATTTAAGACAAACTATATTATATGCATTTATCATTTAAAAGGGGGTTCGATGAAAAAATGTAACATACACTACATCGGGGGTGACTATATTTGTTTTCAAATGTCATTATCTGTGGCCCAGTAATAGCTTATTTAGAAAATATAACCAATTTGGAAATCTTACCTTTTCTTTTGCACTTTTCTGAAGTCTTAAAAAGAATTCTAATTATCAAATATTTTGTAGGGTAACGTATGTAACAGGCTGTTACAGTTTAACGCTGCCATTGTCCGAGGGCTAACATGTTGAAAAATCCTTGCAAGACATTGGGCTTCAAGAAAAATATGGTCTACAAAATTCCGCCTGGGGGAGAGGTAATCCATATCCAGCCAGTGGCCTAAAGGGGATAGTTTGGCCCTTCTGGAGCCAGAAAATTAATGTTTCGACAAATGCGCGGATCCAGAGAGTTTTGTCAGATGGGGTCTAACTTTTTTTAATTAATGAGGGGAAAGAGGATCCAAATAGCACTTAAAGCGTGCCATCATCTGTCCGCCAGCGAAACGCTCTTAAATGGCGTTTCGCTGACGGGTCGATGATGGCCCAACAATGAATGCTGGCTTGGTAGCTTTGTAATTCTTCAGGGGGTCCGGACCAGTGCTACTAAGAAACCCTATCATTTTGTGATTGTTCAGGGGGGGGGGGGGGGCTGACATACTGCCCCCTCTAGATCCGCGCACCTTATACATGTAACGTACAGGATTCTAAGCTACAGGAGGAGGGGGTGGTTAAATGCATTTTACTGGTACCAACTCTTCGCCCTAGATTATGTTGTTTTTCAAGCACAACACTTCCTTAGCTCGCATGGAGGCTTCCGTTTTTGTGCAATGTATCATCACAGAGAAGCACTCATTAAATTTACACACTATGATGAGACAATAACAGGGCTCACGACTCACATAAAGTCAGTATTTTTCAGAAAACAGTGAATTGCGCAACGACTTCCCAGCCAAAGGCAAGCATTAGGTACCAACCAACGGATGAATGCTAAACGTTCAGTCCATCATTGAGTCTGAGGCCTGACCCACCGCCGTGCTATTATAAAGGGAACCATAGCGATAAACCGTGATTGAGTTTTTAACCAGGCATTGCAGTCGTATGTCATCGATAAAAAGTAAATGGGCATGAACAGAATTAACACAATAACACACTGCAGACCAACCCATTGCACATTGAGGAAAAGTTACAGAACACTAACAGCCAAAATCCATCAGAAAGGAAATCAGGATAAAGCGACCAGCTACCTTCCCCGTCAAACATGAAGAGACACTGAGTACTACACAAAAACAAATACCAAACACAAAACCCTAACAAACTACTGTCCTCCCAATCAAAAGTGACAGTGACGTCATGTTTTGTTTTCAAAGTAATCAGGGACTGGAGAATCGATATATCACTTGTGTATTAATCCTATCCTACGGATAGGATTAATACACAAGTGATCTATCGATTCGCATTAGCTCAAGCGGAGTGTACAAGTTAATGTTTTACTTAACAATTGTAAAGAAAACACGACGTCATTGTCTTTCTTGGCTGGAAGGACAGTATGGGAGCAGCACTACACAATGAATCAACGACAACAACATAACCACTGCCTTAGAACAGACAGCATCCCAAACCACCAGGGAGTTAAATGCATTTAACTGTTTTCAAATCTTCGCCCTAGATTATTTTGGTGTAGATGCACGAAACTTGCTTATTTCGCATGAAGAGTGGCAATCTAATTTAGTTAACACACTATGATGAAGCAAAGAAAATGGCACACGACTCACAGCTAAAGAAAACCTCAAGTTGAGCCAAGGTGGGCCCAGACTAACTCATGCATGAGGTACTAACCCGTCATTGTGGTCTGAGATCTAACCTTACGTCCTGCAATTAAAGCGGAAACCGTAATTGCAAATCGTGATTGGGTTTATATGAAGACTGCCGCATGCTATCAATGTTGTATCCAACTTGCTTTTAACGTTTGGCAATATTTTCGAATTGATCTCTTAAGTCTGGCTTTCCAATATTCTTTTGAATTTATAAACTAAATCAGCATAAAATATCTGCTCCGATATGCCTTGTTGCCCAAGAGTCTTGAAAACAATATTGTATTCGAAAATCAACTGAGTGTCGATGGTATTATTTAGAAAAAGTTTTACGTTTTTCATGATATTGATAAACTTGTTTATAAAGCTTAGCATTTCCAGAAACCAGCCTCCGAAATCCTGGGGACATCATGGTCAGTGATATTGAATGTGTCGTATCATAAGTAACATCATTGTATATGGTTTGGGTGGGGAATGGGTTTCTAAGAAGTAAGTGGGTGAGGCATTCCCTGTGGGACTTCCGTAAGTGCTATTAAATGCGTCTTGTTATAAGACTACGCCTTTTATGAACTGAATTGGGTGGGGCATGCGAGGGCACACTCAGGGGGACTACCGTGCCAATGCTACTGAATGCGTCTAATCATTAGAAGCATGAATATATATGGTTTAGGGGTGGGGATCTGAACTGTTTCCGAGATATCAAGCATTTTTATGAAGTGAACAGCGTGTGGCATGCCCTGGCAGGACTTTCCTATCAGTCTTGTTGAATGCCTCCTGCCATAAGGAATGATAGTATATATGGTTTAGGGGTGGGGATCTGAATGGATTCTGAGATATTAAGCCGCTTATGAAGTGAATGGGGTGAGACAAGCCCGGACACACCACTGGGGACATCATAATCAGTATAATTGAGTGTGTCTAATCATTAGGAATAACGTTATATATGGTTATGGTGTGGGGATCTGAATGGTTGAAAAAGCTATAAAGCCTTTTATTATGTAATTGGTCAGGCATGTCCAGGCACGCCACTGGGACTTCCCAGTCAGTGTTACTGAATGCTTCTTATTATAAGAAACATAAATGTGTTTCCAGAGTTTAAGTGACCCCCATTTTTCTCTTTTTAAACAGCTTTAAATTTAACCTAGAAGAACGGCACTTAGCATGTGGATTAAAAAGCACACCTCGTAACTAAAACTTATTTTTGGGAGACGCCCTTATTTGTAAATGAAGCCCAAATCCCCTGCACAAAAGAATTACTTAGTTGTTTTTCCCTATGAATATACCCATGTGTACCCCTATAGATACACGTGGTATATTTGTATTGCTATGATGATATATACTAGCCTACAGGAATATCTATATCCACTGATTCAACGAAAATCTATTCCGCAAACCTCACTCGTCATCACTTTGACACACACACGCACGCACACGAGCAATTGTAAAAGTCTATATGGATCCTAGACCGTGCCGTATTGAAAGCAGGCAAATATAAGGCATCAATGAAACCTGTATGTACATGTAGCACCCTCCATTTCAATTCATCGACTCTTTTTGCCTACGAGGTAATTTGCCTTGGTTTTGTCGTCTGCTGATAATTTTTTTTAAAAATCAGTTTTTTGTTGTTGTTTTTTCTAAAGAAAAATCGGTAATATCAGTAGAGGTTCAAGCAGTTTGGGTCCAGATCATGCTCGTCGGGTCTGATCTGGGTCTAAATTGTTTGCAAAGGTTATCAGCAGACGACACTAGTAAGTAAAGAGTTTATGACGACAATTCAAGTAAATTAGAGAGTTGACGAGAAATAGTGAATCGGGGATATACATTAAACTTCAAGAGCATCAAATATTTGCCTGCTTAAGATATTTCGCTGATAAACTATGTCAACAGTCGAAGCCAAGTTCAGGCTAAAATATTGGGCATTATCAATACTGTTTGAAAACCTACTTGTATTCCTGAAAGACATATTTTTAGAAAATAAATATCTCGAAAGAATTTAGCAGAGGACAACAACAACCTAGCATTTAAGGTTTAGACAAAACTATTACTTGAATCGTTTTTTCACACAGGCCATTTCAATGCATCGGTTTAAGATGTGCAGTGAAGTTTATAAATCAGTATAAGCAGCGAATCATGGCCTAATGCACGAAGTTTGGTCCAGTTAAGCAATTTTAGCGTGAAGCTGCGACTGTCTCTATCAGTTTAAACACGTGTTTTGGGTGCTGAAAAGAATCGTATCGTCGAGACGGCTGTTTTGAGTACACACCAAATATTTTTTGTAAATATTTTTGGGTTGAGAAATAGGAAAAATAATTTTCTGTTACGCACTCTTATCTGTAGGACTGACGAATTACCTCCACTGACCCGTATAAGCCATGTCTTATTTATATCGTTAGGCTCACTTGGGGACTTATTCAAAGATGAGCCGCAAAAACACACCAAAATTCCATCTAATCTCAGCCTATACAAAAACTCACATTTATGTGGAAAAAATATTCAATTACACGGTCTATATTTTAATTCATTTCTCTAATTTATTTTTCAATTAAAATCACCATTAAAGAATAATTAGCAAAAACCGGGGGTCACTTAAGTTCTGGAAACACTATAATGCATATAAGGTTTAGGAATCTGAATGGTTTCTAAAATATTAGGGCTTAGAGAATTGTTTCAGCCTGGGCAGCTCTTGTGTCTGGGATTTCAAATTTCAAACTTTCTTGCAAATCTATATATCAATATTTTACTATATCAAAATAATTCAGCAAATCCAATGAGTGGTTAGTGAGAAATAGTCGCCCAAAATTTGTCGCTTTTGGGCACGCCTGTGGGCCATTTCAGATTATGACATTTTAAAATGTGAACAACTTCGAATCCATATCCACAATATCCAAAACTTTCAGAACAATCTGTCCAGTGGTTACCGAGAACTAGTCCCGACAAAATTTCAGGGAAAAGAAAAAGAAGTGGAAGAAGAAAAAGAAAGGAAGAATACTACTAATAATACCAAGATATGATTATAATCTTCCAATCATAAAGTCTCCCAAATCAGCCCACAATTCCCAGGGGACATCATGGTCAATGTTATTGAGTGTGTCATATCATAAGGAATATCATTATTTATGGTTCAGGGGTGGGAAACTAAAATGGAGCAAACAACAAGTCTCTCCACTTCTTTTGGGAGACATATATACACCATAGGGAGGGGTGCGAGGAACATCTCCTTTAAGAAATGGGAAATTTACTATTTCAAAATTAAATTCATCTCATGTATCATATATGTATTATAGATTATGCCGATTGCTTTATGTTGAGAATAACCAAAGAATACTTGTTTTTACTGATCTTTGCACTATTACTTACTTTTACATTTAAATCATTTAAACCTAGCGTCCGTTTTATGTGACAGAACAAGACATCTGATGAGGTTCTGTACTGTTTGCTTAGAAAAAGTATTGGAATGACATTGAAACCTCCGGGGTTTTTTTGTAACTGACCGTTCCAAGGCGGTGCTTCTTTTGTGGAGCATTTCTGTTATCTGTGTTTCGTGTATGTAATGCTTTCTTGTCTGTTCGTTGTGGCCTTGCGGTCACCTTCTGGGAACGGGCTGACCCCTTGTTCTCTTGCGTGTGATGATTCTATGTTTTTTGTCACTTTCCCACGTTGTGTCCTGGGTCAGGTGTGGTGTTTGATTGTATCGATTCCTGATATTTGCCTTCTTACTTACTTTTACAACCCAATAACTCTTACATTCGAAACGAGTTCACCTTTTCGATAAGGATAAACTACCATTAGGCGTAAATGGGTTAAGACCAAGATCTAAATATATAGACATGATCAAAATATGTGAAACAACCAGCTGTTTCTTCCTCAACAGGATGGTTACCAAACTACATAAACAAGACAGGACTGAATAGTCCAAATACCAGATCGGAGTACTATCTAAACACGAATAAACATGATCACCCCCTCCTGCTCACGCAAACCAAATAGTATAATTATGAATAGAGGATTCTTTACCTTTTTAGGTGTAACCAAATATATCTCATCGAATGCGATGTTTTTCACCAATGCATAGCACGAGTGAAAATGCAGATAGTTTTACCACACGAGAAAAAATAAATTTTCTTTATATTCTATACTCAAAGGAAATAACAGAAGGCATAACTTAACTTTTCCAATGACCTTTCTTTCTCGTTCGATCTGGCTTTTATTCAGTGTATTTATTGAGTATAACTTTGGATGAAAACTAAGTTTGTACCTAGAAAATGGCTTATAATTACATTTTAAACGAGTAAGAAGGCAATGATCAGGAATCGATACAATCAAGCACCACATCTGACCCAGGACACCACATGCGAAAGTGACAAAACACAAAAAAAAACTTCAAATACAAGCGAGCCAAGAGTTTAGCCCCTTCCAAGCAGGTGACCACTAGGCTGCAATGAAAATACAAGAAAGCATGGCAGACACAAAGCATAAATAACAACATTTAAAGAAAGTCTAATTAAGTGTACCTGAGGACAAACGTCACGTGCAAACTAGCGCTACGCCAGGCCAAACGGGACGTCATTTGGTTTGAAATTGCCGTCTAGTTATGCGTAGCACTTACCATGACAAATACCTTTCACTTAAAACAGTCTCAGAATTATCTAAAAAAAAGTGTTAGTTACTAGTGAGTTTAAACGATATAATCACATTTGATATGCATTGAATTCACTGCTACATGTAAGCATAAAATAAGAACTTATATCACTACAGCGCTCATGTATTAAGAGGTTTTAACATATACAGCATTGCTTGAATTCAAGAACAGTTTCCGTGTATGCTTGCATTGTAATTCGAAGCCGTAAGTCGTTTTCAGTATGAATAAGCGAGTTGCTTAACCACGCCCAATAATACTAGTATGACGAAGTGTGTTTTTTTACCGCAATACGCACCAAATATAAGCAAAATGTGTCCGTTATACTAGTCTACGTCACTCTACTCTTATCTAGTGCGAACCATACAGTCTAAAAATGAATAAAGGACTGGTCTCTTATTTTCAGGAATTACTTACACTTAAAGTGCTTTAATTATTCTATCAAATTACCTCGAGCGAATTACTGATCATTTATTATTTAGCACAAAAACAGTGTGAAAAAATTTAAAAAGTCAATGATAATTTACGTTTGACCGCATCAGATTACTGGTCCCTCGAGCAATCTCGTTAATGTGTGAATTTACATAGTCATCATTAACTGCAAGATTAATCTCTGCTGTGATATCTGTCTGTACTTTATTGCAGAGCGGAATAGCGACACGGTGGTGTCAATGGTAGTAGTTATACAACCCACGAAGTCATCTGGGCCTGGTCGCGAGAAACCTGTCTTCGTGGTTTGCGCCAAGGTAGTGATCAAACCAGTCTGTTCAGTTACATAGACAAGTTAGAATACTGGTGTTTTGCATATAGCAAGTTCATTTATTAACTTTTAAGCTGCGATGACGTACAGCAAATGCGTAGACCAGACTGCGCGGTTGCGCAGGCTGGTCTGCGCATTTGTTGTTCGCATGTAACAAAATCAGGTTTTCTCGCGACGATGCCCATTCAAAAGATCTTAATTTATTTATTTTCACCAAGAACTTCTTCAAATGACAGACATTAAGTGACCTTTAACCTGTTGTATATTGTATTGTAAAACATTCCTCCCTTATTATGTCTAATTGCACCTAAGTTTTCTAGTGATGAAATGTATTTACGAGCAAAGTGGAAACTGTGTACCATGGTCAGCTGGATTTCCGGATCTTCACTGTTTTCAAAATAGCAGCATGATGTTTTTTTTATTAAGACAATAAGGCAGTCCTTGTACATGTACGGATGGTACATGTACTTAGGGAATATGCGTAACGTAAAATTCAAAGCACACACGCGCCACTATTAATCCATCTAATCTGGTTTGAATCATACCCACGTCCATTTTTAGCCGTTTTTTATTATTTTCACACAACGTGCAAAGATCAATACAAACACAAATTACTCCATATAACATTGGTAAGAAAAGCATGTACATGTCTTACAAATGTTACAAACATTCTTGAATTTACCTTAACATAGTGATGGTCTTGATATGTGTACAAAACCTTTAAAAAATGTGCAACAATAGCTTTTTTAAAAAAATGAAAAGAAAAAGTTAAGTCCCCCGCCGACCACATGCCCTTAGAAAGTATTTCATGCTATAAAGTTTATCGATTTTTCCCTTATTTATATTAAAAAGGCAAGCTTGTCCTTACGCAAAGATATCTCTTTTTCTATCTCAATTCTATTAGACAGGTAGTACTTGAAAATGTGTATGTTTGGAAAATTCGTATTTTGTTTGTTTTGATAAATAAAATATTTTGTCAAAAACATTATAAAGTTTATCACAATATAAACAAACAAAACAGTAAAAACAATGAAATTTGAAATTTTCTACTCAAAACCTAAATGTGACACACTCAAAGAAGATATGACACTGATGTACAAAACGGTTGTACATGTGCACATTCCCAGAACAGATGTGAAACAGTTTCTATCTCCATATTGCAAATTTCACACAGGGCTGAACCAGCAATATTGCATTTTGTCAAGAACTGGTTAGTTGGTACTATACGCATTATATATTTATGCGCAATTTAATTTTGTTCATTGACTTAAAAACAGTTAGGTACATATGTTTCCATTGAAGCGTTTCATCTGAATATTGTTCATTCCGCTTGATCTCTGCCCTAATTACAACACCTTGACTATATCTCATAAAATTATTGTAAACAAATTTATTAACATGTGTTTGATTTCTTATTTGCTTAAGTAAGTTAGATTCCATATCAACATTTTGGATTTCGTGTCTAAGTTTATATTTCCAGTCTTTTCGAATACTGTTTATAAGGCTCTTATATCTCTAAAACTTGGTAGCTGGTAGATTGAACTTCTCTTGCAATTTATAAAAGGAGTAGTATCTTTGGTTTGGTTGGCCATGAATATCTTTTATGTGCTTAATACCTAACTGGAACCATTCCTTGTAGAAAATCGGTTTTCGCCAACGCGAATGTTGGATTTGCTCCAAATGATTTCATTGTGATAATTCGATATAACAGGTTTGTTGGTTAGTTTTGACATGCTAGTAGTAAATCTCTATAAAAATGTTTTTTAATTGAAGTGTTTAATAATTTTAGCTTCTCTTAAATTGCATTCAAATATACTGTTACCCCCAAATTGTTCAAAAACGTTTTCATATAGATGTTTCAGAAGACTATTGCTTTCAGTTTGTACATGCAGTATACGTTTTATCCAACTTATTTTAATCACCATATGAATTTTTTCTATAGCAATTATTCTAAGTAAGTAAGGGTGCAAAGATCAGGAATCGATACAATCAAGTACCACACCTGACCCAGGATACTAATGGGAAAGTGACAAACGAACAGTAGACATCACAAACGAGCCCCCTTTGTCATAATCAGTTGTTTATATGACCCGCTTATTTTATATGGTTTGCCATCCCATATAAAATCATACATCAGTTTTTCTATACGTTTGATAGTTTCCTTTGGTGGATTTTGCAAGGATGTTAAAGGAATATACGAGTTTTCGGATTGCATATGATTTTATTACAACAACCTTGCCCATCAGGCTATTTCGTTAAACAATTTTCAAATTCTATATTTTTTGTTTCTAAGTTGAACGATAACGAATTTTCCCTGTTTGTTTTAAAAGCCATTCATAGACAGCTTGCTTTGTTTGATTCCAAGAGTACTTGCTATGTTTCAATTATTCAATAGTTTTTATATTAGAGAACCTATGCGAAAAACTTGGCACTTTTTTGCATTTATCTTGAGCCATGAGATGTATGTAAATTTATCCAATATTCTTATTAAGTTTTCAAAAGATTTGCTTGATCCACCCAATATAAAAGATGCATCATCTGCAAAAAGAGATGTTTTATTTTCGTTTCCACCCCTGTATATACCTTTTATATCTGGGCTCGTTCTGACTTGGTTTGATAGTAGTTCAATGCAAAAAAATAATTACGTATGGGGACAAGGGGCAGCCCTGTCTCACACCACGCCATATGTGGAAAAAATCTGAATGGTAACCATTGTTTGTCACACGACTTATAGCGTTCTTATACAATAACTTGAACCAATTTACCAGATCATTTTTAAAATTGAAATGTCGTAGACATTTAAACATATAGTTGTGATTATTTCTGTCAAAAACTTTTTCAAAGTCTGAAAAGAATATTACTCCAGGTAAGTTTTTTTAATCAGTTATGTCTATTGTCTCTAAAATTAACCTTATGTTTTCACCAATATAGCGTCCTTGCATAAATCCTGTTTGTGTTCGTATAGTAACTCTGGTAAAACTTTTTTTAAATTCTATTTGCGATGGCGTTTGCTGTTATTTTGTAATCAATGGTTAGTAAGCTTATTGGCCTCCAGTTTTCTAAACGTAGGTTGTCTTTTGCCTTCACAACTATTTTGTTCGTTTTCATTTAACTTAAGTATTGAGCTGTCGAAATTTTTTATGCCTGATTCTATTTGCTCTAATTTTTAATAAAATTGTTCATAAAACTTCTTTTGCTCTAACAAAATGGTACTTTGATTTGTGACTACAGTATTGTTAATGTTCAATCTTGTTATTGCTTTGGCATTAGACTGTTTTTTTTCTCTAAACCGGCAAAGTATTTGTTATTTTTTTCATTTTGCTCAATTATTTGTGCGTTTGAACGTGTTATATAGCCATTTAATCTATTTTCCTAAATTGTGTTTAATTAATTTCGTTTACTATCTGAATTTGATTTTATTCTAGCATGTAGCTCTGAATCATCTGAATTACTTAATTTGCTTTCTAATTGCTCAATATCTTTGGTGTTTTTATTTCATTTTTTAGGCTCTCTTTCTTTCTTAAATGACGCATATCTAATTGTCTCGTTTCTTACAGTCCCTTTTATAATTTTCCATAATGTATTTGTGTTTTCATCCTTATCTATTGTTGCTATTTCCTTGATGCTTTATTTAGTAGCTTGTTGATACTCATTGTCTAATATTAAGCTATTATTTCATTTGAAATCACCAGTACAGCCTGCATAGTAGTTTATGTCTATAGTGAGTTTGACAATACTATGGTCTTATTTATAGCTAAACTTATGTTTACAAGATACTACAGTATAAGCAATGTTTTTTTTTAAATTAAAAATAATCAAGTCGACGGAAAATTGGGGGTTAATGTGATTAGTGCCCTGTAAAATGTTTTAGAGTCGGGTGTTTGTCTCTCCAAATGTCTGTTAAGTCATATGTTTCTTGTATATCAGTTATCTTTTGTCTGCAACGTTTATGTGTATCGAGTTTACCATTTTTCTTGTCTAGATGTGTATCTACAACAGCATGGAAATTTCCCCCGATTATAAAATTTTCGTCCTAGTGTGTGCTAAAATATAATTCAATGATTTCAAATATATCAATCTCATCTTTATTGGGACCATATATGTTAAGGATTGTTACTAACTTTTCTTGTATCTTTATTTTGAGTGCCTGCAACCGTCCACTAACTAGTTCTATGTGATCAATTATCTCACACGAAAGATTAGGATTTAATAGTATGCCCACCCATTCACTGTTAGTACTTTTACCACTGAAGAAACAGTATTTGCCCCATTCCCAGTCCCACATTTCGCAATTTTCTTCTTTTGATTGAGTTTTTTGGAGTAAAAATATCATTTTTTTTATCTTTAATCCATGCAAATATTTGTTCTCTTTTAATAGCACTGCCTATACCTCTTACAGTAAAGGAGCATAACGTAATGCTCATTAATTAAAGTATGAGTAACTGGCAAACAGTTGGGCTGTGGTCGACGAAAGAAAAATAAGAACATACAAATACATAAAACCCACATGTATATATTTGTAGAAAAAAGGTATACCTTCCCAGATGAAAAAAGGCATATAAGCCGTATATAATGAGGATCGGGTCATAAGACGAAATATGCAAGCCCCTTTCTAATCTTATGCTCAAATAGTGCCTGGATAGGCATCTCAAAGTTGGTAATCATGAAAATTTTGGCTATTTAATCGTTTACGATAAAATATTTGCCTAATCAATAAAATTCACCTGTTAATCAGTAGATAGGTTTTACGTCGACAGCTTCTCCTGCAATTTGGATCGTGTTTGTTCGTTAATCAAAGCTTTTATTTGGTCCTCTTTTCTTTCTGGCAGAACAAATATAAGCTTTAGGCCAAATTATCATTAACATTGTTTTGAGGCCTAACTCATCTAATCTATATAAAATAAGGCCAAAAAATTAATAACGGGTGTACGCCATCCTCTAAAAATAGTGAATAATAGGAAAATACAGAACAAGTAAATTTTACTGGTGTCGCAGTTGAGTCTCACTTTCTCTGATATGCATATTGTTTTGGCACACGTAAAAGTATGTTGCTTATAGATATGAGATTCTTGATGGGTTTTTTGAAATCAGAACGCCACACCCAGACCCACACACATATTTCAGTTGAAAACTAGGGACCGGTTGAAGTGCGTGAATGGCCAGATCAAACAGTTGAATTTTCACAATTTCATTTCATGTATGATGCGATCACTTTTGCGAGCCTCTTTCAAGATGCAAGCTGTGATCAGTTTGGTGGGACTCACTTACAACATAAGGTAGGATCCATAATAGTAAGATTATCCCATCACATTTAGCGAGCAGCCGCGGTTCAGTCGAGCCTGTGCGTCCATACAGACTCGCCTGAACTTTCGCTTGTCGCACGCATAAAATTTGGGCGTCAAAAGGATTTTGAAAATATTTGAGGCTTGATCCCCATTAATTAGATCGTACTTTTAAAGCAATATAGTTAGGTTCAGAACTGGGGGCCCAATTGATCCGGCATCTAGTCGCACTGGCGGTAAGTGGAGATCCAGGCGAGACAGCTTAACCGTACCTTCGTTCCCCACAAAAAGAACTGCAGCAGAAGAAGGCTCAGACCAAAACGAATAGTTTCTTTGCGGACCAAGTGAACAACGCATCGCAAATGCAATAAGTTCCATTGCCTCGCGGACAGGCGTCAATAATGTAGAAAATAAAAATATTTGTACAAACACATTTAGTGGCAGCTGGGCTGCCACAGGATTCTGTGTAAGCTTTCATTTTTTTTTAAATCCGTGTTCTATGTAATGGTTATACCATGGTTTTTCTCCCGTACATGGAGATAATCCACAGGTTTCAGCATTTTTGTGTATAATATGTTTTTGCTATTGGTTCGCAACCAATGGGTTTTTAATACGTATTGAGACAAAACTACTTAAAAATATGACTAAATGGTTACCAGAAATCTTCTCACACAACAAATGTTGAAGTAATAACAGTTGCCGTATAACAGAAATCAGCTGTGGCCACTTGGTGGCCACACTCTTGAAGAAGTTTACGTTATCTTTAGCCTTTTTTACTAGTATGCTAGCAGCCAAACTCTCATTTCTATTGCTGAAGTCACCACCATAAGAATATATAAAAAAGTAAGTGAGTATGATCAGGAAATTCCTAAATTATAGACTTGCAAAAAGAATAATCTTTGAAATAGATGCAATTATATCATAAGAATGGGCGCGAGGAATATCCAAAAACTAAATTAAACTATAACAACTTTAAAATTAAAACCATATATTCCCTGTGGGATAGTTATTAAACTATCATGGATATTAGAAGACACTACTTTATAAGTTTGGTGTTGATAATAGATCATTAAAGGTTGAACGACCTCGCCTGATTGGCAAAAATATTTTAGGATCATGTACAGAGTTCAAATAATTTTTAACTGTATTTGCAGAGATAATGGTATTGATAACTGGAAATTTTAGCGACCCAGTGGTCTAAATAATCATCTCTTCGTATAAATTTGCTGAACAAATTAATGGACATTAATTTCATAGAAAATACTTCAATTTATCAAGCAAATGCACAAACTGCCATAAATACAGAAACAAATACAATTTATACGAAAATCTGTGTATGCAAACAAGTGTTAATGCTGGCGTTAATATATGCAAACGGTTAAGATACAATCTGTAAACGATGAGCTTGTCTGACCAATACATTAATAGCTGGCGGCATAAAAGACACATAAGCGTATCGAGAAAGTCTTTCGAGCGTTAGTCTATGTATCACCTTTCTTAACATGCTTAAACAACTGGTATTTCAGCAGTATTTCCGATTTCATTGCATTAACGTACCTATTAAATTGCTATAATCGGACCTTTCAACCAAATTGTGTGATAGTATTATTTTCGTATCCTTTTTTGAATTGAATAATACCATATGCTGCTGGTACATATTAGAAGCGTCTCATTGAGACGCTTCTAATATGCTCAAGCATCATGTGATTTAGCTGGAATAGTGCTAATAATATACGCCTTTTGAAATGTGGGCTGTGAGAGGGTGCCTTTAGAAAGGAAGTAGCAGCACAGTTAATTCAATAAGAACCAAAGCCTTATAAAAGGTGCACGTGATTATTGGTTTCCATGACGTCATGAGGTACATAACGCTTTGACGAGAGTAAACGTGAATAGGAAAATAATAAAAAATGTTTGCAATGTTTTATAACTACTTGAAAAGTGCTTAGTTGCACGGATTTCTTCTTTTTAGTGAAACCGCCATCGACAGATGGGAACGTTAGTCAGAGTTAGGCAAACACCAGGCAATAGTCACTAATTACGGGTGTTGACTTTTAGCAAATTTATTGTTTGCCTACAAAGGAGCGTTAGTGTATTTTAGCATACTGTCGGACATAATTAAAGGATATAAAAGAGAAGTGTTAAAGAGGTATCACAGAATTGTCTAACTTATTGAATTTGGTGACACGTTATCTGTTACCTGGACATTGCCTCCTCCCAACTCAGTGACAGTGACCGGTCGTAAACTTTGGAACTTATTATTTCCTGTAAAGGTAAGACCAGAACATTGTCATGTAGGTGTCCAGATAAGCCAACGTATGTTACAGTCAAATTGAAATTATGTTTTTCTACACACCAGTTTAAACATATCTTTTGGATGCTCAAAAGAACCCTCTCATTGAGACGGTTATTTTGAGTACCTACAACATATCAATTTTAAAGACAACAACATATAATAAAACTGATTTTCAATGACGCACTTTTATCTGGAGGCGTATTAATGAAAGCGTCACCAAAAGTACATATTTCACATTTGTAATTAACACATCCTATAGTCTACTCCTATCCCGTAGAAAATTTGTGATTTCAGTCACTAATCATATATGGCATGGGCGCACAAACTATTTTGATCGCCTACGGTTTGTTCAGCATCTTGAATATGAATTGCTAATTCGCTGCCACGCATAAACGATGCTTTCTAGCTCAATAGCAATACTATACTTGTATTTGCACATTACGTGCATATATTGTTTTAACCTTTATCTGTGTTTGTCTGTGTTCTGTGCCTTCCTCGTGTTGTCGTAAGGTGGTCTGTGAGCCTTTTCGTTGCTGCATTGTCTTACTGTTTGACTCAATCAAACGTCTTAGTTAAAAATTGTTGTAACACTATCATATCAATACCAATGTGTAAGAAAACTTTGAATTAAAAAAAGCTGTTATATATATTATATTATATTAATTTCCATATGATTTTGTTTAAGATATTTTGCAAATTTGCATTCATTTTGATGAGCTGAAAAAAGCCATTCTTTATTCTAACGCACTTGCTTTTGTAACGCGCCGTCTGATTGGATAATGTCAAAAATTTGCGCCAGTATATCCTGCAATATATGGTATTTCCTGATCATACTCACTTTGTGTCTGACTGCAGATCCAGGGGTCGCGAGTTCGATCCCGGCCCAGTACCATACTTTCGTGGAGTTTGATCATGAAATAATTTCTACGGCCATTCTCCTCCCTTCCGCTGATTTATTCAAGAAGGGTTGTTGTCAGTTACAAGCGAAAGTATGTGCACAAATTACTGGTTAACCGCTTGCTCAAGCCTGCCCAGGAAAAAGTGTGGTTAAGTGAACTGACCGTCCCGCAATGACCATAGCTGTTGACATGGGACGTAAAGCAACAAAAACAAACAAACTCACTTACTTTTTGAATTATTTATCTTAAATTCAAGTTTGAAATACTTGAATTATTAAACTTTTAAATGATTCTCAAAGAATAGATTAAGTCAATGCCAACATTCATGCAAAATGTTGCTAACATGTGTCATCCAGTTCTTGTGATACCACTAAATTACAAAAAAACACAAACAGGATATATCAATAGTCTCGTGACAAAAAAGAAGTGTCTGATTACAGATTACATATATAAGTCATCATCGCTTTGTCACATACTGCCAGCCAAAGTAATAATAATAAAGTGTATATATGAACCATTAATATGTCATGTTGCAGATAAGATTTCCCTCTGTCGTTGTTTTCATTTTTTAAATATGAGTTATTGCCCCTTAGTGCTAATATTTACATAGAAAATGAGTCGAAATTCCATTTTTCTCCAAAAGATTGCTTACTAAGGATCAGACTGTAGTAAAATCATATACAAGATATTTCGTTTGATGGATCTTTACATCTTTTAACTATATGAAATGTTTGCCTAAAACATGCGTTATTGCCTTTGCATTTGCATTTTTGACTTAATATCAATAAGATAGGCATTATAAATGCAACTTTGACCTCAAAATAGTCAATAATTTTGAATTTCCCTACAGTTTTAATACTTCATTTCTGAAATTGCTCTATATATCAAAAACACAAATACGTATTTGCAACTGTTTGAGCCATGTTCAACTACTTCAGTGTAGATAAATCTCTGGAAAAAGTAAGATGGAGTAACAGTATATATCTATTTGTCAAGGATATTTGTTTTATTAGTTTAGGTTCTCAAACACGTTTCTACCTATACAGATAATATAATCTATATTAAAACCACATTTTGTCTGCTGAAAGAAAATGTGTTCCTGGTTATGTATTTAAATCGTTACAAAATAAAAAAAAACTGTGCATTACAGGATGGTAGGTGTAGTAATTAAGAAATATATCTGGTACTGGATGGTGAAAATTCCTCCAAGTTTACAAAATAAGAGAGAGGGCAAAGATTAGGAATCGATACAATCAAGCACCACACCTGATTCTGGATACTAATGGGAAAGTGACAACTTCACAATTAGACATCAAAAACGAGAACCAAGAGGTCAGCCCTTTCCCAGTAGGTGACCACAAGGCATCAATAAACAGACGCGCACGAAAGCATAACAAATACAAGACAGAAATAACATAAATGATCCACAAAAGAAGCACCGCCTTGGAACGGACAATAAAATATTTTACTGGAGGGCTTAAACCGATTTCATGGCGAGCCAACCTCATCCTTAGTTCAGATGTAGATCAGGAAATAAACACAGAACGTAAATAACGCAAATGATCCACAAAAGAAGTACCGCCTTGGAATGGCCAGTAAAAATATTTTACATAGATGTCTATTTTTTTAATTGCCTTATTTGAATATTTAGTAATCGAACAGAAAAATGGCATTACTTCTTTAAGTATTCATTTTAATGAAAAGTTTGTCAGCAAATATACATTGGCTAGAGTCACAACAATTAACCATTCCATTATTTCAAATAAACCTAAGGTGTTTTGATGCAGTAATTCACAATATGCCATAATCATCAGCCAATAATCTCTTACTTTGGCACTGAACATTTTTTGAGTTTCAAAATATGTATGTCTTTGAATGGACCAGGCTGCGTAGTGCAGTCGGTAATGTGTCTGGCAACAGATGCGAGTCTGGCTGCAGATTCAGGGGTCACGAGTTCGATCCCGGCCCGATCCCATACTTTTGTTGAGATTGATCATGAAATAATTGCTGCGGTCATTCTCCTCCCTTCCGCTGAATCACTCAAGAAGAGTTGTTGTCAGTTACAAGCGAAAGTATTGAACGAAGTACTGGTTAACTGCTTGTTCAAGCTTGTCTAGAAAAAAGTGTGGTTTGGTGAACTTACCGTAGCTGTTGACTTGGGACGTAAATCAACGAAACAAACAAGCAAAGAAATGTTTTTGTAGAGCCTAAGCTCAAATACTAAACCGATTTCCAGGTTCCATAAGTGACATATCTATATATGAGTGCGGTCCTGTGAACTAAATGCTTCAAATCATAGCATGAAAAAAATGAATCTCGTATATATGACAAGTACGAGTATACAGACATTATGCCCAAATCCTGTACATATTGTGTTGGTGAACAAAAACTTGGTCCCATTTTACTCCATGCCATTGGTAAATTTCAAGCATCTTTTTACACTATGTTGGTTGGATTATTTTTGCTTGCTTTATTGTAAACTATATTTATCGTTAGTAGTCTATGACTCCATGCCCTGATTTAAGCAGCTAGAACATACTTTCTAATGTTGAAAAGTGTATTTCTAAGTCAAACCAATTGAAGTAAATGTATGCCTACCCTAAAAACTAGTCTTTTATAATAAAAGTGAAAACAAAAGTTGTTAAAGAAGAATTTTTTTCATAACTTCATCACAGTTTTGTCTTTGTTTATGGGCTGTTATACCTTTTGATAAACCAAAATCTAAATTATCGTGGCTGATTTTCATCTTTAAAACAAAATAATTTATTAGTTAAATATATTATTTTTTTAGCGAAACATAGTTATTGATTGTTTGCAATAGAAATGTTCTTTGTGTTCAAGATAACGACATCAAAATAGTAAGTGAGTATGATATTCTGAACACTGGTTTGCGAGATATTTATGCTTACAGTATAACTTCCATTGATTTAAATAGGCATACCCCTTATCCAAAATTGAGTAGTAAATACAACCTGCTTTATAATGATCTACTTATTATATTTCTTTTGTTTCATTTCACTTTGGAACCAGAAGTTTTGCTTCGATTGCACCCCAAAGCCAATTAAATTTAACGCATTTCTTCTACTCTTTAACATTAAAGACTACAGTCTTTTTTTCAACTCCATTGATCAAAGTGCTAATTTCAGGCCCCCAGATAAGAGTGCGTAACTGAAAAATATTTTTATGATCTATCAGTTTAAACACATGTTGTGGGTACTCAAAAGAACCGTCTCGATGAGACGGTTCTTTTGAGCACCCAAAACACATGTTTAAATTGATAGATCAGAAAATATTTTACGCAAATCATTTTTGCTTAACTGGCCCTATGGCAATGTGCCTGTACTAACTTGAGTGCAATATGGTTGATCGGAATTTAATGACTCTGAAACATGCGCTGCGTGAGGCAACATTTATTGTGCGGCTTAAACATAAACAGAGCGAGCATGCAAGAGGTAACCCATGAATGTCTCATTTTCCTCACTAGCAGTTGCTGTGTTTTGGCAAAAATTGTTCTGTAGAATGGTCCTATCTGCAGGCTGAAACAAAAGTGATATACGCCACTAAGTAAATGGTATGTCTATTATCAACAATATTTAAATTTTGTTAGAGTAAAAAAGTATAGACAGGCAATAGCTAGATTGCGGTGCTCTTCGCATAGACTAGAAATTGAAGCTGGCAGATGGCATAAACCTATTAGAACCCCTGTAGAAAACAGAAAATGCAAAAAATGTGATGTGGTTGAAAATGAATTTCACTTTCTGTTTGAATGTCCTTTGTATAGTGAATTACGAATACAGTATTTAGATTGTTATTATTATGAACATCCAAATAACTTTAAGCTACAGCAGTTGTTTAATAGTACTAGAGAAAAGCAAGCAACAGACCTATCAATTTTCATTTATAAAGCTTTTACTCTAAGAAATGTTACTCTGTATTAGATTTTATTTGAACACTATAGTTAGAATGTTTATGCATACAGCTACATAGTATATGAATATGTATGGATACATGTATATGGCTTTTGGTTTCTATTGAAGCTGAACCACAATACCTTAAGTATTCTAAACAAGCATCTACATACAGATTGAAGGCTTTATGTATGTAATGATAGTCAGTAATAACAATATGATTACAGATGTTGTTGATATATAAGGTAAATGTTCTCTTTAATTGATATTTGAGACTTTTCAAGTGAGCTAGGGACTTTATATGGATCACTTCCTGTTCTCATCTAAGCGATGCAATAACGCCCCTAGATGCGAGCTCAGCTCTGCTCATAAACAACAAGCTACGTTTGAATATGTATTTCATGTTGTACTAGGTGATCCTTTCTTGAAAAGAGTCGTACTCACTTATCTAGCTAAAATTTGATACTATAAAACTTTGCAACGTTGGTTTTGTATATGTAGTATATGCTCAAGGGCCATTGGCCTATTTCATTGAAATAAACTTATCTTATCTTATTAAAAGCTGAACACAGGGCTAGTTTGCTCCGCTGCCTACATTATCTAGAACCTTGCAAATTTGGATGGACCAATCCATCTAGCTAAGAAGCGAGCAATAAAGACGCTGCTCAGTCTGCATGATTCTCAAAAAGTGGGTCATATAACTTCTTAATGATTTTTTTATTCTCTCGACACCAGAATATGCATTGTTCAGATGGAGGCTAATTTAATTGTTGTCGTTTGATTGAAATAAAAATATTTTAAAAAATCCCTTGGTAAGAGAGAGACTCTAAGTAGGTGCCGCTGTTGTACAGCGGGTGCCTCGGAGGTGTCAAATATTGTGTTGCAGTATGTCATTTAGCGGAACGGTATCGCCGATTGCACAATGCTATTTTAAAATCTTTAGCTTTGTGATGTTTTCAGAATATCGATATATTTTAGATTAAGTAAAGTGCTTGTTTGTTTGTTTGATTTGATTTTTAACGTCCCATCAACAATCTTTCAGTTAAACAGGGACGGGCCTTCCTGGGTTGAACCAGTACTAAGCTAGGATAATGTGTCTTGCTCAAGGACCACAACGCAGTGACGCCGGTGAGGCTCGAACCCGCTGCCCCTCGGTCTCAAGTCAAGCGCTCTACCACTGAGCCACTGCGCTCCCTATAAAGTACTTGTGTTGTGTGCTTGTTCATTATGTTAAAAGAATCAAAAGGAAAATATGTGTTCACCTCTTCCCGCTCAAACGTTCAGTAGGTGTTTGTTTGGCTTAGTGTATTGAGAAGATAGTCATCTCCTGATCGAAGGTGTGACAGGGGAAAGAATAGTTACACGTAACTCTTTATCCGCTATATAAACGACTTTCGTCGCCTTTGAAATAGTTGGACTAGAGCTATAAAGTTTGCTAACAGTTTGAACATAGATCAGGCCCGTCAAAACTTTGATACTTTGATGTTGTTCTTAAATTTCTTCTTAAAGTTAATTTAAAACCAAGAACACAGACTACAAAATTAAATGCATCCATTTTCTAACATTGATTTTACTATTATAAATCGGATATAAAAGTAAAGGAGAAGGCAAAGACAAGGAATCTATACAATCAATTACTACACCTGACCCGAGACACCATATGGGAAAGTGACAAAACACAAACACATCACACACGAGATCAATCTTTCCTAAGCAGGTGATCACAAGGCTGTAAGGAACAGACAAAACAGTATAATAAAGACAAACGTGAGACATTATATAAACCACAAAAGCATTGCATTATAACATAAAGTTTTTGCTTGTCATTCAACTAATGCAGCACCGTTTGCAAGACAACAGACATACTGAAAGTGTAATTATTGCAATCACAAAAGACCTTTTTGTTCATGATATGTCCCAAGAACCAAATAGATACGATTTTAGTATTCATCAGAGTTAACGATCACGTTAATAAATATGTCTCACAATGTTAAGAAATTTAATCATTTAACTGTTTTGTCTGGAAATGCCGTACTTTGATAACTTTTGCAAACAGTTTGGATCCACATCTGGATCCAAATTGTTTGACACTCTGACGGTATTCCTGTAAGATTTTTTTTGAAAACGTTAATTTTGTAAAAGGTCAACAAACAACAAAAACATGCAGAAATTCCCAGCTTGCAAGGAGTTATCCCTGTCCTGATACACGTACTGTCATGCCAACCAAGAGTGACTGTGATGTAATAGTTTGTTTACAATTGTTAAGTACAACATTTACTTGCAAACTCCATTTGAGCAAACGCGAATCGATAGATCACTTATGTATTAATCCTATCCCAAGGATAGGATTAATACACAAGTGATCTATCGATTATAAGTCCCTGATTACTTTGTAAACAAAACATGACGTCACTGTAACTCTGGACTGGCAGGACAGTAGGATACTGAGAGCTGATGGTCTTGCTATAAACAGATGATGCATTATCAGGGGACCGAAGGACAGTTATTTCTTACATTGTGTCTGGCAAGCGACGTTGCTAACGAATATAACTAGGTCCCGCAGTTATAAATCGTTTGTTCATGTTGAGTTCAGCTGAGAATGAAACTTATCCTGCACATCAATATTATACACTGACCAATGATCCAACTCAATGGAAATCTTAGTATTTGCTGGCATCACGGACACCACTTGATCTTGGCATGTTCCACCGGCACAGAAGTGTCATAAGTGTCTCATAGAAAAAGCTAAAGCGATCGGTGAAATATGTTAATTTGTCCTAGGGTACAGTTACCTTGTAACACAGAAGCCACACTATACGCTGAAAACGCTAAATGCTGTGATTTCCAAATTAATTATCTGAATTGTGATCTTTTACTTTCAAGTGATCACACAATGCACCATATCTTTAATATGGATACTAGCTTCCTGAATCTACTTTTTCAGCTCAAAAGCAGTTTTACTTCCCATGTCTTTATTAATCGTAATATATATATATATATATTTATTTTACAATAGATGTGTTATTTTATGTTTTTACCATGTACATCACCTGCTTTTGAATGTAACTATAATATTTAAAACATATGTGTTTTGTAACTATTGTGTTGATGTAGCTGTGTAATAGTAGGCATCATGGTAAAAAGGCTATTTAGCTAAAAGTAAACGCCTCTTTAAATATTTTATAAATAAATAAAAAGGTCAACAATGGTTGACATTTTAACACTTATTAGCAGTATAAATACAACAACTGACTATTTTGAAGCAGGGAATATCTGCTGTTTATGTGTGTGTTTCTCCATTTACAAGCAGTTGAAATTTTCTTCCTAAGAGTCAGTGAACTGTTATATATATTTATATGGGTCACTGGTTGAGTACACCATAAACGTTTTATCACCTCAAAACCATGATACTACGCAGCCACTGTTAGTAGCTCGCCATAGATTCTTGTATCAAGAGGAAGTCATTTAGTAGCACATAGTTTTACAAGCATTTTACATAGATAAATAGAAGCTCTTGTTTCTCTTTTTGTATCGCTCGGTAGGTCACAAAATACCACAGACTGCTGAACATTTTGAGATGCTAAAAAGAACAGCTAGTAAAAGCCACGTGACTATGGCTTCTCTGTTTGGACATTTATTGAAGCTTGAGAGCAGCTATATAAAATGAGTAAAGTGAGTTCGAAATATACTCAGACGAATAATTGAAGAATATTTAGATTCAGTTCCCTCGCTAACATTCAATACAATAAAAACTAAACTAATTATGCATGCATTTCATAGTTCCAGATATCTGCAATCAAACTGAATGTTTAATTTAAGTCACGCTTCAATGATTAAAGTACAGTACATTTTTAAATAGTGCAACCCTCTATACTGAAAAATCACAAACATTCAAAAATGATTGAAACCCATTTTTATCGTTTGTATTCTATCACGACTGGCTCCAAAATCATTGCTAGCTCTTGGTCAAAAGTATGACACCTAATTTTGTAGTTATTGTCAGTGTTTTACATCTAATTTGTTGTCAAATTGGCTGGAGTATGACATATCTGTGCATTTTTTTTAAGAACTTGTCACGTTTTTAGGTGCAATTATTGATAAAAGGGTGTGAACACTTGTCTGTGGTCAGAACTAGAGCATAAGCAACGACCAGGTAGAGGTTGCAGCAAAGAATGTAAACGCTAAATTTTCTTGCTTGTGATCTTTGGGTTAAGAGGTTTGGTACATTTGGTGTGGTACTGTATCGTAACCAATGACCCATAAATTTTATTTTGCATTTTGCTGATCATGAATTGCGTATTGGTAGTTCTATCAGATACGAAAATACTTTGATTGGAAATTATTTTTTCAAATGTTATATAGTCAAAATAATTTTAATATCCTTCAATTGTTTTTCTGAGTATAGATAAACTTGTGTTGATGATGGTCGAAGCTCTTCAAGGAAACAACTAGTTGAAGCCTTCAGGGAAATGAAAACGGTCATTAGCAACTTATGAGTAAAACTAGAATTAGGACACTTTTTGAAACTCAAGTGTGCAATTATGTTTGAGCCGCGACGTGAGTAAACCATACTTTATTGAATGCGAATAACAAAGACGTATACCAGCCTGTGTATCCGCGTAGTCTGATCAGCGTCTTTGTTATTCTCTTTCTGCTAAGCATGATATCTGAACCTGCTTCATAGAAACACTCAACAATCTCGCTATTCTATGTAGCTGAGCAGGCTTGTTTGAGCATGACATGGTCGGACACCCAGAAGAAAGGTGTTATGCGACGAGGCCCAATATTATAAGAATGTGGATTTAGTCAGCCTGAACTAAATATATTTTAATTGGCACTGGTCGAAATCTTTCAAGAAATATTTCTGTGAGTTTTTACCGCCTGATTATCTGAAATGTATTCTTTAAATGGAACGCCTGGAATATACCTAAAAACAGATCAGGTGATAAGACCAGGAATGGCAAGATTAACAGATCGTATACCAACACTATCTACCATAAGGAAAATACATAGAACACATACAGATATAGACACATATATTAAGCAAGACTACAACTTAAGTCAGCTCTCTCTCTCTCTCTATTCGTCAGCTAGATGATTGTTAAACTAGAAAGGTTACAAAGAACTACACTGGTCATTATATGCTAAGCCCCATGTAGGTATAATGTTAAATTTACAAAGATTCATTGTACAGTTCATTAATGTCTATAACAATTGAAAACCCTTACTAAACTCAAGTTAAACAACAATATCTTAAGTGTAATTGCACATAGTTTAAATTGGACATACAAAATAGGAAACAAAATGCGACATTTACTGAATTTTGAGTTACTGATTTTTTTTTCAATGTTAGTGAAACCTAGCACATAATTGTGAATAATAATTGTTGTTTCTTCGCTGAAAATTTTAAGCAAAAAAAAGTTATTCAGTAGAATGTTATGATAAAGCAAACATGAGAACTTGTGCATTAAGTCTATGTGGAAATTCCATATGGGGCTTAACTTATTTTGATCAGTTTATATCAAGGAGCAAGCACAAAAACCCAGGCAACATCAAAATATGATCTTACAACAATATAATCTTCTTCTTTGAACATGGTCAGCCAATGTATTCAGGGTCACCCTGACATTAGCCATTGTAGTCACTTGCTACTAAAATGTAGAGTGGCTACAAATATAAGTAATTGGCTAAAATTACAGTTTAGATTGTTCCAAATTACATATTTGCGAAAATATATTTTGATCAGCTTTTGGATTTTCCAATATTAAAAACAAAACAACTTGTTGATACTACTTTTTGGCTAAAACCTTGGCTAATGTACCTCGTATATTTCATTTTGGTCCAACTTTGACCATTTGGGGTCGGATGAGGAAGGGGGCGAGAAAGTTAACAAAGTTGTATTACACCTGTTTCTTCTCGTGAACCGTCTAACTCATATATTGTCTAAATCAAATAAAGTATATTCTTTTCCAACTGTATAACTGTACATGTAGTTTGTCTATGTTCAACGGAAACGTCTAAACCCATTTAAGCCTAACGTCCTTTGTGTGGGACATAGGCAAACAGTGCAAAACCAGATCAGAAGCCGCAACAAGCCAAGCAGCGTCTGATCAGGTTCTCCACTGTTTCACTACAGACGTATTTTTTAAAATTTTAATAGAAATGAAAAATACCACCCAACAACCCTAAAATTGGAAATGGACTCGGTCCAATTGATAAGGATGGGAAAATACAATCGACATAAATGAGTTAAGATTGGCGTTAACAGTTTAAAATTTATAAGTCTGCTCTGCTTGTAAGATATGTAAAACAGTCCCACAAACACCATTAAATGTTAATATACCCAGACGGTAAGCGAGATGAAGTTTCAAAAATCACAAAGCATTTTACGATGGAAATAATCTCACAATTAATATTCCTTTCACTTCAAAATGCGTGATGCATTTATAAATTACTTTTGTTTTTAAATAAGAAATATACCATAAGAAAAGGAAAAATAGGCGTTTTGTTTGCTGTTCTGCTTTTTTTGTAATTATACAATATATACATCATACTTGAGTTCTTAGTACATGCATCCTGAAATATTATACAGTCCATTTAGCTTAAACGGAGTATTGACTGGAGTTACTGGGCGTAATGTACTAATCGGGGTTCACTATTTTGATTAGATTTGTTCTCTGTGATGATACATTTCAATAGTTTGGAAGCCTCAATGCAAGCTTAACATATGTTTTTGTGATTTAACAACATCAGAATATAGGACAATTGTTTTGGTACCAGTAAAATGAGTTTAAAGCGGTGGTTCTGTTGTTGGTTC
Organism: Loripinus fragilis; assembly: GCA_964019695.1. NCBI lineage: Eukaryota > Metazoa > Mollusca > Bivalvia > Lucinida > Lucinidae > Loripinus > Loripinus fragilis. The sequence goes on from OZ026519.1 coordinate 4,218,469, forward strand.
AATGTTTATTTTTGCTCCCATTGTTTGTGGTGGTTCTGTGTTTGGTCCTTGTTTTGTTATTCATTACTTTGTGTCTTCTAATTTTGCAATCATCTTGATGGGGAAAAGGGAGCTGGTTGCTTTACTTTAATTTTCTTCCTGATGTCTTCTTACTGTTAATGTTCTGTTGTGCTTCTTCACGGCACCATGGGTTGGTCTGCAGTGTGTGAGTGTGGTATTTCATGATCATACTCGTTTTATTCACATACTTTCATCAGACTGACCTGTCCGAATATTCTAGACGCAATGTACGAGTAGTTATATCTTTCACAGTATGTAAACTGAAATAAACATCCTTTACCCGTTCCTCCTAGCTCTCGCCCTATACATTATGAATTACAGCACTCGTGCGTAACCAGTTGTCGGAAATCGTGATGTGAGAGTTGTTGGTACAGCTGTAATTGCGAGGGCCCACCTATTAAAAATCATTTTCCATAGATCTTAGTAACTGTTACAGTTACAACCATGTAATCATGTATACATGTGATTGCCAATTCCACTAAAACCATGCAAACTGGCATTTAAGCTCGTTTTCGACACAGAACGGCTCTGTTTGTGAGCAAGTCGTTTTTTAACAAAGCAAAATGCAAAGGAAGAAACCGTTAAAATCATGGAATAAAACGGAATACAATAGATAAAATGGCTTTTCTTACCTTGTTCGAATGTGTATTGTCTGTATCGCTAACAATATAAATCGAAACGTGTACATGCACCTAAATACGCGCATTTTTCCGACCTCTGGTTACGCACGAGTGCTGTTATTCATGTTTATAAGGCGAGAGCTAGGAGGAACGGGTACAGGATGTTTACTTTAGTTTACATACTGTGTCTTTCCTTGCTAGCAACGCTGATAACCTTTGCAAACAGTTTATACCCAGAATAGGTCCGAGAACCTCGATCCTGATCTGTGGCCAAACCGTTTGACACTCTGGTAGTGTTCCTAAAAGAATTATTAGGGGAACAAATGATTTTGGATAAAAATCAGCAGAAAACAACAAAAGCCTGAAAAATTACCCAGCTTTTAAAGAGCTATAATAGTGCAATCGTCATTATACGTCCAAACATGAATGTAAGCTGATATAGAGGTTCATTGTATTTTTTAGATGAAATGTGGTCTATTTCATGTATAATGTATATTGTTTCATCTTAGATGGTTACTGGTACCGCAACACATAACATTATGAGCTCCAGCAATTGAAAGCTTGGTAAAAGTTTTTGCTTGGTTTTATTTTTCAGTGTGGTGACAAAATTCTGCTAAAATATTTGTGGGCGTTATAAGGGTTAACTATTTCCTTTTGTCGTCTGCTGATAACATTTGCAAGCAATTTGGACCCAGACGGTCCTGATCTATACCCAAACCGTTTGACACTCTGATGGTGTTCCTGAAAGAATATTTTGGAAAAAAAATATCATATGTTGTTGCGTCTGGGAGTGAAATAACGCAATGCAATAATATCGACATACCACTAGTGGCTTACAGATTTTCTGGAAGCGTTATGACGTCCATAACAACGTCGCGTACATGGTGGTTAAATTAAAACGTTTTTACGCCAAAAATAAGATTTCAACGTAATCTTAGTGCCATATGATAAATAGAATCTAACATTCGTGTTTTTGTATTAATGTATATATTAATCTCGTTGCGAAAAAGAGATAAAATGCTCGACATGCCTCGCATTTTATCTCTTTACCCCGACTCGTTCAATATAATCAATAAAACGTGAGCACGCATGTAAGATCTTCTAGACGATAACAAAAGCAATGAAACACAGCCCAGTATGCACCGAGTTAATAATGAGTAGCATGAGAGCTTTATGAAATTGTCTCTAACATAAATAGCTTTATTGCTAATCTGATTGCACAACTGAAGCTCTGCATAAACCTGGCCGCTTATTGTCACAGAGTAATGCTAGCTAAGTGGCGGTTCGGTTAAAAGAGGCGCTACAGTGCCTTTATATATTTCCTATAGGTCATATGTTTTGTTTTGGTCGTTTGAAGCTTATTGTTGGCTTTAAGCGTCACCACGAATAAACAACAGACGGCATTTTCAAGTTTGTATTTTGATATCTAAATATGAACATAATGTGATTTTGCGTAGGGATTGTATATGTAAATTTATTTGTGGAAATTCGGCTCATGCAGCTAAGAACACTAATCTTAAAGAAGGTAGCACACACAGCGTTGGTACGCTCAAAAGTGGCGTATAGATTACATAACACATTGCGACATTCTCACCAACAAACTGGTAAAGTATAATATAATACATAGGACGACTGCCCATTAGGATGTGCTAAAGATTGCACAAAACAAGTGTTGTTGATGACATGCTTGATGGCCTGCAGCTGCCAACGGATGACCAGTATTCCATGTTCTTCTTGTAAAAGAGTCTTTGTGGGCCTATGTTTTTAGATAAAGACGGGTGCCGGACCAAGCAAGGTCACAATAGCTCACAGTATTGTATGTATAAGATTAATACTATTTCGAGAGGAAATATTGTTTCCATAGAACCATTTCCAATTAAAAAGTAAAAGAGTATATCTCTCACAATCTCTGTCATTCCGGAAAGTCCGGCACAATTCGAGAATCGAACCAATCCTCGGGTGTACGCAAGGCGCATAATGCGTAGTACATTGTACGAAAAAGCTCCATTTTGTCAGCGGGAAAAGGCGTATGGAAAATTAGTTTTTCAGCATGTGAGTTCAGCACTAGTAGAATCCAATTGTCTGATTACCCGAAAATTTTAATCAGCAGAATAAATGAAATTTAGGTATTTTTCAATTGAAAAAACATGAACTTCATTAATAACTGTTTTTTCTGCAATCACACTTGTTTTTGTGTTAACATGGTTTCTGTGACGTCAACGTCACTTTATCACCCGCGTTATCAAAGTAGATCCTCGATGGTCTGAATCCACGAATTTCGCGGAACTGGTTGAGGCAGGACTTTAGGTCTAGACTGGACTTGAAGCATTCGTTCAAATTGGTGCACTCCTTTGTTGTATGACGAGCAGTAATCTTCACCAGGGGATAGATAGATAGATAGATAGATAGATAGATAGATAGATAGATAGATAGATAGATAGATAGATAGATAGATAGATAGATAGATAGATAGATAGATAGATAGATAGATAGATGGATGGATGGATGGATGGATGGATGGATGGATGGATGGATGGATGGATGGGCGGGCGGGCGGGCGGACGGACGGACGGACGGACGGACGGATTGGTAGGTAGGTAGGTAGGTAGGTAGGTAGGTAGGTAGGTAGGTAGAATCAAGTAATACACCTGACCCACGACATCATATGGGAAGGTGACATAAACACAAGAAACCATCACACACCAGAGACCCAAGAGGTAAGCCCTAGGCTTTCCAAACAGGTGATTCCAAGGTTACACGACAGTATGACAAAGACAATCGCGAAACACAAATAACTAAAAGGATCTACAAAAGAAGCAGCGCCTAGAAGCCAGGTCTGACTATATTAAGGGTATATTTTTGTCTGACATTTGTTTGGAAAGGCGTTTCAGGTATGTCTGGAAAAGGGTACGGGTCCCGGGCGCCTGCTGGTACCCTACCCGTTTTGACAGTCAATGTCCTTCCACAGGGTCACAATGAACAACGTAATGAGCAAATGTGTCCGAATATTTAGTTACATACTGTACTTGAGTATAAAGCTGTATCAAACTATTTGGAATCGCATCTGTCATGTTAAAGGTATAAAAATTATGCATCTTAGCAATGCGATTTTGAGACATCTAGTCAAGATATATATGTATAGCTTGACTTGTGTCCTCTAAACGAGACATAAAAAGCTATTTTCTTCTTCATTCACATGAATGATTCCGCGAAAATTAGAAGATTGTAACCGCTTATGTCAGCAAAATACTTCTTCCGCTTCTGTCGTGTTTTCAATTGCCTTCTTAAATGTAGTTATTGCTTTTATTGAGATTGCTTCGTTTCTATACAGTATCATTTTTTATTGAAAATAGGTTAATTTCGTCATCAATGAAGCGGTTTAAGTTTTATCGAAACCATGGCTGCTTGTATGAGCATGTCTCAAAGCAGCAGAAAATGGGAATTTGCTTTCATTTCTTTGCAAACAAATCAGAATGCCCATAAACAATTACATTTATAGCGCATAGCCTACGGTCAATTTGGTAGGTTATGCTAAATCAATGTAATTGTTTATGTTCATCCGTGTGCGTATGCTGAGGCATATATAACGAATTTAGATTAATCAAATGTATACGAGCAGTATAACGTATTGGTACTAACTGATAGCCAAACTAAGCTCCACAATACGATTTATGTTAAAATGTATGGTATGCATGAATAAAATCGATAATATTATATAAGAGGAAACAATTAAGACACAGAAAATCTTTTATTTTAAAATGATGACAAAAATGATACTTTTGACTGTAAATGCTAATTTGAAATGAACATGAGATATCTCGTTCGCATTCTTGCGTGTTTGCATGTCTTGTACAACTTATTTGGGTGCGTCTATATCAAATGGTTAAGTGTAATAGGTTTAAAGTTTATTATTACCAAGATGATTCCGATTTCGACTTCGATATACTTGTTTTCTTTTTGTCCACAATGTAGATATATCTCATTAGCATTTTATGATGCACGCATGTACAACTTATGCATTTCACAAGAGAATGTTCTTTACTTAGTGACTAAGTAGACTCCTTTGTATGTTTACTATGATTATGGTCTCTTACTGCAATTAAAAATATCTTAAATATCGACATTTGATTATCTCGAAATAGCTCATCGTTTATTTGATCCATTTAAATCTAGTTTATATGGGCTTTGATACTCTAATCCTTTTAGTTCTGGTTGAAGATTGAGAAATGATGATGGCATATATTGCACTACTATTATTGTCATAGTATGGCTGCTGGATTTCCCAGCAAGAGCACACATGTTAACTTGATTTCCTTGTATCTATTCCCAGCAACGGTTGTTAGACACTTTTAAGACCAATGGCCAATGGAATTTGCCATAAAGATTGATACAATTATGTCAGGATGGTCAATTGTATATTTGGAGGGGTTACGTAATATAATTTCAAAATCTAAAATATATTGTTTTCTCTAAAGTTCGTTTTTGTATTAGAAAACAGTGCTGGTCCTAATCAATGCCACCCTGTGCAACATTTCATCTGGATAGAGAACCAATTTAGGGATTTCCACTCCTCAAAGGATTAAAGACTGTTATTTCAGCAGCAGTCTGCTGGCAGATGATGATTCGCTGTCTATCGCGGATACATATGATTTGAAGTTGGAGCACGTTGATGTCTGTATTGAAAATATATTTAAATTTGAATAACAAGGAAATTTAAAAATAGTTAACAAAGTTGATTTTCAAAACGAGTTTCGCATTTTGATAGTTATAAAGAAAAATATTTCTGTTGAAAAAAGTAAGTTACTAGGACTTATCTTTTACACGAAAATGTATTATATGTAATAAATGTTTCTTTATTTATCAAAATGAAAGCTTGCCAACAAGGCTGAAATACTAAGGACAGCTTTTTAAAACATTTATATACCATGCGTTACCCTTTTTATGTTTTTACTGTGGATCTGATGTGTTTATACCATTTTCTATGGCATCGTACAGGGAGTTAACAAAAATACAAAATTAAATCGATGTAACATACGAGTGCCAACGACGTTTTGATTTTATGAAAAACGTTTGGTTCTGAAACTGTTTACTTTGACACTCTTGTAATGAGTAAAGTTGTCTTAATCGTTTACAGTCATTTTCAAAGTCACCTATCACTACATATTGTTGCGTTAGTATATGAAAAATACCATTATACATGAACGTGTTACCCAGATATATATGTATATCCAGATATATACAGAAAATAGCTTTTTTTAATTATCTTCTTATTTCTCAACCTTAACATCTCATTTTGAAAGAACAATTCTTTTAAAACATGCAAAACATAACCTGAGATTGGTAGAATAGTTTGCGCTCAAATTAATTTCTTATCTGGATTCTTGTATATGTTTACTGTCATGATGACATGTCCGGTGTATGCACTGTTCAAAATAATATAATATTTATGATTATATCGCATTATCTCGCATTATCTCTAGAACTGTAGCAATTAATTAACACATTGGATCATACCTGGCTTTAGGTAGATATACATGCATTTCAGAATTCAGGTCAAATGTAACATTACAGTATGTCATTAACCCTTAATATACTTGATACCACTAAACAGGTACTTTTGCAAACAGTGAAGACCCAGATAAAATGCAGCATAATGCTGCATTTTATCTGGGTCTGTACTGTTTGCTAAAAGGTAAAAAAGCATCATGGGCAGAAATACATCATAAGTTTGAAAATTCTACCGGTCACTTTAGTGAAGAGAGAACTGGACGCTTTATCTTTGTTTGTTCATGAAAGTTATATCGTTGTATGTCCCTTCCTCGGGTTGGTCTGTAGTACATGTATGTGATTGTGGCATTTCCTGGTCATACTCACTTACATTTTAGAAGCACTTGTTTTAAAATGGATATTTGTTGTTATTTGTTACAGTTGTGTTATCGTAAAGTGATACACAAACCATAGAAATCATTTTCATGTAAGAACATTCTGCAGCTTTGATTTCAGTTGGTTAACAAAAGACAATTAACATGAAGCCTAACGCGCCTTTTGTGGGACACATGCAAACAGCACATACTCAGACCAGATGTCACATATTGTGGCGTGTGATCAGGGTAAGCACTGTTTGCTTACATAATGTTCTAACAAAGTTTTAGTAAAACTGTAAACCCTTAAAACGTAAAAAGACTCGTCCAATTGATAGGAGTTGGAACTTCCATTTGGCTTAAATGCGTTAAGGAAATAACAAGCCAAAAGGCTCCAACTGCAGACAGGTCTATTTCAATTAAGAACAGTCTGCAAATAAGAAAAATCTGCCCTTAAAGATGGATATATCTGCAACAATTCCTAAGTGGGAGAAAGGGTAAGGTCAGTTTATGCGTGGATTTTAACTGTTAATTTTATAATGGTGCAAACATGCATCTTTGCCTGTGTTTTTCTCCCTTTTTCGTGATGAACGACAATAGAACCGTCGCCATCATTGTTACATGTACATTCAATATCGCAAATGCATTTTGCTCGAGCTCTGGATGATCAGGACAGCAGTGGCTTGCTTTTAACCAACCAATTCATGAGATCACATTGGCTGAGTAATTCTTTAAATCTGTATACAGCCCTCTATTGGTACTGAAGGTATACAATTTTAGCCTCAAGCTTACAAACCGCCCTACTTTAGGTTTCTAAGCAGCCGTCACTACTCAGAAACATAAAGCCGGGCGCTTTGCGATAGTGTGCATTTGCTGCGCAGGCTCGTCCGAATCTTCGGATTCGGTAAGAACCAAAACCACGCGAACAGGCATAAAATTGTTTAAACTTTGAAATTTCACTAATGCATTTTGTCAATTAATTTAGCATTGTGATCACTTGAAAATATAATTGTTAGATGTGGACATTAAAACGGCCTCCGTTAGATTGATACAATAGAAAATCGATTGATAGATACATGTAAGATGAATGTATATTCTTAGAAAAAATGTGTTATGCGTTTATATTTGCATATAAATGCTAGAAATGAACTTCAGGGAACTATTTAGATTATCGTTCACGATCGCTTAATTAAATATATTTTTGTTCTATTGTTTGTCACTATTGGTTTAGAAAAATGATTCCAGCATTAAACCTCCAACAAACAACGCCATCGGATTCTCAAATCTCACTTTTATAAGGATAGTACATAAGTGATCATGTATTATTTTAGCTATTAAATAGAAATGATTTGATGTAGAATTTCCAAAATAATTTGCTAAAGAGAGCAAGCGAATTGTCCATACTCAGGACTGTTTCATTTGCACATGCTTTTCTGTCATTTGGTTCTGACATCCAAAGAGTTGAGGTGATCTAGTCTCGTGTTTTAACAGCTGCAGAATCTAAGGCGAATATTTGGCCTGTAGAATATATTTAATCCCCCAGTGGCTCAGCTACTTTACGTTCTAAGGTGGTGATTCTGTTGTTGTTTATTTATTGTGTGTTTGATGTTCCAATTGTGCTGGATCCGTTTTTGAGTATTTTTGGTGTCTAAGAGATAGCTGGTTGCTATACTTTAATTGCCGTGAGGCTGTTTGTGCTCTATGTCTCTTCCTTGTGGTGATGTGTCTGCTGTCTGTTATTGTGGCATTTCCTAGTCATATTCACTTTTTATACTAAACATAAAAAAATCTAACCAGCCAGATGTAATTTTATCCAATTTTCTGCAAAGTTATAACCACTATTCCAATTTCAATTGCATTTCGAAATAGGCCAGTATATACTCAGCTCAACCTTATTTTTTAAGTACCCACATTTTCAAAAATTACAAGAATTTGCATTTGATGGTGGGATAACAGCGAGGATAATGTTCATTTCAGTAGTTAAGAGTCCAATATAAGTGTGGCATGAAAGTTGCATGGGGATGAAAGTGTATTTTTCAAAAAAAAGTTTTGTCTCATAAATTGCCACCAAATGTTGAATTTTGCAAATTTTGGATGGGGTACCAATATTCAAAGGGGCATCCTGCACGTACTGTTGAACAGTTTGTCAATACCTGCTACTAATTTAGAAGCAGATAAATGCGTATTACAGAATGAAATTGAAATTGTGGGTGGATGGTTGGCCGACAATAAACTTTTTCTGTATTTAGGCAAAACAGAATCTATATATATATTAGATTCAGACTAGATTAAAATCACAATCAGTTTTAAGTATTACTTACAAAGGTACAGCTATTGTAGCCAAATATACAGTTAAATACTTGGATGTAGTGTTAGAACAATGTCTGTCTGGTGCTTATATGACTACTTCTATAATTCAAGAGGCAGATGTAAGATTGGATTTTTATATAGAAAACGGAATTATTTTTAATTTGACAACCAAAAAGCTTTTAGTGACGCCATTGATACAGTGTCATTGTGACTATGCGTGCATTTTTGGTAACCTGGTTTATCCAAGGTTTTGCAAAGAATAAACTTCAGGTAACACAATGTGAAATCGGCTTGTCTTGAACATGGATTCGAAAACATGAAGGCTGAGACGTTGTCAAGTCTCTTGACTGGTTACCTGTTTCAGAAAGAGTTGACTAGATCATTTTAAACCATGTTTAGTCGGGTCAATCTCCTGATTTTATGGCGAAAATTTTATTCTGCCAATTTTCATACATTGATATGGAACTAGATTTAGAAAACTGGGTGTTTTTCTATTTAAAAAGTCAAAAGTTTTGGAAAGAGATTCTTTGGATATAATAGTTGTGCTGTATGGAACGAGCTTCCAAACTAGCTAGACAATTTCTAAGCAAGCTGATTGATACTTTTTAGGCAAGATTGATTTGTAATGTGTGGTTTTTTACAGTATCGTGATATTTTTTCTTCGTTTGTTTTGTAACGCTCAGTTTTCCTAAATGTTTTAATTTAGTGTCCTTAAAACTTATTTACTTAGTGTTTACCTAGTGGTGTCTCACTATGACTTGCAGCCAGTACAATGGACCACAATGGAAATGGGAGAAATCTCTTACTCATGTTTGTGTCATCCTGGATATTGGTTAGTAAAAATAGAATATTATATTATGATTGCAATTGTTTATTTAAATGTATATTGTATGTGCATATTTAACATCATTTGTGCTGTTCTATCCAAATGCTTATCTGTGATACCGAAATAAATAAATCAAATCTATCAGGCTTTGAGCAAAACGCTTTTTCCGGTGCTTAGTTCTGGGTCAGAAAGATAGGAAATCGTCTCATTACATCAAGACTGCATTATTGACTAAGACAATAGCATCTAAACAAACCGACAAAACATTTGTATGCAATCAACGAAGGCTCAGCCGAGTCTGCGCATTTGAGAGAGAGAGAGAGAGAGAGAGAGAGAGAGAGCGCCTTATTTATTTTACTATGCGATAAGTACAAACTTCTTATTTTGTTTGCTTATTTATGTGTAGTTGATTTCGCACTGCGACCAAATCTCAATAAATGAGGTATACTTGTCAATTATATCATAAATGAGAAAGAATCACATAACAATGAGATATATTAGCTAAACAATGTGTTTTCTCTATTACGGATTTTATTCCGCGTGAATCCAGTAATCCTCGATATGTATACAACAGCAAAAAAAGAAACAAATTGTTTTATACATGTACATGTACTTATGCTGGGAATTAACAAATAAGACACAAACACGTGAATGGAACAGCAGTTTCCATAGATCACTAAAACTATATTAGACAAGCATAACTGCTGAAACAAATTCACACTAAAGTTAAAGGGCCTTTAATCTGTCAACGAGAGGTCATTGGCGGATAAACTGATAAGTGACAGATAAAATCAATTTCAATTTCTCACTGAAAAAGGGGCCCCAAGAGGATACTAACCCGTATGAAACACAATTTCTTTCCGCAAGATAAATATCAATATTTTATCAGAAAGTACCTAAACCCTTGAAGGGACCACTTTATTACCCCCTGTTAGAAGGTCATAATCACCTCATAAATAGAAGGCTTTGATCTGCCTGGAATATCCATTAGGTAGTCGTAGCACTTTTATAGTGTAAAGATTTACGTCTTTAACAAAATAAATATCTGTTACCATTTTTACTAGTATATTTGTTTCTTTTATTACAAACAAATAATGTTGTTCCATTCTTGTAAAAGTAAGAAAGAAGGCAAAGATCAGAAATCGATACGATCAAATACGACAGCTGACTCAGGACACCATACAAAACACTAAAATTAATACTTTTCTTAATGCTTTAGACTAGATAACAGTGTTTAGAATTAAAATCTGAATAAAGTTTTTATTTTGAATGTATCATCCATTGTTACTGCAACCATCTGTACTTTACTGCAACAGAAAATCAAGGGTACTTGTAAGTTTTGTAAAAATAACGATCCTCTGTTGAAGTCGTACAAGTATATAGTAACGTGTTGACAGTGCTATGAACTAATCGGCTCAAATAAAAGCTGTATATAAATGTTTATCGGTAAATCAAATCCAATTATTGCGATGAAGCAGAGACAATGTTGCTGGGTCCAAACTGCAATTTGCACAACCGCCTCTAAAGAGGAAAGAGTTGGTTTGCAAGTAAACAAAGTGAATAATCATGAATGTCCCCTACAATTCTTCATTGAAGACGAAGAGAAAGTGTATACACTGCATAGCCTACTCTAATTAATAATTACGAATAAGTGGGACCGCTAATAGAGCACAGCAAGGATTTATTTTGTAAAACAAATCATTTTAGGCTACTGACAGATCTTGAACCCATCTTTCTAGATAGGTCTAGAGGAGGGAACCAGACAAGCTACTAGAGTAACGGTGCTCTGATTCATCGTTGATTTCTAGAAGATTCCTGGCGTCAATAGTAGCATATATCGATGTTCGAATCAAGCTATAGTTACTATAATAGAAACTATAGTTCGATTCGAAGTGGGCCTAAGTTGATTGTCTCTAACATACTAAACTCTGTGCCTACGTTATCCGTATTTTGAAACTACATGTATCTTAAAAGTAAAACGTTTCATCAGTTTTTTGTAATGAAAAACATGTTTGGAACATTGGCGAACAATATTCATGAAAGTACAATAACATTAAAAGTCGGTATTCTATTTCACAAATTTGCCTTATTTCTTTTTAAGTGTTTTATAATTTTGCTGCATGTTCTTAACTGTGTTTCTAATTGCGTTCAGTGTTTATAGCCACTCGTAGTTTATGCTTATTCTGAAACCATCACTGTGTTTTCTAAATTAGTTTGACTTTGAGTTTTGGAATTAAACTGTAATATGTATTCAATCAAATATATCTCTAGTATAACACAACATAGTCTCAATGTGTTTTATTGCAGAATCAAATAAATTGTTTGTCTTATGTTGCACTTTATAAATGCAATTAAAAACGTCCTCGAAAACTTCGATTTGATCGTCAAAGAACACGCAATTTGCAGCAAGGCATATTTAAACCCAACAGTGATCTAAGAATGGATTTAAAAAAATCTTACGCATTGTTTGTCAGTCACCTTTTGCATGTTGCATAATAATGCTTCTCGTTTGCAATAAAACATTAACACATACCTTTCTTTTTGTGGGACATATGAAAACAGTGCAGACCTGGATCAGAGGCCACAATATGTGGCGTTAGATCGGGGTCTCCCCTGTTTGCTTCCATAACGTTCTATTACGAATAGCAATGAAAAAATACAATCCAACTACGGAAATGATCCAATTGATAAGAGAGGAAAATTTCAATCGGCTTCAATGGGTTAATAAAATCAATATTCTTGCACACCTTTTTATACTCTTACAATGTTTCCACAGCACGTTAACATGTACCTAATATGTACTTTCCAGACAGTAATTAACACAGGCGCTGATCAGTCTGAGTCTTTGAAGTCTCGCCCTGATGGTCTGAAATAGTGTTCATGCCAAACTCAAATGAGCATGCAATTTCAACTGCTCATAATAACTAAACTACTGAAAAAGTAAGACTTTTCTTGCTTGCAAATCTTAGACGTTGTATTTATCATGCTTATAAAATTTAAAATGCTGAAAATCGTTGGCATTTTAACATTTGTGTACATGATAAATTGCGTGTTCAGTTAAGTTGAGCATGAAAAAAATATTAATAGTCTTGGTGCCTGATCTGGCCCCGAGAAAATACAACTATTTTTATACTCAACTCAGCTGAGCACGAAATTTATCCTGCTCATAAATGTTAAAATGCCAACAGTTGTTGGCATTTTAAAATTTATTAGCATGATAAATACAATAAGCAGAAACTTCTTAATTTATCGGTATTTTTAGTCTTATGAGCAGTTGAAATTTAGTGCTCATTTGAGTTGAGCATGAAAAAAAGTTGTATAAGCTCGGGGCCTGCTCTTTTGTTTTTCGTGTGCAATAAAGTCACGTTTTCTTGCAGTGTGGCCAATATGATAGTAATGCATTTTTATGCATCGTACATTATAAAGTTAGCTTTCTCCAGAATTAGCTGAGGAAGCGAAACGCATATTAAATGCGCGTATATTAATTGGCAAGGATAACAATTCATGAATTTAGAGTTCGAAACATCATTTATAAATTTACATTGAGACACATCAATCAATTTATTGTTCATACGAAGAGTACAACAGAATCAAATTCTTGCACCCTATTGTCTCTCTGATTTGCTTATATTTCCCAAAGCTAAATAAAACACCAACCAAAACAGAAGTCAAAGGTTTCATGTAGTGCAAAACTGCAGTACATGTATGAGCGCATACCTTGACAATGTTTAGGGTGTTTAATCAAACTGCGATCGGAACGGCCTTTTGGGCATTCAAAATACAATAGGTCAAATTCGTACGTGTAGCTGTAACAGCCCACGTGATTTAGGAACACTATGAACATTCATTTTGATGAGTGATATGTTAAACCGACATGATGTAGTATTAGATTTGCTTCATTTTGAACGATCGTATTATGACAATTGACAATAAGTTGTAGAAGACCATGAATAGATCCAGATGAGGGGACCCCACCTTGGAAATTACGAGTGACTATAGGTTACCTTGGAAATTCTGGTACGGACCCCTCTAGAAGCAATTGGGCTCTTTGACTAATGCCCAATTGCTTCTCGAAGGAGGTCCGGACGACCCTCTGTGAAACATGTTGATGACTTTAAAAAAAATTCAGGCGCTCCGCCCCTCCCCCTTGATGGAATTTTCGGAACCCGCACATGAAGCCAAACCTGACAATATGTTTTAAATGACGCATTTGCATTGCCAAACATCAGAAGTTCGTACATTGCTCATTGCTTGAGTGCATGTTAAATCTTCGAATGGAATGTAATAAGCTGGGTTCTGTTATGTGCACTATCAACTAATGCTAATGAAAGTTATCTGAATTCATAGTAAATCATATTCAAGACAAACACTAGCACAAATATGAAACATATGGAAAGGGTTACATTTACATTATGTGTAATGAGATTTGATAAGGAAAGGGAACTGAAATTCTGTTGAGTTTTACGATAAATATCAAAATATCATTATTATTTTGTGAAAATATGCAACTGTGCAATAAAGGTTGTAACAGAAAAATGTGAACGCTTGACCCTGCCGCTGACAAAGAATGCAACAACCATATATGCCAGTCACATTAATTTTTCAAACAGCATCTTGGAAGGGGATACACCTTTAAAACACCATTGCAAATCTGCAGCAGATATTTTCGAGGCTGTCCCTGCTTACGAGAAACCAAATAAGACATGATATTTTAATCAACAGATTTAAGCCTGAATTTTGAAAACAATCAAGTAAGACATCACTAAAAGTGTCGTCTGCGCAGTCAGGATTAGCGATTTAACTCTTTGCCTGCTAAATGTAGTAATGTTTACTGATAAGCTTTGCAAAAAAGTTTGAATCCGGATCAGGCCGGTCGGACCTGATCTGGATTCAAATTAATCGTCACTGATGATGATTGCGCTGATAGAAATTTTTGGGAAAATTCTGAAAAAATCAACAGACGACAAAAGGATACAAAATTACCCAGCATGCAAAGTTGATATTTACACTATAGTAATGATATAATGGTGCTGGAAAAGAATCAAACGTCTTTAATAGACTTTATCAATATTTGCTTTCCTGATATAAATGATCTATGATAAGGAATTATAGCACCCAATATAACGTTATTATCTAAAAACAAACTTGCACAATCTGTCAAGAATTTTGATTCGGAAGATAGCGATATACTTGTAGATATATAGACGACAAAAAGGATGCAAAATTACCCAGCAAGCAAAATTAATAATACTCTAAAGTAATGATATAATGGTGCTAGAAAAGAATCAGACGACTATAAGATAAAGTCAGGTAACTTCGGACATCAGGTAAATTCGGACATACATTTGTAAACAGTGGAAATCCAGATGAGGATTTCCACTGTTTACTTAGTTATATTTTTATTTGAATAATTAAAATATGAAACAAACAAGGTCACTGTCCGAATTTACCTGATGTCCGAAGTTACCTGACTTTAGGACCACTGGATGAAATAACTTATCAATCCAATCACTGATGATATAAAAACTTGCAACAGTGGTGGTTTTATGATGTTTTGAGGCTGAAATAAGCATGTTTTGTATGATTTTATTGTCCGATTTTATTAACCTGACACAGGTGCATAATTTCATAGTTAGTGCACAAGATATTTTACCTTCCGTCGACTTTCGGTATTTATCGTAAGTTTTACGAGAATTTTACAAGTAGTAATGCAGATAATGAAACGTTTTGCACTGTACAACTAACTAGTCAAGTGGTTTTGGTACAGAGTTAACAACCAAAAGGTCCTGAGTTCGAGTCTACGTAATAGTTTTTTGTTGTTGTTTTTTTACCTCTTTATTTGATTCGTTTAACTTCAATATTATAGACGTACCACGACCTCTGAGTAATGTCTTGAATCATTATATCAAAAAGGTTGATGCGTAACGCATACACTGAGCCAGTCTGTCTGGAACATCTACGTGCTTCAAAATAGAATAGTATACGTAATAAAAAGCCTGAAACCCCTATTTCTAGATCCGTATTTTCAATTTTGTAAATATAGTCACGCTTCAAAGTTATTTGTTTATCCATACTTGCATTTGTTATTTTTATTTTTGTAGGACCCTCATCGAGAACGTTTACCGTACGCTCGATATGTGAAGTTGAATCTCTGTGCTTTTGATATATTTTTAAAGTAATCGCAGATATTTTAAAAAAATCTGTTTTGCCTTAGTGCCAAATCTTGCTGCATACTTTTCTTGAGACGTTTTCCCACTGAACTTAAGTTCAAACAACTTGTATAGTGAATACATTTTAACAATATGTTTTGGCTATAATATGGAATAATACATTTCCAATAATCTCTGAAGATGTTTCTGACAGACTGGCTCATTTTACGCGCTACGCATCAACCTGATGAAATAGAATGATCCAAAATTTCATTTCTCAGAGGTCGTGGTTCATCTATAATAAATGAAATTAAACGAATCGAATAAAGGTAAAAAATCACACACACACGTGGACTCGAACTCAGGACCTTTTGGTTGTAAACTCTGTATCATAACCACTTGACTAGTCAGTAGGACGGTATAAAACATTTCATTATCTGCATAAGTAATTGCAAAATTCCTGTAAAACTTACGTAAATACCGAAAGTCGACGGAAGGTAAAAATATCTTGTGCACTAACCGTGAAATTATGCACCTGTGTCAGGTTAATAAAATCGGACAATACCTCATTTTCAAGGTTTCCATTAGTATTCATAAATAATTTCTATACCTGACCACAGGAAGAAAGATGTGCAACTTGGCTTTAATTTGACACCAATTTTAGTGCTCTAGGATAAGTAGAACTCTGAATAGGATTGAATTTGTAATGCCTGCCCATATACTCGAGAATCATATAAGGGGTTGCCATGGAAACCATGCATTTTCACATAGTCCATACCAAATATTTTCAGGACAACTTCGTTTCGCATTCAGGGGATCCCAATGAACAATTTGACATCCATGAAAAATTGTCATGGGGGAAGCAAAGTAACCTAAATTTGATGCCTGGGTTTATATATCCTTGCCGTTACTGCAACATGTCAATGACATCAGACTTACTGACCAACGACTGGACTTTTATACTTGGACAACTTTTACTATATACACATCTGGGTCTAATTAAACTGCAAAATATATATAAAAATATATTTAAATAAACATATACGCTGCTACTACAGATATCCAACCTATAGCTACAAATTCTAAATGGCATGTGCTATAATGAATCCATGATTGCCCAATGTACGAGGGATGATCCAAAAGTTCTGATCGTTGCCTTGTAGCTTTGTCCAGAGACATTTTCGAGAAACATACTAAGTACCATTCAAAAGATCTAGTGTTTACCTTTATAATGATGCTAATATTTTCTCGCTATACCGTTTCGATTAATAATTACAGCACGTTATATATGGTCCACTCCGTACCACTGGCCTTTTTTCCATATTATAGAATTATGATAATATTTGAAGTTGACTCTTTCAAGCCCAGCATCTTTAAAACTGCAAAATAAAACTTTATTGTCTTTTTACTTTTTGTTACTTGTAATGTCCATTCAAATGTTAGAATGGCGACAGGTTATGTCGATTCAATATTTAAAGCTCAATGCGAAGTTTTTATGACGTCATTTAAATTGACAACTACGTCATTTCGAATACATTGCAGAATTATCATTTCCGAGAAAATTCTATTTTTGTCTTTAAATTTGGACTAAAAATATGCCTAGCCAAATATTGGCAAAATATTTATGACCAATACTATTTTGATTATAAAATATCCCAATCTTAATTGGAATATTGCAAAAAGTTCTATTTTTTATCTAAAAATGATTGATTTTAAATAGAAATTTTCAAAATTGTTTTTGATTTCAGATGGATGTTTTGTGCTAAATTTAATCCCATATAGCATCATCTTACGATACAGTGCACATTTGGACAAATAATTGGGTTTTATATTTAGATATACACATTCAAATTCGTGTAACTCCGAATATTGACCTAATTTGTGGATTCATTTTAAATTTCTTATGTGGGTTACTATCAGTCTCCGACGATACCGATAATTCATACTTGCTTCAGACAAAAGTCAGTTCATCTTCATTCGCCTAAAACAAATTTTACCTTTAATACAGCTGTTTTACGGCAGTAAGGGCTGGTCAAAACTTTAAGTGATCCAAAATTTGATTATAGCTGACAGTTGCATAGCCATATAGTCAAGGGCCTAGAAAACTCAAATTATAAAGAAAATTCGCCATATCTGCAGAACATAATGCCTTATGGATGAACAATGAGCAGCCATAAAATCGAAATGCTGAGACTTCTCTTGTCTAAATTATGATGTCTACAACATGCACAGTCTGCTTGATAGGGCAGTGCATTGAGGGCATGGCTGTTATGGGGTAGATTTCCGGTCGCTCCTTCAAGTTATATCAAACATGTCAGGGCAGTGTATAGACAAAGAATATATTATTACTTGGTAAAATTTTCAGGCATGTGGCATCGTTGGTTTTAGAGATATCACACCAGGATCAGAACTTTAAGATCATCCCTCGTATATATTGATAAGCTGAAACAGCTGATGAAGGATCAGGTTAGATGTCACAAAAGTGGCATCTTGCCTGGTCCTTTTCAATAAATACTCAGCGTCAATGAAAAGTTACCAGTATGTTAATTTCCATATTTCGGAAAATATATAATACAGCACTTTGGCTACTGTTACGTTCGTGTTTCTGGTCAAAGACAAGATGGTCTGGAGAGATAAAACAGTTACACGAGCCCTAGAACTATGGTACACGTGATGCACGTGCATTTTATGTTTTTCGCAGTTTTTAAGAATTTGAAATCATCATTTGTAGAAGACAACATGCCAGGACATGCCCTAGATATTTTCATTGAAAACGCCACCAAAATGTTTAAGGTTATCCCATTAAACGCGAAGAATGAGGATCAAACTAAGGTAGCACCAAAACTTTGCATTTTCCTATACAGTGCAATGGAAACTACAGGGGTCCATCAAGGATTATAATGCATTCGGTTGTGATGGATACCGTTTTCCATACTGGTGATGTATGGGACGCTATGCCATAAATTTGAGTGTTGAAGTATCTGCCGTTCTTCGTTCAGAATGGACTTAGTATTGTCCTATGTTAAGTGTATGTGATTTACTGGTAACTTTTCACTGACGTTGAGTATACTATGCTATGATGATTCTCAGCACATTTGGATTTGTACTTCATCAAGTCAATGGAGTGGTACAGCTTTATGCGTTGACCTCTTGCAGCTTTATTTACAAACTCAGCGTTTGCCATTTCCAAATATCAAAGTAATGCGAAATTAAAAAGCAAAGCATTGCATAATGCTTGAACATGACTAACAAAATTGTCTGCAAATACGTATATAAAACTTTTTAATTGCATGACAACATTGACTTGAGACTGATTAATTTCCGCCGAAATCTTCGTGACCTTCGTGATGTACTCCTACCTGGTTCATGCTTTTACAGAGAATATGAAGATACTGTAGATTCATAAATGCATGTGGTCTGATGGCCTAGTGGTTAGTTCATTCGGTTTGAGATCGCACAATCTTGGGTCGAATCTCGGAAAACACTTTTTCAATATAATTGTCCAATGATTAAAATAAGATTGTTCTTATATTTTGCGTCATCCAGTGCATAACTTTACATATTTATCGCCACCCTTTTTTAAAAAAATCGATTTGGATATTGTAATTGTCTCTCTATGTCTGTCCGTCTGTCCATTATGCTATCTCCTCCTAAACCATTTGACAAAATCCAACCAAATTTGGTGTGTGAGTTACTCACATCACATAAAATAAGCGTGCAACGCCAATTTTTTTTTGGCTCCGCCCCATGTGCCCTGGGGAGGGGTCAAAAGGTCAAATATCATTTTATATCAATAACAAAGTCAATTTCTAGGATTTTTATATCAAACTTTGTGTGTGTTCTCACAAATACAAAGGTACAAAACCTATCAGACAGGATTTTCATTCTGTCGACTGGGTCATACACTAGGGGGTGCTTAGGGGTCAAAAATAAAATTCTGTCTATCCGACCTTTATGCTATCTCCTCCTTAACCATTGGAAAAAACCCAAACTAATTTGGTGTGTGAGTTACTCACATGAATTAGGTGTGGAACAGCAAAAGAAAATTGGCCCAGCTCCCTAGGGCCCTTCGAAGGGGTCAAACTGTCAGATATTGATAAAATGCAATAACAAAGTCGATTACAAAGGGTTTTTTTGCCAAACTTTTTTGTGTTCTTACAAATAAAACATATGAAACATATCGAATGGGATTTTTGTTCTAACGCCTAGGTGGGACTTGGGTGCGCCGTGTCCCAAACGGTCAAACAATCTTTTTCGAACATGGTCACATGGCATATAATGAGTAGAACAGAATGCAAGTAATAGTTTCACCCTAGGGTCAAACTGGTGACCATGAGAGGTGAGGTTATATGGTCAAATATCATTTAATTTCACTTACGGAGTCAATTTCAAAGATTGTTTTTACCAAACTTTGTGTGTGTCCTCACAAATTAAAGATACAAAACATGTTTAAAGGATTTTTTCATTCTGTCACCTGGATCATGCCTCAGTGGTCGGATTTTGGCGTCCCATCGACTGCGCGTTCTAGTTTCATTTGTATTTAAAGTCACTTATGTATTCAATTTACCTAGATTTTCTCACGGGTGTTTAGTAATAGGCACTTCGTGTGTAATTGATCCATAAACATACTGTATACTATATTCATATCTAAAAAAACTATGATAAAAAGTAAAAGATTGAAATTTCACGGATTCGAACCCACAACTTTTGAATTCTAAGGTTTTGAAAAATAAGTAATTGTACCACAATACCAATCTAAAGCGTACTTTCCACTATGGTTCCCGACGAGTTGGTAAATTCATATGTCTTATATCATTGTTGTTTGGCGATAAATAATCACGTATGCTTCTACAGATGTACATTGTAGTAATGACCTTTAGATCATTGGTTGCGGAACACATATCAATAGTTGGTGCCGGTATGCCATTGTGCAATTGAAATCACGCCATTTATCGACCATGCATAAAATTGCACCATAAACATTGTACAAACCACTCTACATTTGTTTCCTTTTTCTATCTTATCATCTCTGGTTTCGGGTTTCTTATTCCGCTCTGCTATGGTATATGCTTCATACAGCTGCGGTAAATTGATGGAGATTCTACCATAACTTGACAGAGTGAGGTTAAAGAGATATTCTGTTATATTCAGCAGGACAATAATTTAATGCCAGGCTTAAATCTGATAGTGCTCTGTATTTACAGCCATAAAGTAATGAAATGCAAAACAAATTATATGTTGTATTTAATTATGATCAAATGGCCATAAAAGCTACAATTATGAACGAATCATTCGAACCATTTTGTGAAGTTAAAGTTTGACTGATTGAAGTATTATTTTTGTAGAAAAAAGGCTTGATCATTCATGTTAATCGTCTGTAGACTATCCACATGAAATATCAAACCTTATTTGATTTCTTAAAGAGGTAAATTTCTTTCACAATACCATGTGCTGTAAATTTAGCTGGCGTCTTTATGGTAACACTGGCTGAACAATTTGAAATATAGGTCAACTGACACTATTTTTAGAACGGTGAATGACATGGATACATTATAATTCAACCTTATACATGACAGGCGGTCTTTTAAAAAACAATTAGATGCAAATAATACACTCTTCATTTTTTCCGTGTTTTATACATGCATTTATTTCTTAGTTAATCACGTAACATGTGGTTTTAAATTGATTTTTCCGGTAACATCGTTATTCTAAGGCATTTGGCTGTTTTTATACCGCCCTTTCCAACTTTAGCACGAAATAGCTCGTGATGTGCAAGGTCTACACTGATGTAGGTGGTATAAAATAGTTATGCCATGTTTGTCCACCTGTACGTAAGATAGTCCACATGCCAAATCTCTGGACTTATCTCCACGTACAGGCGGACAAGCCATGGCATAACTATTAGATCTCACTTATGTGGTACATATCTGAGCCAGACACAATGTTGTGATTTTATTTGTTTAAGAAACTATCGATATCTTAACTGTATGGGAAATTTAATTTAAAATTATAAAAGCATATACCAGAATTTAATTTCGGTGTTCTGTAATGGTATTTACATATCCTTTCTCCGGATGATTCCCCCCCCCCCCTCCAATTTATTCAGTTATTTTCTTAATTGCCTGAAATGTCTCATCGTCTTTAATACATTAACCCTTTTTATACTAATAGATTCTTCCTTCTGGTTGGATACAATAAAATTGGGATAGTCCATTGTTATCTCTAGGGGTGTCAGGTTATAATTTTCATATTGTATTATTTTGTCGGAGGATCTATTTTACCTTTACAAACAGTGAATACTCTGATGAAATGCAGCATTATGCTGCATTTCATCTGGGTTTTCACTGTTTACAAAAGTACCTGTTAAGGGGTTTCTCGAATATAAAGGGTTAATATCCGTATATACTTACATTATGTTCATGTTATCTTAATACAACAGGATAATATACAACCGCATCCTCATCTCTACCCTGCTGTCAGTTTGCAGTGGTATCTTGCAACGTATTTGTCAAAGCCTAGATGAGTTGTCACAAAACGCAGCATCTAATAAGGGACTTCACTGTTGGTCAATATAAAAAAAATCGAATAAGTAATTAGTATGACCAAGAAATACCATGCAATTACACACTGATGAGCGACCCATGTTGCCGTGTGGAAGAACCACAGAAAACTAACACAAGGCAGCAGGAAACCAATTAATGTATCTTTAAAGCAATAAACTCTCACTTCCCAATCAAGATGATTCATTTTGGAAAATTAAAACGACACACAAAACTTAATAACAAAACATGGACCCGATACAGAACCCCTACAAGAGGGTCTGGAAGGGGGGTCTGTTATTCACTATTCATTAAAAATTTAGCCCATTCGTCGCTTCAGTGCTATAGTGTTCTAAGTGACATTTTGGTCAAAAATGAGTTATGCATACTGTTGGAAAGGGGATCAAATGTTCTATCTACTGGTAAATGTTTCATTTGCCTATCTCCTCCCAGTAAGCTTTAAATCGCTGTGCGTTTCTGTTCTATCTACAAACGGTCAATTTAGTTCAGTGCTATAGTGTTCTAAGTGATTTTCATCCAATGGCCGATGGTGATTATGTCACGTGACCGGGTGAGTTCAGTGCCATACTGTTCTATTTACAGAAAGCCACTTCCCTTGGAGAAATTGGTAAAATTTGCAGTTACCTCCCTTACATAAATTTAAGTTTCCTAAATTGAAGTGGTTTGTCGTTGTGATAACGAACTAATGGCTATATCT
Organism: Loripinus fragilis; assembly: GCA_964019695.1. Taxonomy (NCBI): domain Eukaryota; kingdom Metazoa; phylum Mollusca; class Bivalvia; order Lucinida; family Lucinidae; genus Loripinus; species Loripinus fragilis. Next base: position 4,241,552 of record OZ026519.1, read on the forward strand.
GCTACTTTTAGTACCAAATAATCCTCTCACTCAAAAAAAAAAATATGCAAATTGATCCATGGACACAATAATAAGCTATAGAAACAGATTACCTCCCTTACACATATTTAAACTGCTTTAATTGAAGTAATTTGTCTGTGTATTTACAAATTAGTGGTCAAATCTGCTATTTTAGGTCCAAATAATCAGTTCAGTCTACAATATTATGCAAATTGACCCCATTGACAGAAAAATTAACTGTAGAAACAGATTACCTCCTTTACATAAATTTCAATGGCATAATCTGAGTAGTTTGTCACTGTTTTGCCAAACAAATGACTAAATATGCTACTTTTAGGTACAAATAATCATTTCAGTTCAGAATAATATACAGTTGACTCCATAAATGGAATAATAAACTGTTGGAACATATAGAACACTATAGCACTGAACGCAAGAGACGATTGATTTTTAGGGCATAATGTTCTATCTGCAAACTGTAAAATGCCCATAAATTCCATATTACTGTGAAAACTTCTTCAGAGCAAGTTCATTTACACTGTATGTATATATTTTAACCCTCTGGTATGATTCAAAGGTCTGTGATAAATGAGGCATCAAAAATCAGGATGCTAAAATTTTCAAACTCATTTTTCTCAAAACTTGTGCAATGGTAGATAGAACACTATAGCACTGAAGCGACGCATTATTCATCTCATTAAAAGTTTGGGTTATTCATTAAAATAAGACCAAATATTCATTAAAAGTAAGAAAGGTGGCAAAGAAATCTGATTATTCACTTTTCATTAATTTTTCTTCAATTCATTAAAAAATAGGATTATTCATTATTTTAGGCCATCATTATTCACTATTCATTTTTTGGCTCATTATTCACTATTCATTATAAAAAGGGGCCATTATTCACTGATCATTATACACCACCCAGACCCTCCTACAATCAATTGGAGCAACAATCAACAATAACAACCTCTTAATCACCGCCTTAGACTTGAACGGACATGAGCCTAAGCAACTGGAGGGGGGAATGCATTTTAATGATACCAAATCTTCGACCTCGATTCTGTTATTGTTAGAATGCAAAACTTGTTTAGCTCAAATGGAGCTTCATAACTATTGCAATGTATCATCACAGCCAAACAATATAATGGAATTAACACAATATATTGTATGATGAAACAAAGAAAATGGCTCACGCTCACAGATAGTCCGAGCTAACGAACACCTCAAGTTGAGCCACGGACACGCATCGTTGTCAAGGACACAAGTATATTTTCAGTACTAAGGTGTAAGCTGTGTTCCCGTAGAATACTTAATAGACCATCCTACATATACTGGGTACAGCTGAAATTCAATTGGTCAGGAGAAGGGAGTATAATGCATATCTCATGTACAAAATGTTCTAGCTATCTAATCTGTTATCCATGGTTATCAACACATCATTAGCCACTCCTGGCATTTTTTATATTATGACATAGACAACAGTATATCAAGAACACTTTCAAGTTAATAATATAAAAGCTTGTACTTATGAACGAACATACATTTGAGCCGTGACATGATATTTCCAACAATGTGGCATTTTGACAAGTGTAGATTCGGACGAGCCTGTGCAGCATCCTTTTAAGCTAGAAATTCCAAATGATGTTCGGTCATTAGCTTAACACTCCTAGAATATTCAAGCGACTAGCCAAGGCTCTGATCGGACTACGCGTATGCGCAAGCTGTTCTGAGCCTGTACTGGTCTCATATACCACATTGTTGTAAATCTCATGCCACGGCTCAGATTTTCATAGATCAATCATTATGGTATATGCATATTTGACCTTGAAGGATGTTATTATATCGTTAAAATGATGATTTACGCATAAAGGCACTGAACGCATTGACTTTCTTAGATCCCAGTGTGTTTGTTCAAGGTGAGAAACATATGTTACAATGGGAAAGGAATATGGACGATAATGCCACAACGGAAACGTGTCACATATGTCTACTTTTTGGACTCGCGCATGACAAAACCAATGATGTGACACATGCGCTCAGCAATCGCTCTAATCAGTCAGTCTGAATCTTCGCTATCCGCCTGAAGATATTGTGGGTCATTAGATATCCATACATTGTAGAAATGTATACGTATTTCTGCTGTTTGTTTTGTTTATAGAATAACCAGATTGTAAAAGCATGATATTTATTTAACTTGTACCGTTGCTATAGTAACAAAAATGGCCACCGAAATAGGCTTAAGGTAGAGAAATTGTCATTTTGGAACAAATTTGAGACTTTCGGAGACAGATGTTTTAAGATTTAGAATTGATGGAAAGCGTAACTTTCAGGTCGTGATGATACATTGTAATAGTTAGGAAGCCTCCATGCGAGCTTAACATGTTTTGTGCTTCAACAACAACAACAGAATCTAGAGCAAAGATTTGGCACCAGTAAAATGCATTTCAGTCCCCCAGTGACTAAGGTTGCTGTCCGTTCAAAAACGATGGTTATGTTGTTGTTGATTCGTTGTTGACTGTGATTCTGTAATTGCTCTATGTTGTGCCACGAGTTACTTTATTTCCATTCTAGTTTTTCAACCATCTTGATGGTAAAGAGAGAGCTGGTTTCTTTGCTTAGTTTGTCTTCCTTGTGTCTGGTGATTATTGTGTAGCTCTTCCTCATGGTGCCATGAGTTAGTCTGCAGTTTGTGATTATGATATTTCCTGATCATACTAACTTACTATTTTGCTCCAGAGGTGGTCAAATTAGGCTCTTGATGCACGTAGCTCTTTGTGGTGTTTTTTGTATGTTGTAATATATCAAAGGAAAGTGCCACATGTGCCACGTTACCTTCTAATATCAAAGTAAATTTAATACATTCAGCACAAAAAACGCATTCGTGCATTATGTTCATATGCCTATTGTAATGACTCTAAGATAGCACTCTTGTGCTTCGAAAACGTAGCGAGTTCTGAAATAGTTACGTTTGTATTCATGCAAAGTAAAAACATCGGCGTCGACTGTGGAAATACTAAACCGTTAAAATTGTGAAGATGTAACAATTTATTGGTGATTCCTGGGTTGACTTTGGATCACTGTGGGAATAGATGTATCCTTTAAATGTTCTGCTCATGGACAAGTAACATCATCTGGATGACCAGATTCATACGTCTGAAACGCTTTTCTGGGCTCACAGATCATGTGTTTGTTTTGTCATACACAGGCGCATATGATGCGGAATCGCCGTGTCTGACTATTTAAGGTTAAGCAATATCCTCTAGCGGTCAGACACGGTTTGATTTCTCGGTCATACAGTTCAGGAGCATGTCAATATAACAACATTTTTGCACAATGTTATAGCATGAGAGTAGCGTAATCAACAGATATAGTCTCATCCACTTGACAGCCAGACGTATACTGTAATTCTATAGCGATTTCTAAACCAAGTATTTTAGAACATATTTCAAGATTCCTTTCCAGACAGATAGAGAAAAAAACAAGGTGTGCTTGAACAAGACGTTATTATCCTCTCAGTCGTAAATATGCATTTATAACTGGACTGTCCACCTCCACATCTAGCGAGTATGCCCACCACATTATGGAAGCTATTGAAGGTGTATAACCGCATGAAATGTTCAAAATATTATCCATAAAGCGCCACCTAGAATTTGCAGCAGACGAAAATTTCAAATTTTGCTGCTTTCAAAAATAACAAATAAAGCATTCAATTTCATGAGAATCGACTGCTGGCAGAAGATTCTTATGAAATATCATACCTTATATTTTTTTGAAAATTAGGAAAAGGTGTAGCAATATTTGTCGTCTGCTGCAGTTGTGATTGGCGCTTTAAGGGTTAAAATTGGATATAACTAGTAATGGAGAATCAACACCTAAACAGATATTATTGGAGCCCACATACCGCCAGCCAGCACATGCTTATTCTTGGAGTCGAGACCCTTCCAATCAGCAATTAAACATACTTGGAATCAATGAGCTTCTAGACAACACTCTAACAGAAACTTCTAAGACTTCAACAAACTTGGAGTCAAAACGCTTTTAATCAGCACCTTACAAAAAGTATACTTGAGATCAACAAGCTTCTAATAAGCACCAAAATATTCTATTTGTTAGTCGACAGGCTTCCAGTCAGCACCAAAACAAATGATATATTCTTGGAGTCAATAGGCTTTCAGTCAGCACATAACCAACTGTATTCTAGGAATCAAAAGGCCTTCAGTCAGCACGTGCACATATGTATTCTTGGAGTCGACACACTTCAGTCAGCACCTAACCAAGTATTTGGTGAGTCAATAATCTGGCCGTCAGCAAAATTAATGTATTCATGGAGTCGATACGCCTCTTATCACTATCTAAACGATTGTATTCGTTAACTCGATATATATGCCTCCAGTCAGCACCAAAACAAATGTATTTTTTGATTCAAACCGCTTCCATTCAGGACCAAATCAAATGTATTCTTGGAATTGAAACGCTTCTAGTCATCAACCATGAATTAATCTAAAGTTTTCTTGGAGTCGCTTATCTTCCAGTCGCATTCAAACTAATGTATTGCTGATTAGCAACAAAACTATTGTATTACTCCTCTAGTCAGCAATTAAACAAAGGTTGTTTGGGAGTCAAAACGCTTCTAATCAGCAATGACATTCTTGGAGTCGACACTCTTCTAGTCAGCAATTAAACTAATAATTGTTTGGAGTCGATATTGTTCCTGTCAACAAACAAACTAATAAAGTAATGGAGTCAAAAATCTACCAGTGAGCAATTAAACTAGTATATACTTTTAGTCGATAGTCTTCCATGCAGCACAAAAACTCTTCCAGTCAGCAATTTAACTAAGGTTTTCTTAAAGTCGGAATGCTTCTTATTAGCAATGAAACTAATATATTCTTGGAGACGACACTCCTCTAGTCAGAAATTAAACTAATAAATGCTTGGAGTCGATACTGATTATTCCAGTCAGCAATTAAATTAATAGATTCTTAGAGTCGATGCTCTTCCAGTCAGCAATTAAACTAATAAATTATAGGAGTCGATACTCTTCCAGTCAGCAATTAAATTAATATATTCTTGAGGTCGACATCCTTCCAGTCAGCACATAAACAAACGTATTATTGGAGCTGACACGTTTGTTATCAACACTTAGTCAAATGTAAATTTGAAGTTGAAACGCTTTATAGATACTTAACCAGTCAGCAATTTAACTAATGTATTATTTAAGTCAATACTGTTCCAGTCTGCACATCAACAAAATGTATTGTTGGAGTGAATATATTTCTAATCAGCAATTAAACTAATATATTCTTGGAGTCGATACCCTTCCGGTTAGCATTCTAGGAGTCGATTCTCCTCCAGTCAGCATTTAAACTAAACTAATGTATTCTTGAAGTATGTACGCTTCCATGCAGTCCCAAGGCAAATGAATTTAGTAGTCGACACGCTTCCAGACAAACATTTGCATTCTTGGAGTAGATACTCTAGTCACCACCTAAAAATATATCCTTGGAGTCAATACGTTCCCAATCAGTACCTTACATCAGTATTGTTGGAGTCGTTGCACTTCCAAACCAGTAACTTAACGTTGTTTTTGAGCTGATACACTTCAAGTCTGCACGAAATTAGAGATGTTATCTTGGATTCCATACGCTTCAAATCAGCACATAAACAAATTTATTTGTTGGATGGACACGCTTACAAACAGCAAAAAATAATGTACGTGTATTCCTGGAGTCGATACGCTTCTACCCATATGCGGCTCTAGAGGAGGAACAGGGATCCAGACCCTACCCCTCCAGGAAATTACAGGTACCCCTAGATATTGGTTTAATTGGTCTGCTTCCTATGTACTGTGCAACGTAAGAGGGGGTAGCGTAATTAAATCGTCACACGAGAAATCAGTACTGGTCAACTGTTTACAGTGTTTTAGCAGGAATTGTGCCTGGAAACTATGGATATTCCATTCATAGTTATTAGTTATTTGTTTTAGAAAAAAACGTACCTTTCTACCATTGTTATTTTTTTCTTTGCAATCTGGAAGGAAATATATACAGTGTATATAAGTGAGTTTTTTAACATCTGTAACCAAATAAGACAGGCAGATGAAAAAATGAGTTTATGCACCATTTTACAGGTTAAACATTGATCTTTTTATCACATACAGTATAGAATCTTAACGCGTTTGTGGTTGGAGTTATGAATGTGTTTCCATTACACATATGAGGATCATTGGCTTAACAACGAGATAGTTTTGCAAATGCTATCTTAACTGCAATTTATTCTGGGTTCGATTTACGAATCATACCAAAAAATAAATGACAATATTTTTTTATAATTGCATTAAAGAAACCAAAATAATCCAGAATGATAGACATGAAAATTTCCTCTGTCAGTCTTATCAGTAGTTTCATCAGCCAGATTCTGTTTTTATGTTCCAAAAATAAAATGCATCACATCAATTTGAAATTGATGAGATGATTGTATTATGCAAATGGAATTGGAGAAAACGATATTTGTACAACGATTAACAGTTTGCCTTATTTTGCTGATTCAGAGAAAAAATGGGCCCAACTAGTATATCGACAATCTGTTAGGTGTTTTCAGAATAAAACAAATGTATTTTTTATTGTTAAGTATTGCTCCCATTGTCTGCGGGGTTCTACGTTTGGTCCTTGTTTGGTTATTCAGCATAGATTCTAGGACTAGTACTTTGAGCCAGTAAACTGCATTTAAGCCTTCAAGAGGGCTAGGCTGCTGTCCATTCTAAGGCGGTGGCTCAGTTGTTGTTGATTTATTGTTTTATATTCCTCCCATTGGTTGTGGGGGTTCTATGTTTGGTCTTTGATATACCCACGCTTTTTTTAAAAAAAAGCGAAGGGGATATTGTGTTCGCCTCTGTCCGTCCATTACGCTATCTCCTCCTAAACCATTGGATGAAATCGAACCAAATTTGGTGTGTGAGTTACTCATATAAATGGGGCGTGCAACAGCACATTTGTTTTGGTTCCGCCTCCTGGGGCCCTAGGGAGGGATCAAAAGGTCATATACATTAAATTTCAATTACAAAGAAAGAAAGACAGCAAGGATCAGGGATCGATACAATCAAGTACCACACCTGCCCCAGGAAACCAAATGGGAAAGTAACAAAACCACAATAAACATCACAAACAAGAGCCAAGAGGTCAACCCGTTTCCCTACAGGTGACCACAAGACAGCAATGAACAGACACGAAACACAAGACATAAATAACACAAATGATCCACAAAAAAGTACTGCATAGGAACGGTCAGTAAAATATTTCACTGAAGGGCTTCTTTAAGTAAGAGGGGGATTATTGATGGGCATGGTAGTCATACAACCCTACATTTTGGTGTCAAGGCTAAAGAAAATCAATACAAAGTTCCTACGTTGTACTGGTTACCTAAACTTCATAAAAAAACTATAAAGCAAGATTTATTGCTAATGCTAGTTCTTGTACGACAACAGAACTTTCTAAATTGTTAACCTCGTGTCTTACAGCTGTTAAAAACATGTTATCAAGTATTGTGAAAAGGTATATGAGAGATCCGGAAAAAATCTATTTTGGTCTATTAAAAATTCAGGTGAAATTTTAGATAAAATTAAAGCTAGAGATTTCAATGTGACCAGTTTGTCTACTTATGATTGTTCTACTCTTTACACTACTTTACCTCATAATTTAATAAAAGATAAACTTATTGATCTTATTGATAGAACCTTTCAGAGAGAAGGCTCTCCTTACCTTGCATGTAATGACAGAAATGCATTTTTACTTCAGAAAAACCTAAAAAATATCATGCATGGTAGTGTCAAAATGTATGTGATGCGCTGACCTTTTTGTTGGACAACATTTTTATTCGATTTGGCACCAAGCTGTATAGACAAGTTGTTGGGATTCCTATGGACACTAATTGTGCTCCCCTGGTTGCCGATTTATTCCTGTTTTGTTATGAGAGGGACTTTATGATGTCTCTTTCTGATGATAAGCAGGCTGATATTATTGATGCGTTAAACACTACATCCAGATATTTGGACAATATTTTAATTATTAATAATGTTTATTTTTACAATAGGTTAGTCAAATATACCCTTCAGAGCTCCAACTGAATAAATCCAATACATCTGATACCGAAGCCGCATTTTTAGACTTGCATTTGTCAATTTCTAATGATATTGTTTCTACCAAAATTTATGATAAACGTGACGACTTTGATTTTGAAATTGTCAATTTTCCCATTTTTAGATGGTGAGGTTACTCGTTCTACATCCTATGGAGTCTATATCTCTCAGCTCATTCGTTTTGCTAGAGCATCTAGCTATGTTGCTGACTTCAACACTCGCAATAAATTGTTAACTCAGAAACTTCTTAAAGCTGCATAGTCTGTAACTTTTGATCTTTTAATTTTTGAAATAATGTTTCTATTTTTCAAGAACACAGTAAAAAACTAAAATTCAAGTAAACCTTTAAACAATGTCGTAAATCTTTACAAGTTATCAGTATCAAAACAACAGCATTTATGTTAAAACTTGACTGTCTATAATTATTGGAGGGACGCAAATAATTACAAACAAGAGAAAATACACCTGTTTTTTTATAAGATAATTCACTTTTCCATGCAGTTTTTAGCTGTAGAAATTAGATTTATTGTGACAACATTACTTTATTCTACTTTTACAAATGATTTAAAAAGAAAATATTTTTTTCGAAAAATGTTCATAGTTACAGAGTATGCAGCTTTAAACAAGGCTATCGGTATCATAAACTTAGCAAAACATATTCAAAATTTTATAGACAATACTATAATTTGATTTCTAAATTCCAAGTTGGACTTAAATCTCTCTTGCGCCAAGGACTTTCGGTACCTGATTTCTATGGTGACTTGGTGTATAAATTGAAGAAGATTGTTGGCTCAGCGCATTTCATTAAAATAATTTCCCATTATAAAAAGATTGGCTATAACATTAATGTATTGCAACAGACTGCATGCTTGGTGGTCAACCAAATCACGGTTGGCAACTTTGCTTTCCTCTTTAATTGCACGCCGGTAGGTTGGACTTCAGACTCTATGATGGTTTTGACTTAAAGACTGATCTATTGATGAGATGGTGTGGGCCTGATGCTTTGGCTGTTTGTCCAGCCCACCGGGATTTACCTGTTGGATTTCTTTTGCTCTGGTATTCAGTTTTATTTACTGTTCAGTCCTTATCTTTGCTTTAGGTCCTTGTTATATCTGGCTTTATATGTTTTAGGAGATGATGCATTGATAAGTTAGGGGTAATTTATGCAAACCAAATATCTATGTGTCTTGATCCACATCTGAGTTAAGGGTGAGGTTGGCGCCGTTAAACCGGTTTAAGCCCTCCAGGAAAATATTTTACTGACCGTTCCAAGGCGGTACTTCTTTTATGTTTTTGTTCTGTCTTTTGTTTGCTATGTTTTGTGCGCGTCTGTTTATATGTGCTTTGTGGTCACCTGCTGGGAAAGGGCTGACCTCTTGGCTCTCGTTTGTGGTGTCTTCTGTGAGTTTGTCACTTTCCCATTGGTATCCTGGGTCTGGTTTGGTACTTGATTGTATCGATTCCTGATCTTTGCATCCTTACTTACTTTAAACCCGTTTCACAACGCGCCAACTTAACCCTTAGTTCAGATGTGGATCAAGACACATAGATGTTTGGTTTGAATGATAAACCCCTAACTTATTCAGAACATATAAATCAATATATAAAAAGGAAATAAAGCAAAGACAATGACTCAACAGCACATAAAACTGAATACCAGAGCAAAAGAAATCCAACAGGTAAACTCCTGTGGGCCTGACAACAGCCAAAGCATCAGGCCCCTACCATTTCATCAATAGATAAGTCTTTAGTCAAAACCGTCATAGTGTCTGGTCCAACCCACCGGCTTGCAATTTAAGAGGAAAGCAAAATTGCCATCCGTGATTGGGCTGACAACCAAGCATGCAGTATGTTGCAATACATTAATGTTATAGCCAATCCTTTTATAATGGGAAATTATTTTAATAAACTGCGCTTAAAATTATAAGAGCCAACAATCTTCTTCAATCTATGCAAAAGTCACCATAGAAACCAGGTTCCGAAAGTCCTTAACGCAAGAAAGATTTAAGTCCAACTTGGAATTTAGATATCAAATCATAGTATTGTCTATAAAATTTAAAAAATGTTTTGCAATGTTTAGGATACCGATAGCCTTGTTTAACAATTTATTGCGAGTGTTGAAGTCAGCAACATAGCTAGATGCTCTAGAAAAACGAATGAGTTGAGGGATATAGACTCAATGGGATGTAGAGCGAGGAACATAACCATCTAAAATGGACACTTTACAATTTCAAAATCAAAATCGTCACGTTTATCATAAATTTTGGTAGAAAGAATATCCTTAGAAATGGAAAAACGCAAGTCTAAAACGCAGCTTTGGTATCAGAGGCATTAGCTTTATTTAGTTGGAGCTCCGAAGGTTAACTGTGACTTACCATATTGTCAAAATAAACGTTAATAATGTTTAAAATACCATCCAAATATCTGGATGTAGTGCTAAAAGCATCAATAATATTAGCCTGCTTATCATCAGAAAAAGACATCATAAAGTCTCTCCCATAACAAAACAGGAATAAATCGGCAACCAGGGGAGCACAATTAGTGCCCATAGGAATCCCAACTACTTGTCTATACAACTTGATGCCAAATCGAATAAAATAATGTCCAACAAAAAGGTCAGCGCATCACATACATTTTGACAAGACCATGTATGATATTTTTGGGGTTTACCGAAGTAAAGAATGCGTTTCTGTAGTTACATGCAAGGTAAAGAGAGCCTTCTCTAATGATAGGTTCTATCAATAAGATCAATAAGTTTATCTTTAATTAAATTATGAGGTAAAGTTGTGTAAAGAGTCGAAAAATAATAAGAAGACAAACTGGTCGCATTGAAATCTATAGCTTTAAGTTTTCCTTAAATTTCACCTGATTTTTTTAATAGACCAAAATAGATTTTTACGGGATCTCTCATATATACTCTCATACACCAGCTTATAAGGTTATTATGATGTGAAGGTTCTGTGTTTGTTTTTGTTTTGTTGTGCATTACTTTGTGTCCTTCCTAGTTTTGCAATCATCTTGAAGAGGAAGAGAGATCAGGGCCCAGAATTACAATGCCTCCTTAAAGTTAAGGAAGACTTAAGTTAAGTATTGATTTTATCAACATGCTATATTAAATACTAAATAAATTGTCTGGATCGATGTGGTACTTGTGGTCAAAGATATCACTGTGATATTTAGAAAAAATGAAACTATTTTGATTTTAATCAGTTTGAAACGCTATTTTTCCCATCCTGAAAAATCCATACTTAGCTTAAGTCTTTCTTAACTTAAAGGAGGCATTGTAATTCCGGGCCCTGGTTGCTTTGCTTTTGTTGTCTTACGGATGTCTTGTTACTATACATTTTCTGTGACTCTTCCTCATTGTGCCGTGAGTTGGTCTGCGTTGTGTAAGTGTGGTATTTCTTGATCATACTCACTTACATTTTATTGTGAAGGCTCTTTGTTTGTTGCATGTTTCGTTTTGTGGTTCCCCGTGTTTTTTCTAGCTTTGAAATTACCTCGCTGAGAGTCGATTCTATCGATTCCTGATCTTTGTCTTCCTCTTTATTCTATATTTTGCTTGTTTTCATGATGATATCTGTGTCTATCCCTCACGATGCTGTGTGTTAGACTCTGTGATCTTTGACTATGGCTTATTTACCCCAAGCTTTAACAGATTTTCTTTTGTCCCCAAAATGTGGAAGCCATTGGAGTTCGGCTGCATTGTTTATTATAAAGATAAGAGAGTGTATGCCTTTTACAAATAAGTGTGGTTACGTTCGTGACTGATACATGTACATGTAGCACTGGGTGACATTGAACCATCGACCAATCATGCGTTATTTAATCTCATCCAGAAAACTGTTAATTTTGCATGGTTTGATATGTAAAACGGTGCAGATCGCAGGATCGCTCCTTAAGACAATATCTCTTCCTTAAAGCGTTGCAAATGCAAATAGGTACATGTCACGACTGTTATAGATATTCGAAAAACTGAAACATTCGCATGATGAAGCATTTAGCATGTCCAAGGGTTAACATAGGTACGACGTTATTTACGTTCATCATTAGATAATTGGGACACGATCGCCATATCGAGCAACGAAGGCTGTCATGACGTGCGGCTGTTCGATTTTTATCTTTCCAACGGGCGAGCACGGTGTATGTGATATAAAACGAATCCATAATTGGTGTTCAATTAGGACAGGAGAATTCCAACCCGAGGGCCCATCGTTCCAGTGGATAGATAAGGCTTGCCGAGTTTCCCACTGGACAGTGGACCCAAGGGTTGGGATTTTTTCTGTTTCCACGGAAGACCAATGTTCGGTTATTTTTCTCACATACCATCTTTTTACATTGGCATGTACTGTGTACTATTTGTTGGTGGCGTCACTGTGTGGCGCGTTGTAAAAAAGAAGTCAACGTTTTCACAAAAAAGTTCAGATCTGGTGCGCGAGAATTTGATAACTTCACTAGATGACCGGTAAAGCTCAAACGAGCCTGCGTGCCCACGCAGTCTCACCAGAAGCAACGCTGCTCGTAGACAACATGTTCAGAAGATATTTAAGGCTTGAACCACAAAGCTAGACATGTACAAATATACACGTAAGATCGTTTAATCCTTTGTATGGGGAAGAGAAGTACTTTGGCAAACGGTGAAGCCTCATATGAAATACTGCATAACGCAGCATTTCACCATGGTCTGCACTAGCTCTTTTTGCCAAGACAAAAACGATCTTCTATAGAGAAAGAAATACAGTGTTGGTTAGAAGTTTAAACCATGTTACCCCTCGTTATATACAACTCACCATCCCAAGTTTATTGCATCAAACCAGATAGCAGAATCCATTAGAACGTATAGGGTTGAAGAAGGAATTTAAGCCATGCGATAGGTACCATTATCACATGGCCTGGACACGCGAGAATACCTGACTTTTTTATATGCGAAAACCAAAGGCGCAGAACAGTCTGAGAATCCATGCAGTCCAATCAGCGCATTTGTTATTCATTTTCTGTAAAGTATGTTAGCTACATGTGCCACATGCAAAGTTATAAGACATAATAATGAGCCAGTGCATGAGATTTCCATCAATGTGGTATGTGCGACCAGCAATGCCTCATATCAGCCTGCGCATACGCGCAGTCTGATCAGAGCCCGTGCTAGTCGCTTGAGTATTCTATGATTGTTAAGCAACTGACTGAACACCATTTGGAGTTTCGAAGCTTGAAAGGATGCTGCAGAGGCTCGTCCGAGTCTACACTTGTCAAAATGCCACATTGTTGGAAATCACATGTCACGGCTCATATAGTTAGTAACTGCAGCTGAGCAGGCTCGTTTAAAGTCTACCTGAATGGAAATTTCGTGTCGATGCTTAAGAAGCGGCAGACATTTTCTTATGAACTGTTCTACGATTGTCTTGGTGACGTAATCTTAGTGCACTGACAATGGTCACTAAGGAAGGTTTAATTATTTCGTTCTTGCTAGTTCACACTATAATAGATTCTTATATAAAAAAGTATTCAGCGAAAAGACGGACAATAATGCTTTCACTGAAGAATTACGGACCAATCAGCGAGTAATTCAATCATCCACCTCATAAGTAAAAGATACTTAGAGCGGTTACAAGGCGGAATGTGCGCCCATCGAAGACTCAGATCAGCCTGCACATTCGGGCTTCGCAGACATTAAAAGCCTAATGTGTTGCATCATCCAGTGCAATGCAAAATCTGCATTTCAAAAAGTAAGATAGTATGATCAGTAAATACCACAATCATACACTGCAGACCGACCCACGGCACCGTGAGTCACAGGACACCCACAGTAACAAGACATCCGTAAGACAATGGAAGCAAAGCAACCAGCTGTCTCTTCCTCTTCAAAATGATTGCAGAAATATAAAGTCACAAAGTAATGCATAACAAAACAAAGATAAACACAGAACCCCCGCAAACAATGCGAAGTATATCAAACAATAGATCAAGACTAGCGGCTAGTCTAGATGACAGCTTTTTTATCAGATGTTTTCTGAAACTAGACCATTGGACAAAACTATGACAGTGTCCTCTGACCACAGGTTCTTGACTGTAAATAATTTCATGAGTTGGTCACAAAATCAATTGAAGTGGTCTTCTATCTGATATAATTTATCCCGTGTGTCAATTACAAAAGAGTAATAGTGTCTCTCTATACAAGGAATTCAGCTGCTACCGTAGACAACCGAATGTGATACATTTCAGAAGAATGCGCGGATCCAGAAAAGTTCGTCAACGGAGGGGGACCTTTTAGTCATCATTGAATTTCACAGATGGCCGTAAGGACCTCGCTCGAGAAGCAATTGCTTCTCGAGGGGATTCGTACCAGTCTTTCTGAGAAAACCTATAGCTACTTGTGAATTTCCAGGGGGGGGGGGTATTCACGCCCTGTCCATCCCTTCTGCTTCCGCGCATGAGAAGTAAGGAATGTTGTTATGGAAATATGTGTTATTGTATGGTGCCACTGAATGTATGAAGCGAGTACATGTACCTAGTTACATTCCGTCGTGAACGCACACTTCAGACGTATCACCATTCTTAAACAATCTTATCATATTTGTATTGTGGGTATACGAAGGAACCGCCCCTTGCGTACAAAAACAGGGATGATTCTTAATCGATTTCATTACATTTTAATTAAAGTTATATTAACCACGCGGTGTGGGTACCGATAGAAAATGTTATTGGAGAAGCAAAGAAAAACTTAAAACTGGGTAGTAAAACGTTTTCTTATAATAAGCTGAGAACGTGAGAAAATTGGAAAAGTCTCGTGCAACAGAGAACTAATTAACCTCCGTGTAAACTTGCCTCTGTATATTAGTTTCTTTCATTCTTTGAGAAAGCATTTAATTTACAATGACAACTTGATGTCCATTAGCGTGTTTTCGTTTGAATTAAATTGAAAGCTTGAAGAGCTAAGTCGCACGTCATGTAAACATGTAGTCTTCAAGAAAACGGGATCACGAAAAAAGAGCAAGCTTATGAGTTGGCTTATGCTGCTGTCAATATCTTAGGCGGGGGTTCTGTTGTTGTGGAATCATTGTTTATTGATGCTTCAATTGTTAGTTGTGGTTTTGTGTAAGACCCTTGTTTTGTTATGCAGTATTTATAGTTTCCTTTCTAGTTTTTGCAACAATCACACTGAGGAGGAGAGAGTTGGTTGCTTTACTTTCAATATCTTCTTGCTGCCATGTGGCTGATAAGGCTCTGTGTCTCTTCCTCATGGTGCCATGGGTTGGTCTGCAGTGTGTGATTGTGGCATTTCCTGGTTCTGCTCAATTTTGCAACTCAATTTCACAGGTGATTAGCGATGGCTCAGGCGAGCCAGAGCCATCGTTCCTCTCGCACACAAAGATGAGCTGTACATTAAGGATCAGGCCATCATTTGTGTCTCTAGCTCAACTTAGTAGCTGGACATTCGTTTATATAATGAATGACAAACGGCTTACAATACGATTAGTGCATTATCGCATCGATTGGTTCATTCTAGTTAGATCGTTGCATGTGCGTGACATTACTCTGGCCAAATAAAAAGACACCTGTGTTTAGGGTAACACGACCCCACCTAGATTTACTGGTGAAACCTAGAATTTGTTCAAAAAAAATGTAACTTTATGCATTTTGAAAGGCAAAATGCCATTAACAATGCATAGAATTAAAGAAATCAGACAAAAACACGTGTACCTACCTCACCTATAATGTTCAGACCCGTTACCCGAAACACACTTTTTTATGTGGCCTAAGACTTTGAAACACTTTGAATTTTGCAATATGAGGACGTAAAGTCATTCGTCAAACCCGTATATGCAGCTATCTGTTATGGTCAGTTATATTCCTGAGACATACTCTAGATTCTAGTATAACCATCACCATCCGGTTTTCCTTGTGTGTGCGAAAAGAGAATGTATGAATGCCCATGTTCGTCTGTACCCCAGGGGTCGTCAATGCGATAAATACCAAACATGCATGTATGACACGACCTGTTGTATGTGCATGTACGTGTAGCTTAGCGTACGAGATACCACTATTGTCCGTTGTTCATTACATTTCGTCATACTCTGCCATGGTATGGTTCCATCATATATTGTTGATTTAAAACCTCCATTTGAATGTTAAATTTCGGGATACGCACTCAAACATGATAACTTATTACTACAATTTTCACTCGCATAAATGGCTCATCAAGATCTTGTATACCATTAGCTATCAGAATATGGAATACTCTTGACAGAGGTCTAAAGAGCCTACCAACCGTAACATGTTTGTTAAGTTCTCAGTTATGTTGTACAAGAAACCCGATAGCTGTCAGCATTGCATGCATAGAATAACAAATAATTGTAGCAACCTTGGCAATGATTTATTTATAAATCTATGCATTTAGTGCAAAGTAAGAAAGGATGCCACACATTTAGCGGCTTATATCTTTGGAAGCATTTAGAGACTTTATCTCATTGTTATATCTTGATTTATATGTTTTAGGAGATGATGCATTGATAAGTTAGGGGTCTTTCATGCAAACCAAATATTTATGTGTCTTGATCCACATCTGAATTAAGGGTGAGGTTGGCGCCGTTAAACCGGTTTAAGCCCTCCAGTAAAATATTTTACTGACCGTTCCAAGGCGGTACTTCTTTTGTGGATCTTTTATGTTTTTGTTCTGTCTTTTGTTTGCTATGTTTTGTGCGCGTCTGTTTATATGTGCTTTGTGGTCACCTGCTGGGAAAGGGCTGACCTCTTGGCTCTCGTTTGTGGTGTCTTCTGTGAGTTTGTCACTTTCCCATTGGTATCCTGGGTCAGGTGTGGTACTTGATTGTATCGATTCCTGATCTTTGCAACCTTACTTACTTCCAACGACTTTAAACATCAAATTATTGTTGTTGTTTTTCCGAAATGGCACATAGATAGCTCTTCATCCATTTGATGAATAGAGACGTGTCGTTTGGTTATGAAAACATGTATCGTAACTCATGGTTATGCCAATTTACATTCAAAATATTGAATTCTTCTTTTATTTTTCTTTATCATTTCTACTTTCTTTCTTTCTTTCTCTCTTTCTTACTTTCTTTCTTCATTTATAAACAATGTTTTGTAATTGTGTGCTTAATAGTTATTGTGCAAGAGCCATGTGTGCATGTACGTATATGTATATCTAGTGTATATGTATGTAGGTGGAGTGTCGTACATTTTTAACTAATGTTTCAAGAACTTTTGACCAAACCCATTGCTGTAATTTGTGGAAATAAAAAACGCTTAAACTAATAATGAAACTAGCATCTGTTATTGTTGGAATTTAGAACTAATATCGTTTAAAATAAATCACACATCCAAGTATATAACGATATTCTGATTTTAGGAATTAAATCAATTATGTGTTGCTCTGGTTCAGATATCAGTTTTATTTTTTTCTCAAAACACACTTTCCATTACATTCTGATGCAAACATACTGTTCAATGTTGCAAGGTTAACACAACTTATGGTTGGGCGGCCGTTGCATAGAATCTTACTGACTTGCTGCTAATAATTACCATAAAATAACTTTTCTAAGAGACACAAAGTTGTCCAAGTGTTCTGGAAATGTGTCGACAAACAACATATTCTATGAATACTATATATTTTAGGTAGGTGCGATAACAAAATGAAACTCAAAATATATTAATCTCTTTACTATCTGACCAACCTTCTTTAAAATGTCTGTATATTTATACTACCACTAACTAGAGCCAACGTCACTTTTATACAGCCGGAGTTCATAAGCCGCTCATATTTTTATATGAAAACAAATAAATGATATGAGTGTTAAAACAAACGTAGGAACACGATCTGTTGTATTTCAAGTGTTTAATTGAGATTTTTAATCGCATTAGCTCTTCTTGTTCAAAAAATTTAAAGTATTTACGTTTCAATTAATAAAATATCGATGGCGGGTACCGAGGGGATCATAAGCCTTGCGTGCACTTGCGACTGCATATGTCTCTAGAAAGTTCATGTGCTGCTCCAATAATTGACTTCTTATACATTGTTGAAGTGAAAGATCTCTTCTGCATATATGGGTTTAAGATTAATTACAGATTTGAATCTGTGTCATGTTTGTATGTACATGTACAGTATAAATGACTTTGCTACCAGATCAACTTGTGACAATATATCTCTTGTGATAAAGGATAGACATTTCTAACTGTTGTATAGTTATTCTCCGGATCAATACAATCAAGCAGAAAATACTTTTAAAACAGTTGAATTGTTGTACCGTGACCAGAAAAAGTTCAGCTGCCAACAAATATGGTGTAAAGTTGGTGAAATCAATGTCTTTAGTTGCCTTTGACAATATTTTATCTCTGGCTAAATGTTTGTTTTAACGGCAAATTATACAATTATCATTGAAAAAAAACATACATTAAATAGACCCAATCAATATAGTAGCACTATTACTAATGCTATCAGTGCATTAACCAATTCATATGATGACAAAGGTTACCATGAATGTTGCTTTGATAAACCAATCGTCTTTTAAGGTCAGAAACCATTCGAGCCGTGACATGTGATTTCCAACATTGTGGCATTTTGACAAGTATAGACTCAGACGAGTCTGGACAAGCTCCTTTTATGCTTGGAAACTCCAAATGATGATCGGTCAGTAGCTTAACAGTCATATAATATTTTAGCGACTAGCAAAGGCTCTGATGAGACTGCGCGTTGGCGCAGGATGGTCTGAGCCTTTGCTGTTCGCACATACCCTATTGTTTGAAATATTATGTCGTGGTTCAAATTTTCTTTATGGGTGACTGTTTCTATGTCAAGAAGGCTATCATTACCATGAACTTTAAACCCGCGTAAACCCTTTCATGATTGATAATTTATGCACTACACTGCTCTCTAATTATAACGTACCAACCTGCAGCATTCTTTTTGTAAGCATGTTTTTTTCAATCAGAGTGGAAAGCGGTGTGGATCCTGATCAGATAACTTCGTCAGAAGCCAGCTGATCTTAATCTACACAGTTTTCTTAAGAGGATATGTGCGGGTTCAACAGGAAAAGGGTAACAGTTGAACAACTTTATTGCGGCTTTAAATGAAACTGGCACTACATGTTATCTCATTGGCGAAAAGTATGTGTTCATGCGAGTCAGCGCTCGAACAGTCTTATAAAAACAGGCCTGTTCAAACACACGAAAATGGTTCAGACCAAATACCTGTACCAGGCAGTCTAGCCCTAAATAGATAATTGCTCATGGACTTAGTGGACCAGAAAGAACCATTTTTTCAGGATGTACCTCATTTAAAGCAACGCATCCGAGCAGAAACTCCTAGAAAACTAACAAGCATTACTTACGTCACATGTTATGAACACTTAAAAACGTATAGTGTGTTTTGTAGAAGAGTGAACCATGCATCCTTACAGAGTATTGGTCCCTGGATACTATTTTTATCTTAGCGAACATTGCAGACCCTGATGACATGTCGCCTTATGCGGCATGTCCTAATTTAATGGTCTTCGAGTCCAAGTTTATTGCAATATTGCGACTGCACACAGAAATAAAATAAAAAAACAGGTCCGTTTCGTTTACTTAGTAAATATAATTGCCATAAAAGAGTACATAAACGAGTTTAAACTTATTGTCACGTATACGAAACATTACAAACCCATCTGTCTTCGTGCAACACCCGCTGTATGAATTGTTTTGCAAACTTGATTTATTGTAATCAATTAGTTAAAATCAATTTAAGCAAATAAAATGACATTTACTTTTTCTTTTAGGTTTATTTATAGTATAAGCAGAGTGACTTGTTAAGTGTTTGTCTGTAGAATAGGTGCAGATGAGGAGCGAATCAATAAATATGGTCTGAAATATGGAGCATTACATAGATCCGGATAAGGAAATTTTATTAGCGTTAAATTGTTATTATTATCTAACCCATCAATTTAAACATGTGTTTTGGGTGCTCAAAAGAACCGTCTCACTGAGACGGTTCTTTTGAGTACCCACATCATGTGTTTTGGTTGAGAAATAAAGAAAATAGTGTTCCCATGAGCACTCTTATCTGGAGGCCTGACATTAGTTAAATATGACTTCAACAATTTAAACTCATAGGGTGTGTCGATTAATACTCTTTAGTGAACTCGGATCCTACAAAAAAAAGTTAACTCAGTTTCATAGGGTCTGTTAATGAGCATCAAATGAAAGTGCAAAACCGCACAATACCCCCTAAGCAATGACGTGAAGCCCTCAATTCTTAGACAATAAAAGTGGCACAACTGACTGAGGGCTATTTCAGACAGATCAAATGTTAATTTTTGTGAGGTGATTATCCTTACAGGGGGCAATTAGGTGGTCCCATGAAGGATTCAGGTGCTTTCTGTTAAAATATTGATATTTATCTTTGTGAAAGAAATTGTGTTGTATACAGGTAAGTCCCCTCTTGAGGCCCCTTTAATCCTGTGAGATAATGAAACTGTCCCTTATCAGTTAATCCTTTCATGATCTCTATTGGAAAGAAATATAGGTCTTTACTCCATTCACTCCAAGTTTCTGAGGTTAACTCTTAAACTTTAGATAATAGAGGAGTCCTTTTAAAAAAAGGTGTACATGTAAGACAAAAAATAGTAAGTGAGTATGATCAGAAAATCCACAATTTCAAACATCAGACAACCCCATGGCACCGCGAGGAAGAGCCACTCAACTATCACGAAGACACCAGGAAGACAAATCAAGCAAAGCAACCAGCTCTCTCCTCCCCATCAAGATGATTACAATACTAGAATGGACATAAAGTAACGTACAACAGAACATAGAACAATTACAAACTCCCACGATGGGAGTTACAATAAACAAAAAGCCAACAACAACAGAACCACCGCCTTAGAACGGACAGCAGCCTAAGCCACCGTGGGGCTTACATACATTTTACTGGTACCAAATCTTCGCCCTAAATCTTGAAACATGCAAAAATTGAAATCGAGCAAAAAAGCAAAATGAGTTAGAAAACAGTGTAGATCCAGATTAGACGGTTCATATGAGCTATCTCCTTTGGATCTACACTGTTTGTCCAAAATAGTAAGTGAGTATGATCAGGAAATACCACAATCACAATCTGCAGACAACCCCGTGGCACCGCGAGGAAGAGCCGCTCAACCATCACAAGACACCAGGAAGACAAATTAAGCAAAGCAATCAGCTCTCTCTTCCCCATCAAGATGATTGCAATACTAGAATGGACATAAAGTATCGTACAACAAAACATAGAACAATTACAGACTCCCACAATGGGAATAACAATAAACAAAAAGTCAACAACAACAGAACCACCGCCTTAGAACGGACAGCAGCCTAAGCCACCGGGGGGCTTAAATGCATTTTACTGGTACCAAATCTTCGCCCTAGATTCTGCTGTTGTTGAAGTACAAGAAATGTTCAGCTCGCATGGAGGCCATCTAACTAATGCAATGTATCATCATGGAAAACACTCTAATCAAATTAACACTCCATGATGAAACAAAGAAAATGGCTCATGACTCACAAATAGTCAGAGCTAAAGAAAACCTCAAGTTGAGCCACGGTGGGTCCAGCTACAGATAAGCATCAGGCACCAACCCACGGATTAAAGCTTTACGTCAGAGCCGTCATAGAGTCTGAGGCCTGACCCACCGTCGTGCAATTAAAGAGGAAAACCATAGCTATAAACCGTGATTGGGTTTAAAACTAGGCATGCAGACTGTCGCATGATATCCAAATTATATCCAACCCTTATATAACGTTTTACTATCTTTTTGAATTGATCACTAAAATTAGGTTTTCCAACAATTCGTTTGAATTAAAAGACTAAATCACCATAAAATATAGGTTCTGATATGCCTTGTTGCAGAAGAGTTTTTAACCCAATGTTGTATTTAACAATTAACTCTGAGTGTCTGTAGTAGAATTTAGAAAATGCTTTTCGAATTTTATGATATCTATAACCTTGTTTTAATAATTTAGCAGTTAAAAATAAGTTTCTGTTGTTGAAGTCATCTACATTAGAGCACACTCTAGCAAATGAAAAAGCTGAGAAATATATACACCATAGGAAGGAGAGCGAGGAACATCTCCATCAAGAAATGGGAAATTTACTATTTCAAAATTAAAATCATCCCGTTTATCATAAATTTTAGAAGAAACTATGCCATTTGTTATTGACAAGTTCAAGTCCAAAAACGGAGCTTCAGTGTCAAAAGAATTCGCCTTATTTAACTGAAGTTCAGTGGGATATATCTGACCTACCATTTGTTCAAAATAAGGATTATCAATATTAAGTAAGTCATCTAAATATCTGGAGGTAAAGTTAAAAGCTTCAATAATATCAGCTTGATTATTGTCTGACAGAGATAACATAAAGTCTCTCTCATAACAAAACAAAAACAAATCTGCAACAAGAGGAGCACAATTATACCCATTGGAATACCGACAATGTGTCTATATAATTTAGAGCCAAATCTTATAAATATATTGTCGAGCGCATCACACATTTTCTGACATGACCACAATTTATATCGTTTAGGTTGTTCAGAAGTAAAAAGGCATTTTTATCATTACAAGCCAAATAAAGTGAGCCCTCTCTGTTAAATGTTTGTTCAATTAATTTTGTTAGTTTATCTTTTATTAAATCATGAGGCAATGTAGTATAGAGAGTAGAGAAATCATATGTAGACAAACCAGATGCTAGAAAACCTCTAGACTTCAATTTATTAAAAATTTCACCTGAATTTTTAATAGACCAAAATAAATTTTTACCATTTCTTTCATAAACTGTTGTGCAATATTTAATGACATGGTTTTTAATCGCAGTGAGGCAAGAAGTCAAAAGAATAGACAACTCAGTAGTTGTACATGCACTAGAATAAGCAATAAAACGTGACTTATAGGGCCGTTTATGAAGTTTAGGTAACCAGTATAACCAAACCTGTTTTCAGGCCAAGTATGTTGTGTTTAACGGGTTTAGCGGTAGTCAGCTTTCTGTCAGAACCCAAAGTCCTGAAGAACCATACTATGAAACAATAAACAAAATATCTATGTATGGGGAGAACTTCTACCAACCCCACGATGCATAATGACAGCGGCTGCGACTTCTTTTTTTTTTTTTTTTTTTTTTTTTTTTTTTTATCTTTACACTTTATTCTCCCCGTCATCTGACATACAGAGGGTCGGGGAGGACCATCCCTCTGCATGCCTTACAAACTACAGTAAAGGTATTTTTTTTTTGATTGATTGTATCTCTAGCTCACCCCTTTCATGCACCTTTCATGCAATTTCAAAAGCTGTTTTGAAACAGTTTAAACAGCCGTGAAGGCACCATTCAGTAGTCTGGTTTTATTTGTCTAAAGGAATCTTATAGCTTGACCAGTTTATTTGTTGGTGAGTTTTTGTGGTTCTTTAAGAGACATGTTGGTGAGTTTTTGTGGTTCTTTATAATCTAACAAAACGGATCCTTCAGATATAGAGACCGCCTACAAAAATAGAAACCACCAGATTTGGTTCCATAAAACGCAAAATGTTGAAATTTGGAGCTTCTTAAATTTTGCTTTTATTATATGTGAACGGGCATCTCCACCAGGACGACTACATCAAATAGGAATATTACGTAATGACTCTCCTTTGTGCTCCAGTCCACCGCACACATTTAACAAAATTGGAAATAGAGAGCGCCTTCAAAATTAGAAAATAGCATAAGTATGTTCAGTTTGATCCAACAATGTATGTTTTATAGGGCTCAGACATGTAAACAATTATATCTTTCAAGGTTGATGTGATCCTCACAAATCTTAAGTCACAATCAGGCTGCCATAGAATAACAGATTGGTTCTAGTTTAGTCAATAAATAAGAATTTGGCTCCTGAAGGTGGGCACCCTACATAGGAGGAACATTTCATTGAAATACAGGGTTCTTATTTCTAAACCAGACCTGTAATTTAATCTTAATACTCATACATATATCTATCAGGAATGGCTCCATTTATCAAAGTCAATGTCATCTTCAAGGTCAATGGTAAATTTAGACAGAAAAAAACAAGAATGACCCAACTGGTTTACTAAACAAAGTGGATAGTGCAACATCAGGCAGGTTCTTCACTTTTGCTAACTTAAAAGGGCAATCCGCCAACTTGAAGTCATATATAACCCAATCAAGTGACCACTTCTGTGGTTTATGAAAACTTGCGAAAGACCCTTTTTACCATATTTTGATTGTAACAAGAACGAATACTCCAAAAAATGCTTCAGCATAACAATGAAAAATACTAATGCTCTGATATGGAAACCAGTGAGTTTTGATAAATGAAATGTTGCTTAAAGTATAGTGAAATATATAGTGCAGTAACTACTCACAACCTTCACAGCCAAACATATAGTTCAATCTGAGCCAACCATCACCCCTACTCACTAAGAAGGCTCTTTTTCTGCAGTTATTTTTTTTTCAAAGAATTGACTTTAAGAACACTGGCATCACTTTATGACTTACTGAAATATAAACAAAGTATAAACATATAACAGGTCGCATACATAGTAGTCATGATATCCAACCAAACAGGCCTGAGATTCCTCTCTATTAGGGTCCAGACCTGTAAATGATATTCCATAGACCTCCACTATGAATTTTAAGCAAGCTGTGGTCTTCACAACTCTTAAATCACAATGGCGCTGTCATAGAATTACAGATTGGACATAGTACATTCAATAAACAAGAATGAGATATCCCTGGGGCCGCCATGTTTTGCACATTATGGCCCTTGAAGGTTGACACCCTACATGCCTACATGGGAGGAATATTTCATTTAAAAAAGCATGAAAATGCCAGGTTCTTTTATCGAAGCCATTCATGTGAACTAAATCAACAAAAACGTGAGATGTTGTTCAGGATAATGCAGCAATGTGTTTCCGTCTAATAAATAAATAAATAAATATGATTTCGTAACCGTATGTTTATTATTGACCAAACATGAAACACATTACAACTTCAATTTACTGCTGAGCTTGCACACACCTTTTGAGCCAATCATTGCCCTACTTACACTAACCGGTATGTGGCATTTGTAGCCATCTAAGTCGAGCAGAGTACGTCGTCTCCGCAGAATCTGTATATCCCTTATTTACGAGTATCATGATAATATGGAAATAATGTTCAGAAGTAATATTTTTGCGCATATACGCTAATGCATACGCCTTCCATTTCTGTTGATGTATTGTGCATCAAAGCTTACAAACAGTGCTGACGACTCGTATATTCGCAAAACCGTTCGTGTAACACTGGGACACGTTATTAGAATACTCCCTTTGGGACTTAGCAGATGCCAAAGCATAAAAGCATTTTTAATCACTGTATTGGTTTAATAGCAAATCTAGTATAATTCAGAAATGGCTTAATTTTCTAGATAAGTCTTCCAAGTAAATCAACAACTTCAAAACGCCAGTGCAGTCGCGTAGCCTACATTTTGCATTGAACAGGTTTTTGTTATACCGGCCAATCAACTTCTGCATACTTTTACACGTTTATTTTCTGAACATTACACAGTTGCGAGAAGTATAGGTGTCTCATAGGACACGCGAACTTAAGTCCTAAGTAGCAAATCGCTTTCAGTCATAAAAAAATACATGAGGCTATTAACGTTTAGTGGTGTAACCACGCACAGACAGTTGCTAATCAATAAAGTCTGACCAAGTTCTTGTACATGTACTTAAGTGAAAATAAAATGTTATAAACAGCAAAATAAAGTATTCAGATTAATTTGACTCCTGGTACTATGTTTCTATCCTTAACGGATGCTGACGTCAAACAGTTAAGACCCAGATGAAATGCCATGGAACGCGGCATTTCATCACGGTCTGCACTATTTGCTATGACAACATCTTTCTGCAGAGAAGGACATAAAGTGTGTTCAGGCAGTCCGTTCCGAAGTTCTCATAGACTTTCAAATCATTAAAAAGGAAATGATGTTGAAATTGCATTTTCTATGAACCCGTCATTGCCTGTTATAGTTTATAGCATTTAAAATCATTTCTGGTATACAATGACGTCACAGAATTATATTTTCGATGAATGCTGTCTTTCAAACGTTCTAAAAAAAGTCTGTAATTTTCCAAAATTTGTGACATGTATGATTTTTGGGGGTTCTTTTTAGCCTTACAGGTTAGAAAATGTCCCAAAGGTTTATATATGACGAATACCAATCCATGGAGAGTTTCTTAACTAATTAAGAAATGTTCTGATCGCTAAGGTGATTGCAATGATTGGTTGCTGTATACCCCCATTAGCTCCTCTTAAAATAACTCTAATATTGAATCATTTGCATTGTTTTATGAATGGTGTAGCCAATCTGTATGTTTTAGTCTTGGGTTGGCCTATATTCTGGTCATGTTCATTTGCGTTTTCATATATTGTAGCATTACGCTATTATTCAGATTTCGGATATCTTTTCTTTGCATAAAGCAAAAAATTAAGCTTTATAATAATCCTTAAGCTGGTATTTTTGATTGGCACAAACAATATTTGAAATAAGCATTTGTGTCGAGTTTTGTAAAATTGTTCTACGAGTATTTGATGCAAATTAAGACTCAATTCAGCCTGTGCGTCCTTGCAGACTAATCGAAGTCTCGACTCTGTTATCTTAAGTATGGTGAACGTTCGGTCCAATTGTGTAAATATGCAGAAGCAAATTTCGGCTAGTGGATGTTCTTGGGTGGGGGCTCTAATGTTGTTGATTCAATGTTTATTGCTCTCTTAGTGGCTGTAGGGGTTGTGTGTTTGATCCTATTTTTGCACTATTTTTATGTCATTTCTAGTTTTGCAATCATAATGAGGAATTTTTGCAGAATGTTCTTGCTGTAGTATGGCTTTTAGTGTTCCGTGTCTTTTCCTCATGGTGCCGTTGTTTGGTCGTTTGTCCATTATTGTGACATTTCCTGGCCATACTTGCTGACTTTACTAAGTTATCTACAACGTTAACGTTGAAAAAAGCACAGTTTTTATGACATACATGTAATAAAGTGTTGTGGTATGTTTCTCGAATGTTTATTAGCCGTTGAGTAAAACTTTCGTTGTTCATTTCCTTTGTGTCGTCTGTCATTTCCTTAGTTTCTTAATTACCTTTAACCACTGCATTTAGGGCATTACTTGCAGGGTAAAAGTCTTGTAAATAGATAAGTGAGGCTTTTATGTGTGTCAAAGCAATTGTTATTGCAATAGAATTGAACGGGGAATATTGGACGTGTAAAATAAATGTTAGAAAAATGCGCTCCCTTATCCTGACAGTTATGTTACATGAAAAATCTTGCGTAGGCTAACATTCTGTTGTTGTCTTTTCTTTCATCTGTTATTATAGAGAGCTTATAGTGAGCACTATGGTGGGCACTTCTTCCAACTTTTTGCATGTTTTTGTAACTTTGCATGTTTTTGTGTGTGTTTTTCTAATCAGGAATACCTGGAGTGTTAAACACTTTAGATCTAGTTCAAGACCGACGCTTTGTCCAGCCCGATGGGGCTCAAACTGTTTGCAAATGGTACATGTATCAGCAGATGACACTAGGAGACTAAAGTCTTCTAACACAGCAGGCACATAACGTTAAAACAACGTCAAACCAAAGGCGTATCAACGCCCATGTGACCTCATGACGTCGCATCAACGCAGATACGACGTTGTTTTAAGGTCGTACATTTATGTCTGCTTGGAATCTATAATTAATAATGTTTTTATTTATTGCAATGCTATGTCGATCTACTGGAATTCTCACAATGAGGAAACAATAAATTTGGATAACTCAACCCATAAAGGTCCTCTCTAACCTTGCAGTAGATTTTATGAGAGTTGTTTTTTTCAGAATTGTTTCTTCTTTAAGCAACCAAAATGATATTTCACGAGATTCTACTAGTAGAAGATTTGTGTGATATTAGAAAAACTCACTGGTAGATAACTTGGCTCGGGATCGAGGGGTTGCGGGATCCAGCCTCACCAGAGGCACTGCGTTGTGTCCTTGAACAAGACACTTTATCCTCTGCTAAGTACTGGTTCAACCCAGGAAGACCCGTTCCAACATGGGTGTACAAATGTTGACTGGGACGTTAAGAATCAAAATAAATAAACAAATATGATGTATACAATGTAAATGCCTCTAGATATGCGTGCGATATTGTAAAAACAAATTCTTAATTCTCTACGAAAACATATGTTGAGGGTGCTCAAAATGGGACGGGTGTTTTTAGCACCAAACAAAAAGGGGCCAGATCATGTGATTTGCACCAATGTGGTATGTGCGGCCAGCAAAGCCTCAGATCAGACTGAGCATATGCACAGTCTGATCAGAGCCTTTGCTAGTCGTTTGAATATTCTATGAGTGTAAAGCTACTGACCAAACATCATCTGGAGTTTCTGAGCTTAAAAGAAGGCTGCACAGGCTCGTCTGAGTCTACACTTGTCAAAATGCAACACTATTGGAAATCACATGTCGCGGCTCAAATGTTAAAAACGATGGGTAAAAAAAGATACACAATATAACATTAAAGACATCGTTTATATATAACCAGGAAACAGAACAAAGAACAAGCCATGACCTTGTGGCATCCACTTCGGAGATGTAACAATGCTCATATTTTGGTTACACCAATACGCCAACGTCTGCTTTGACGTATGGCTCAAAGCACTGTTCTAGTGAAATACCATGCCCTTAATTTGACCATCTGGAAACATTCTGGGTGCATCAATTTTAATTATTGGTTTCAATTCTTTGTCAATATAAAATTGCAAATTGACCTTGACACTTTAAGAGGTGACCCGAATCTAGGTGTTTTCCGTGGCCCATGCTCTGACGCAAACGAATGGTAATTGGCAAATTTAATTTTTGAAGGATTGCCATGTCCTGTTGTGGGAATAATATAAAACTTACGTTCTTGGCCCTTCAACTTATATAGTATCAAAATACAATTGAGTGTAGATATATTAAGCCGAATTTATCTCGCACTGCCCTTCGTATGTTTTGAATAATTAACATGTATTTCCATTCATAGTCATGAAAACTTGTTGCAAAATCATAGTTTGGAATTTTTATATTTCACATTTTACTTTTTGGGAGATTTCACGCCTTAACATTACCTCAACCTTCGGCTTGAGTCTTCATTTGTATCTTTACCTTGTTAATGCAAGAAGCGAAGGCTATGGCGAGCCTGTGCAAATCCTCAGTCTCTCCTGAGCCTTCGCTGCTTAATAACGCGATAAGTAGTGAAATATCATGTGCTAATCAATTATTGTGTTCAAATGTACATATATTCAATTATCTGCGTCTGAAAGAGCCGATTGCGCACCATACAAACCAGAAAGTTTTATCAGAGGAGATCCAACTATGACAACGTTTGTTTTTTTTATTATTATTTGATGAAGGGAGGGTGGATCCAAATTACCACTAAAAGCAGGCCATCATCGTCCAACCGGTGATGGCCCAACATTGAATACTGGCTTGGTAACTAAGTGATTTTTCAGGGGATCTGGACCATTATTGATAAGAAACCCCATATTTTTATGATTTTTCAGGGGGGTGGTCTGAACCCTCTTGTCCCCCCCCTCTGCATTCGCCCATGCAAAACATATAAATATACTATAGAAATATAACATGGAAAATATACTGGCGCTGAAAAGGTGTAAATAAATGAAACGAAACAGCATATGACTAGTTTATTTAGAACGTGAGACAGAGAAAAGAATCTGACAAGTAACACTTCTCAAGTCAAACAACCATCACTTTTCTTCTCTGTAATTGGCACATGGGCGGGCTACATGTATATGTTTGATAGCTTCGAGACATTAGCAGATGAATAGAACCAGAACGCCTCCATCGTGCACCAGGCAATCAAAAGGAGATGCATTAATAGCGTTGAACATACACCAAATATCATAAATAAC
Source organism: Loripinus fragilis (assembly GCA_964019695.1). Classification (NCBI taxonomy): domain Eukaryota; kingdom Metazoa; phylum Mollusca; class Bivalvia; order Lucinida; family Lucinidae; genus Loripinus; species Loripinus fragilis. The sequence goes on from OZ026519.1 coordinate 4,271,615, forward strand.
CACCCCATTGATGAACGGTATAGGTGAGGTTGTGGGTCATCATGCCCCTAACCATGACCTTAACCATTTATTAATGGTACGGTTCCTGCTTCTGTAATTGCCCAATCTTCAGTATGTTCAAAGCATTTTAAAATGTTCCATGGTAGTCTTTTTTACATGAATGTACGAGTATATTTGATGTTTTAAAATAATTAAAGTAGGTCAAAGCCAATTAAATTATTTTGCCTCAAAGACTGTAAACTAGATCAATGCCAAAAGGAACATCTATGACGCATTTATTACTACATGGTAAAAGGAGAGTATGTCATGCATACGCTAAACCAAATGATATACTGTATGTTTAGACGGTATGGCTAAGGCCAAATAAAAGAAAGTGTGTTTTGGGTAACGGGTCTGAAAATTTAGGCAGGGTAGGCAAACATTATTTTTCCTAGAAAAATGTGATTATGCATTTTGAAAAGCATTTCGCCATTCAAAATGCTTAAAAAATCCAGAAACCCTGAAAGAAATTCTAAGTTTCGCCAGTAAATTTAGGTAGGGTCGGGTAACCCTAAACACAGGTATTTCTCTTTTTTTTTGGCCTTCATTTATGTTCGACAGTTCGCGAAGAGAACTGCTTTTCATTGAAAGTTTCCATGATAAATTAAAGAATGGGTTATATTTCAAATGCATATTAGCAAAACCAGATCTTTAAAAGACATCATCTGAAACACTGGTCCAAACTTTTGACAGTTTCACACATATTTCATAAAAATATCCCTCGCAATGCTCTCTTTATTACTAAATGTACAATGGCAGAGGTACAAAATAGCCGAAAATGCAAAAAAAAAGAAAGGAAATTTGACCCACCGTGGATCAACTAGGGATTCTCTTTAGCGACATGTGTAATTGTCTGTGAGTTAAAAGCTCCAGGTTTGTTTCATTGCAGTAATTTATTTTGATTTGATATTTACATGTGAAGATGCATTGCATAAGTTAAAAGGCCCCAATGCTAGCTAAACTGTGTGATTTAACAACAGCAGGATCTAGGGCAAAATTTTGCCATATAGTTTCACAGAAATGTTCCACATAATATGCTTTAACAAAGTTCACGTAACTGTTTAGCCCTGAAGTCCTGAACTACTTGCAAAACTTCATATAGACCATAGACATTCTGTTCATATTCTTGCACACCAGATCGGGGTTTCTTCTATTTTACCCTTTTGAGAGTATAAGAATCTATTACTAGTGTGAGGGTGGGATAGAAAACGAGGCTTGCCGAGTGCAGCCAAAACGGTGATTGCGAGGGACGGATTTCTCTATACATGTACATGTACCATCCTCACACAAATAATAGATTCTTTAAAATGGGACTTTTTTTTATCCCACCTGGCACTCATGATAGATGCTTATAATCTCGAATACAAGTCTCGTACCGAATTTGAACGTTGGAGATGCCCTTGATGGTCATTAATGATGATCTACTGTGCTAGAAGCGATATTTTGTTAGCATTACATTTATTAGCCTCATATATTACCCTTTATATACAGAAAAAACCGCTAAAGGGATACTTTGGCTAACAGTAAAGACGCAGATGAAATGCCCCATAAGGAGGCATTTCCTCAAGGCCTGCACTGTTTGCTAAGATAAATAGAATCTGCAATGACTGAAGTACATAATTATTTGGAACTTTCTACATTTAAATGTATTTGTTACGCATTAAAATATATATACACTGAAACGATGTTATAAGTGGTCACCTTACATTTTTGGCGCATGTTCAGAAAATAAAAGTCGCTCTTACAAAAATTCAATATTAGGAAAAAATCCAAGGCTTTGTCGAGACCCCTACAATTTATCTCATTTCAAAATGACAGATAGCTCTTGCACAGACAAAGTCCGAGAAAAGGTATCCTCATTCAAAAAGTCACACTTTTTAGTGTGATATAAAATATTGCTCAGATACGTTACTACTTGACAGACAGTGTGATTATTATAGTAACATACAATAAATATATCAAATTGGTAATATAGTTTTCAAGACAACACAATATATCAATGTTCATCCAAATGACCAGATACAGATATTGAAACAGGGTAAAACACTATTTTGATATCTGTATACCAAGCTTTGTTTATCCTTAATAGATACATGTATAACAGTTGAATTTGGTGCATCACACACACACACACACACACACACACACACACACACACACACACACACACACACTTGAGATTATATTTTAGTTTTCAGCAAGCTCAATACCCTGGACTGAAAAGCAGACTATATGGAAACTCCATACATGCATGCCTTTAAGTCCAATTTCTCCCCTTATCATATCTTAAACCAAATGCTTTTGTTTCTTTTTATTTTTTTAAATGTTGATAGATAATCCATTAATGGAGAGACAACCATATTCATTTGAGGAGTAGATCAAAATAACATTTAACATGTATATCATGTGTTGCTTAAACGTAAATACAGATATTCATTCCTTGCATTAAACGTCTTAAAAATGAAAGTTGCAAGGTTCTTAACATGACTCTTACGTTTGGACGAGACTAATTTAATAAGTATAAACATGCTAGGTCTTCTAAAGTAGTAATGACTAATGTATTTTTTCCTAATATCATCGTAAAGGGGACATTCTAACACAAAATGAAATTCATCCTCTAACTTGTTACATAACTTACATTTTCGATCATCAATTCAATTCTTTCCGGTCTCTCCCATCTGCCCATTTCTATTTCAAGTCTATGTGAAGACACACGAAGTTTGGTCAAAGCTATTCTAAACTTTTTCATGTTAACTGTCTCTTAATACTCACTCAACTGAAAACTTGCAATTTGTCTGTTAAAAACAGCTCTAGAGGATTCATTTAATTCTGCATTCCAATTTTGGATAAAATTATCTTGTAATCTTTCTTTGACAACTGATAAAAACACTTTAACATCACCAACATTTTGTTGCAACCAACTTCATAAAATCCTAAATTCGAGAATAATCTTTTAACTAAAAGTGCCCAATTTATTTTTCGATCATTTTCTTCTATATCCGCTAACATAGTATCGTAAATATATGTAATATATTTTCTTTCGCAGAATTAACAATTCTTAACCAGTATTTAATAATTATAACGTATCGCTTTGTTTGATAGTCTGTTCTTCCCAATTCCCCATAAATAAAATTATTTTGTGCTGACTTTTTTACCCCCAAGAGTCTCTTGCAGAATTGTAAATGCACTCTTTCGATTTGTGTTGCTTTAAAAAAAATCCCCAGACTTCGGCTGCATAATCTAAAATAGGAGATACGAGTTTGTCAAAGAGATCAAGAGTATGTTTTGGAGAAACGTCAGTAAATTTAATTAGATAACAATTTAGCTTAAAAAAAGCCTTCTGAGCTTGTCTTGCTAGTGTTTTTTTGTGCCAATGAAAATGACCCACCTGATGTAAAAACTATACCTAGATAGGAAAATGAACTAACAATCTCTTACTCTGTGTCATTATAGAAAAACCTTAAATTTCTTGGCAAAATACCCCCTTTTCTAAATACAATAATCTTTGTTTTAACAGTATTGACAGAAAGTCTCCACTTTTGACAGTAATTGTATAAAACATTAAGCCCACTCTGTAAGCCATCCGCTGTCTCAGAAAATAGTGTGACAATTGAACACTCCATTTCACTTCTACATTACATGTAACATTAAGAGAGCCACTATCACAGTTTAGTCAAAGTTTTAGCTTTAACCATGCAATTTGCATACAAACTTTGCATTGCTCTGTATGCTTTATTATTTGCGGCACGGCATTGAAATTATCAGCGAGTATTTATTATGAATAGGCGTCATTGTTCTTCTTAAATAACTTATACATATGTCATTTAAATGACCTTTAAAGTTTCACGTTAAAACCGGAAGTGGACACCAGTCTTGAACAAGTTATCGTTAAAAAGGGTTGATGAAGCTGCATTGTGTTTGGTCTAGCATGGTCACATTTAATAAAACACACGCAACGATTTTAGCTTGTGCAGCTGATGTTTTTCGAAAATATCAGAAAGTGCAAAAATTTATTTTTTAACAAAATTAATACAAAAACAGCCATAAGCAAAAAAATCAAGTGTTTGGTGTTTTTTTCAAGTCGGCTAGGCGGGTTTGTAATCACCTGAACATTAATTCAATAAAAACTGCCCTCAAAACGCTTAATTTCTTAAATTTGTTGATGTTTGCATTTTTTAACATAAAAATTGTGAAGTGATAGAAAACTCTTCTAAAGCACCGCTTAACTTTAGTCCATTTAAATGTTCATATTTGGGTAAAAATTCATTTTAATATCATTAGCGCTTAGTCAGCAAAAAAACCCTAGAAAATTGGCTACTTAAACTTCGGTTCAGTGTACATGTAATTGACAATCTCATACTTATTGTAGAGATCTGTATTTAAAGGTACATCAGGATACTCATTTCAAATTTCGCTATGCGTCTGTATTATTCAATTTTCTTGCTACACACGTGTATTGTTGTTCTTCTTCTTTCTCTTCTTCTTCTTGTAGGTGTTATCGTTGACAGACACATCCAACATTAGTATCTCGTATCTGGACAGCCTAATACAGGATTGTTGTTCATCAAATTGTATGGCAATAATGATGATATCAATCTGGTAACACACCGGGTAGGCGGCAATCGAAAACGCCAATACTATCGAAGAGCGTAGATCAAAAATCGTTAGAAACAGAGTTTTCGATTGCCATTTGTTGCCACAACAGGTGAAAACACTGTTTCTATCGATTTTTGATCCGCGTTCGTCTATTGTTGATAGCTTTTTCGATTGCCGCCTACCCGGTGTGTGGTAATATTCCTGTCTCTCCTGTTTGTGTTATTTTCGTGTAGCATCTGATACGATACGCTAAAGTGTCATTTGAACCCTTATCCTACCAATAACTGTGTCCTGAGAACGACATCTGCTTATCGCGTGTGCTGCATGAGTCAAATGCACTACAGAATAACTTTAGCATGGAACCAAAAATTAGGAATCCTGACCAGACTTCCCTAAGGCAGCAGTCTGGTGTGGGTTATTGTTTCCAGGTTAGGCTACCAAAGTACATGCGCAGTTGAGAGAACTCCCAAAATCTTAATGCTCCCAACGCAAGTCTTATCCACGGTCAAAAAGTTCTATAGTACTAAAGTGAAAAATAAGTAAATGGAAAGTATTAAGAAATGAATAGGAAAAAAACAGAATATAAGACTTCTACTAGGAACCCTTCAGTTTAATAATAAAATACCAAAGTTGGTCATCGAGTACTGGTATTTTATATAAAGATATGTTTCAAGATGAGCTTCAAACAAAGAGTCAAAATGTTCGGTCTCATTTTAAGAGTATTGTCATATTAAAAGTAAAAGGTTTGTGTTTGTTACCAGTTATAAGTGGTAGCTAATCTCATATATTACACCTGTATTTACTTGCAATAGATAAAATTAATGTTTTTAAGACCAGCCTTATATGCAGTGAATCACTGTTTTAGCAAACTGACAAGGTTAACAGATGAATTCTGCATTTGGATAGAACCATGAATTTTTTAAAAAGGGATTGAACAATTGAATCCTCTTTTTACATCCAAAAGGCCTAATTTGAGGGGGTAAAAACCTTCAAAAACAGCTACATTTTTTTCAACTTCTTAATTTATTCAAGAAAGTAACCCCTCTAAAGCCATGTTTTAGAACAGTAGACAGCTTCCAAAGTGGTACATGTACCACTTTGATATTCACCAATTGTAACCTTGGATGCTCTTTTCAAATACAAAGTGGTACGTATACCACACGCACAGAGTTACGTCTGACAGGATGGCTGCTTTAGAAATTTAATCTAACTCAACTGACTCAAAAGTGGTACATGTACCACATTGACATGCAGCGATTCTACTTTTGGCTACTCCATAATTTGAATGCAAAGTGGTACGTATACCACCCGCAAAGAATAACGTCTAACAGGATGGCTGTTTAAGAAATTAAATCTAACTGCACTGACTATAAAGTGGTACATGTACCACTTTGATATGCAGTGATTGTAGTTCTAGCTGCTCTATCATTTGAATGAAAAGTGGTACGTATAACACCCGCACAAAGCTACGTCTAAGAGATTGGATGGTTAAAATAAGGTTTAACTTCACTGACTCCAAAGTGGTACATATACCACCCCCACAGAATTACGTCTAGGAGGATGGCTGCTCAAAAGTGGTTCTGAAGCAACCATTCTCTTGGACGTAATTCTGAGCATGTGGTATATGTACCACCTTGCCTTCAAATGATAGAGCAGCCTATGCTAAAATTACTGAATATCAAAGTGGTACATGTACCACTTCAGAGTCAGTGCAGTTTGAAATTAAATCCTAATCAGCCTTATTGTGAGACTTAATTCTAAGGGGTGGTATATGTACCACTTTGCATTCAAATGGTAGAGCAGCCAGGGTTACAATCGTTTCATATAGCGACAGTGGAGTTAAAGATAATTTTGTAGGCGTAATTCTGTGGGGGTGGTACATGTACCACTTTGGAGTCTTTGCAGTTACAATAAATTCTAATGCAACAATCCTTTAAGACATAATTCTGTGCATGTGGTATATGTACCACTTTGCAATCAAATGATAGATCAGCCAGGATTAAAATCGCTGCATATCAAAGTGGTACATGTACCACTTGAGATGCAGTGGAGTTTAAAATTAATCGTAATCAGCCATAATGCGAGACTTATTTCTGAGGGGTGGTATATGTACAGCTTTGCATTCAAATGCCTTGATTAGAATCACCGCATATCAAAGTGGTACATGCACCACTTTGGAGTCAGTGAAGCTTAAGGAGTCATTTTTGGGGCAAGTGGCTACCACTTTGCATTCAAGTGATTAGAGCAGTCATGGCTAAAGTTTCTGAATATCAAAGTGGTACATGTACCACTTAAGAAACAGTGTAGTTAGACTTTATTTCTAAATCAGCGATTCTGCGAGGCTCCGTTCTTAGGGGTAGTATTTTTTCTAGGAGTACCCGAAGGCTCAACCATCAGTGGGTCTGGTTTTAAGCGTATCAGAAGACAGGGACACGGCTTAAAGATATATTTTTTCTAGATTAATTTTGACAAAAGCACTTATATAAAAATTGGGCATAAGAAATAAAAAACGTAAATTGGGCTTTTATTTATTGTAATAAAATACTGTAAGTAAAATACAAATCCACACAACATTTATTTGAAAAAAAGCAAAAAAAAAACAACAAATCAGCTTTAATATGCAGTATATAGCTGGTCACTGAAGAATAAGATGTGCCTCGATATTCGTCGAGCTTAGACAGAGTCTTCACTGCACAATATGAACCACGGTAGTAGATCAAAGTTCAGACATCTAGTCCCAAATGATTAGCTACATGTATGTTTTCATTGAAGTTAGACATAACATCAACGTATAAAGCACTACTTTCTAGGACTAGCCTTACTGTACATTCCTGCAGACTTGGTTAGTAATGGAAGGAAAAATTGATTTTTAAACAAACTTATGTTGGGATAATATTTACGAGTTTGGTCAACGCCTAGACGATGGCTTACTGGCGGTTTGGCTGCTCGTATACGTTACTCATCTTTAAACTAAAAGATCATTTTTAGAAAGCTTATTCTTGTCATTAGAAATCTTTTCATTAGAAAAAAATCTGGTCCTATGAATATGAAATTTATTTCTCAAACTGGATGTTCGATTCCATCCTGTAATCTATACCTGGACCTCCATTCATGGAGAACAGCACATCATATGCGCGTAACAATCTTCTTGGTTAAAGTCAATAATTCTTTCCTGTATATTCACGTTTGCCAAGCCCGAGTGTGACAAGTATTAGCTTTTCAAAAAAGCTGGCGGTCGCTTAGCCCTGTCATTATATGTATTCTTGCCCACTGCATGTTTCCATTTTGAACTTCTAGAGCTTGTCCATGTAGATTTATTCTAAGCCCTGGTTATTAACATCTGAACTGTGATTTGTTACCATTTAACACAATTTATTAGGTAAGTTTACCACCTTAGAGATGTTTTCTACATCAAGCTAATCTGACATGTTAAACAGATGGAATATATTTGTAAATGTACATATAAGATAAACAATTTGTAATGCAAAATACTGCAACTACTTGGAAATATCCTCAAAACTGATTGAAGACTGGATGTACAATTAAATCATTAGTTGCTGCTCCAAGGGTGAAAAGGTTCAGGATTTCCTGATTGGGCACTCGCTCATGATGCATTAATGTTATTGTTGTCGTTGCTTTAATATATAAATTGAATATCTACTATAAGAACTGGTTTGTATTGATCTTTTGTGATCTAAAGCTCTATATAGGTTATTTAAGAACATTTCGTCTCCATTCAGGATAAAGCGACAGGGTTTACTGATTAAGAAGTTCTGTCTATTCCCATCCCAGTGAATGAAAGATTCGCACACAGCATGTATAGTCAATGAACAACTTTATTTAGAGCCTTTACTCACTTACTATTTTTTACAGTATGAACAAAAGACCAGCCAAGTCACACCTACCTCTGTAGTTATTTTTGTGCTCCCAAAAGGTATTCAAACACTTAATTTTGGAAAATAAACTTGGAATAAAACTTGTATAGGTATTTTATAGTAAAAAGAATAACACAAAAATACACGTACCAATGTCTTGATCCACATCTTAACTAAGGATGAGGTTGGCGCTGTGATACCGTTTTAAGCCCTCCAGTAAAATATTTTTACTGACCGTTCCAAGGCGGTACTACTTTTGTGGATCATTTATGTTATTTTTGTCTTGTGTTGTTATGCTTTCGTGCACGTCTGGCTATTGATGCCTTGTGGGCACTTGCTGGGAAAGGGCTGACCTCTTGGCTCTCTTTTGTGGTGTCTAATTGTGAGTTTGTTAAGTTTCCATTGGTATCCTGGGTCAGGTGTGGTACTTGATTGTATCGATGCCTTATCTTTTTCCTCTTTCTTACTTTCGCATCATTGATCTTTTTTTCATCATTGCATTAAAATAATTAACACAATATATTTATTATTTGTCACTGAAACAATTATAAAAATCTGCGCTGTGATAGATTAATGCGATTTTAAATATCGAGGTTACCTTTTATATCATATCTTTACTGCAAACTTATATGGACCAATACATTTACAACAACAAGCCTGATTTCAGAGAAAAACTGCTTTTAATCAAATTATTTTCATGTGTCATTGCAAATAAAATGCCCAGTTCCTGTGTAGGAAACCTGCAAATTGAAAAGGCAGCATTTTTGCTAAAACTGTTACAGTTACCCAGATTATTTCAATTACTAATACCAGCTGCTTTTTAGTCTAGTAACCATAATGTAATTATAACAAATATGTAAAGATTAATCCTACATATATATGCAATACAATTAGATTTACCCGGCTATAGGTGATAGCAAAACACCTTACTAACATTAATACAACATTTCCTTATCTCCACAAACATTAACTCATATAAAATTCAAATATGTAATGTACATAATCATGTCTGTACTACTTATACTATGGGCTTTCATTGTAGGCATTTATTCCTGTCTGTTTGAGGTTATTTTGCATTACATAATATATGGTGATAGTCTCTGCTCATAGAAGAAGTTGATAATATCTCTTATAGATAAGGGGCTCCCGAGGGGAAATCTGGCTTACTGAATATAAAGACATGATCAAGTGACATTTAAAGTAAAATTAACACCACTTTACTTTTACTTTTCATACCAAGCAATTGGTATAGTTAGCATCAACGTATGCCTTATCATTTTTATATTTGTTCAGGTTTTCATTTTAAAATTCCCCACTAAGCATTTATATTCACAAACAAGAATAGCTGGCTTTATTACTTGTGTATTTCCAAACTCAAATAATATTCACACTTTTTAAAATCAATCTTAACTTTATTTTCACTTACAAGCAGCTTACTTACTATTTCACTTGTCATGAATTTGTTAATTTTCGAAAATGAATATCTGAATGAATAACTTAAACACACACTTTAATTGTGCAAAAATAATAAAGTTGAAACAAAGGTTGAAATTTATTTATTAATATGTGTTTCTAAAACAACACAATCATTGACAGTGTATTGTTATACATCTAATATCTACTTTATTTATGTGCAGACTAATCAGGGACTTTGCTAATCTACCGCATTGTTGGTATTTGATCATACTCATTTATTAATTAGTCATTTAACTTGAATAGAAATATATTTAAATACCAACTTGGTTTACACATATTTATTCATATTTCCATTTACAGTTATATACAAATATACATTTTACAATATAATCATGATGGGATTTTAGAAAAAAAGTCATGCGACTTATACAAATCTGTTTCCTTATTTACAAAATGGTGCACAGTTTAAAGTTATATCCGGTGAAATGCAATAAAAACATGTGTTATATTCAACCCTAATAACTTTTCTACTCTAAATGTATTTAAAGAGAGAGAGAGACAGGGAGAGAGAGAGAGAGAGAGAGTGGAGAGAGAGAATCCATCCTCAATGCTCAAACCGTTTACTATCCAATATGTATTTTTGAACTGTAACAATTATTCTATAGTTAGTATGAAAGTCAGATACAGGTATACCAAATATAAGTAGTGAAAACATGATTATGTAGATTATATATTTGAATTTCATATGAGTTAATGTTTGTGGAGATAAGGATATGTTGAATTAGAAATAATAAGGTGTTTTGCTATCACATATAGCCGGGTAAATCAAATTGTATTGCGTTTATATGAAGGACTAATCCTTACATATTTGTTGTAATTACATTATGGTTACTAGACCAAAAGCAGCTGGCATTCGTAATTGAAATAATCTGGGTAACTGTAACATTTTAAACAAAAATGCTGCCGTTTCAATTTGCAGGTTTCCTACACAGGAACTGGGCATTTTATTTGCAATGGCACATGGAAATAATTTGATTAAAAGCAGTTTTTTCTCTGAAATCAGGCTTGTTGTTGTAAACGTATTGGCCCATATAAGTTTGCAGTATAGATATGATATTAAAGGTAACCTCGAATTTTAAAATCGCATTAATGTATCACAGCGCAGATTTTTATAATTGTTTCAGTGTCAATCAATAAATATATTGTGTTAATTATTTCAATGCGATGATGAAAAAAGATCAATGATATGAAAGTAAGAAAGAGGACAAAGATAAGGCATCGATACAATCAAGTATCACTCCTGACCCAGGATACCATTCGAAAATTAACAAACTCACAATTAGACATCACAAAAGAGAGCCAAGAGGTCAGCCCTTTCCCAGCAAGTGCCCACAAGGCATCAATAACCAGACGCGCACGAAAGCATAACAACACAGGACGGAAATAACATGAATGATCCACAAAAGAAGTACGGCCTTGGAACGGTCAGTAAAAATATTTTACTGGAGGGCTTAAAACGGTATCACAGCACAAACCTCATTCTTAGTTCGGATGTGGATCAAGACATTGGTATGTTTATTTTTGTGTTATTCTTTTTGCTGTAAAATAACAATGCAAGTTTTATCCCAAATATAAGTGTTTGAATACCTCATAAGAACCACAAACATAACGACAAAGGTAGGTGTGACTTGGTTGGTGTTTGTTCACACTGTAAAGCTCTAAATAAAGTTATTCATTGACTATACATATGCTGTATACGAATCTTTCATTCACATGGATGGAAACAGACAGCACTTCTCAATCAGTAAACCCTGTCTTTTTATCCTAAATGTGGACAAAATGTTCTTAAATGACCTATTTAGAGCTTTAGATCACCAAATGTCAATACAAACAAGATAGTGTATGGCTATCTCATAGTAGATACTCAATTTATATATTAAAGCAAAGACAACAATGACATTATATGCATAATGAGCGAGTGCCCAATCAGGAAATCCGAAACCTTTTCACCCCAACATTCACCATATTGTAGCAGCAACTAATGATTTAATTTTACACCCAGTGTTCGATCAGTTTGAGGACATTTCTAAGTAGTTGCAATATTTTGCATCACACAATGTTTATCTTATATGTACATTTACAAATATATTCCATCTGTTTAACATGTCAGATTTGCTTGATGTAGAAGAAATCCCTAAGGTGGTAAACTTACCTATCCTAATACAGAATTCATCTGTTAACCATGTCAGTTTGCTAAAAAAAGTGATTCACTGCACATAAGGCTGGTCTTTAAAACATTAATTTTATCTATTGCAAGTACATACAAGTGTAATATACAAGATTAGCAACTACTTTTAACTGGTAACAAACACAAAACTTTTACTTTTGATATGACAATACCCTTAAAATGAGACCGAACATTTTGACTCTTTGTTTGAAGCTCATCTTGAAACATATCTTTATATAAAATACCAATAATCGATGGCGAACTTTTGGTATTTTATTATCAAACTGAAGGGTTCCTAGTAGAAGTCTAATATTCTGTTTTTCTATTCATTTCTTAATACTTTCCATTTACTTATTTGTTTACTTTAGTACTGTTTCTTTAACTGTCATTTACATATTCATATACGTATCTATATACGTATATATTTATCTATTTAGTACACTGATGCTCATTTTTTCTATCTAGATTTATTACTATCTGTTTTGCTTTGTTCTTAACTTGATCAGTATACATATGTGTTTATATAGCCATGTTTATAAGCCTTTATGTTTATCTAGAATGTAGAGGAAGGGTCGAAACTAATGTTGTGAGAATTTGTGACCCAACCCCTTTCCTGTAAATATTTTGGCAATAAAATGTGTTTAAACTAAACTGAAACCGATCTTCTTTCCTTTCACTGTAGACAAAACAGCCCTCACCCTTTTTAAGTATTCACAAATATCAACAAGGAATGTACATTACAAATGTTAGACAACACTAGCAAAGCAACCAGCTTTCTCTTCCTCTTCAAGATGTTTGCATATCTGGAATGGACACAAAGTAATGCATAACAATACAAAGGCAAACACAAAACTCCCACAAACAATTGAAAGTACATTAAACAATAGCTCAACAGCAACAGAACCACCGCCTTGGACACCTAAGCCACCAGAGGGTAGGGCTATCACAAATACCGACTAATTTAGTAAACGTTTGAAACCAACAAACAGACCATAATCAACCTTTCATATGTAATGTGTAATATTGTTTCAGTGTTACAATAGTCCGGTAGAAAACCAGAATGACCTGGAACTTGATTTTAAAGTTTTTTTCTTTGTTGATTCTTGTTGTTGAGGCATTGTACTTGATGAAACCAACTGATGCCACTCTGGCATCATTGAGCGTTTTGATATATTCAAGATGGCGTCAAAGATGGCCGTCAGTAAGGCTCCTATGACCTATATGACCAACACACTCGATCAAAAGCATTTAAAATTTGACTTTTCATGGATGTTTCAGAGGCTAAATGTTACAACCAATTAAATTGGAACATAATTTTGATTCAGAAGGTTGAAATATTAAAGATGGCGTCCAAGATGGCCGTCATTTCGGCTTCTAAGACCTATATGTCCGACATTTAAAAAAACACTTTAATTTCGACTTTTTATAGATGTTTAGAGGCTAAATGATACAAACAATCAAATAAGGACATGGTTTTGTTTGATTCAGAAGGTTGAACTTTAAAGATGGCGTCCAGGATGGCCGTCAGTTAGGTTCCTAAGAACTATCTGACTAAAAACTCGATATAAAGCATTTTAATTTTGTTTGTTTTTTATCAATGTTTAGAGGCCTAATATTAAAAACGATTAAAATGAAGCATTCGCAGGTTAGATTCACAAGGTTCAAATATAAAAGATGGTGTCCAAGATGGCCGCCATTTAAAGCAAAATTCAACCTGAAATCTAATTCGCAGTTAGTAACTATTTTCTGAAAGCTTTTGGTTGTATTTGGAAAATTTGACTGGCATGTTATTGTTGTTTTTCAGCATTATAAAATATTTAAGATGGCGTCCAAGATGGAAGTAATCACATGTTTTTTGCTATGGTACACTGCACGAAAAAATAACAGACTCTTATATCATTACCATTCGTAATGGTCATGTTTTGTCTTTGTTCTGGGAATCGTATCATTCAACCTATGCACCATGCCCTTTCCAGACCACTTTTGGCCGGATCTGATAATACCATAATATCATATTATTCTCATAAAAATTCCTACGTTGGAAAGTGATAAAAGAAATGGTATAATTAATGGACGATATCACTGAAACTTTGTGACAGAGTGTTTGATCAAAGTACAAACCCTTTTTGAATCAACATGGGGGAAAAATCAGCTGGATGGATAGATAAAAGTTACAAAAAATACTTATGGAGTAGTGTATCAACACAAAAAACAACCACTCAGTAAGCTATCTGCATGCTGCAGATGTTCGTTACCATCTTAACTGCTGGTTGGTACAGGCCTGCTTGAACAACCATTACTACATCTCTGTTTCAAGTGCAAGTGCAACAGACAGCACAGATGGTTGGATATAACAAATATGAATGCTGGTCTGATGCAAGTGCATTAAATGAGACATGCATACTTGTAGGCATAAGTTTATAGATATGATTGCTGGTTAGATGCAACTGTTAAAGACATGGGAAATGGCCGGATGCAATTGTTACAGACATGGCTGATGGTCGTGTGCAAATGTAATATACATGGATCCTGATAAGATGAAACTGCAACAGACATGCATGCTGATAGTATGCAACTTATAAAGACATGGCTGTTTAAGTCAGGTGCAACTGTTAAATACATGCATGATGGTCTTGTGCAATTGTGCTTACCAGGCCTTTGGTTTGGTAGGAGCATAGGGACATAACTGCGGGTCTGAGGCAAGTGTAACATATATACCTGCTGGTTCAGCCACACAACTACAGATGTGTTTGTAAGTCAGATGCAACTGATTCAAAAATATCTGCTGGTAGATGCAACTTTAACAGACATGCAAGTTGGTTCAAAGCAACGTTTAAAATACGGGTACTGCAACATGCCTGCCTGTCTGGTGAAGCTGTTACGGACATAACTTCTTTGGTTTTAGACATGTGTGCTGGTCTAGGGCCACATAATAAAACATGCGTAATGGTAATTATGTCTGCTGACCCTGTTGCAATAATGCCTGGGCATCTGGTTGGGAGAAAGTAGAACAGACATGCATACTGGCCCGATGTATCTTGAATAGACATGCTCGCTGATCCACCGCAACAGTAACCAGCATTTCTGTAAGTTGGGTTCAATTGTAACATGAATTATTGCTGGTGCCATATAATTAACACGCACGACTGCTGGCCCCAAGTCTCATTAAAGGGCATGTGTGCTGGTTCAGTACCACATTATTAAACGCGTGTGATGTTAAAGATGTTGGATATGATGAGCTGGTGGCATTACATGGCCGCTGTTTAGTGAAACTTCAACAGATATGCCTGCGGATTTGATACTATTTAATCAAACATGCCCCCTGGTCCATTGGAAATTAAAGAAAAAAGCTACTTGACCGATGCGCCTCCATCAGACATGCCAAATAACATTGTGAAACATTATCAGCCAAGACTGCTACATTGCCAATACAACATACATGCCGTGTGGAGAGTTATGTCACTGCAGCTGCAACATATATGCCTGCTGGCCTAGTATTACTGTCACAAACACATCTGCTGTTCAAACATGCCTACTGGTTGAGTGCTGCTGCAAGGTGGATGCTTGATGGACGGTGACCACTCAATCAGCATGCCTGCTGACCTTTTGTAACTCAATATTGCATATCTGCTGGCGTTGTGTTTCTCTATCTGCTATACCTGCTGGTATGGTGTCTCACTATCAGCCGCATCTGCTGGTATGGTGTCTCACTATCAACCATGCCTGCTGGTGAGGTGCTTCATTATAGGTCATGCCTTTTGGTTTGGAACCTCAATATCAGTCATATCAGCCATGCCTGTTGGTGCGGTGCCTCACTTTAGGTCATACCTTCTGGTATGGTGCTTCACTGTAGGTCATGTCTTCTTGTGTGGTGCCTCATAATAGGTCATGCCTGCAGGCGTGGTACCTCACTATAGGCCATGCCTGCTGGTCCGTTTTGCACTTCAACCAACTAGTTGAGTGCAGACGGAAGAGGGATGGCTACAAGTCTGGTGCTACTCTTAAAGAGGTGCCATTACATCAGACATGTCTGCTGATCTGGTACCTCTCTCATATATGCCTGCTTGTACAGTGCAACTATATCAGACATGCATGCTGGGTTCATTTATTCAGATAAACGTGTTCGTAAAGTGCTTCTCCATCTGGCAAGGAATCTGGTAGGTTACAAATCCATTAGACATGCCTTCAGGTTAAGTGCGGCTCCCAGGGGTTTGTAAAACTTATCAGAATTTCATCCTGGACGCCATCTTGAATATTCAAATTCTGAGTGATGCATTAGCTGCGTCACCAGGATGTTACAGGAGTGATGTCTGTAACTAAAGAATCAGTAAGATCAGCATTTTGTGTTGAACCTCTGGAGTTTGCCAGTGTCAGGGAAATGTTCTTATATATTTTGTAATAAACTGCCATTTTGGTGGCCATTTTGTCTAAATTCTTATTTTATTTCATATTTTTGTTATAAGCTAAGTGTCTCCAACTAGATTACAACGTCATAGCTAACAATTTAAGGAAAAAATGGGTTTGAGAATTTTTTTCATATCACACACTTTTTTAACTCATAATTGGCCTCCATCTTGGACACCATCTTGAATATATCGAAATGCTCAATGATGCCAGAGTGGCATCACTCGGATTTTTCAAGGACAATATATGTACTACCAGAATCAACAAAGAAAAAAAGTTTAAAATTAAGTTCCAGGTCCCTCTAAAATTCGCCCAGATTCTGCTGGACTACAAATTCAACAGTGGATAAACCAAACGCAAAAAACTACCTTGTGAATAAAGTAGAAAAATAACCGCCTTCGTTGACTACTTTCTCAACAGACACTCAGTTTAATAAATACATTGCATATAACGTTAACATTACTCATGAACTTCACAGATACACATTGGCTCCACTGATGCCATTTTTGGAGTGCAGCAATATTTGATTACATGAATACTAATTCATTGCGGAAATATCGCCTTACAAAAATGACTTAAGAATACCAATAATATAGTAAAATATGAACTAACCGGGGATCGGTTTAATAAAACATAAAACTGGCTTGTTTGTCCATCTATAGATCTCATTTAGCCATGAAAAATATGGGCAGAATTGCTTTTAAGATGATCAAAAAATGTCGCACAATATATGAAAGTCACTACTACTCCCCTCTTGTAGGCGCTTTGAGTTTGTTGGTTAAACAATGGGAGACTATGAGCTGAGATGGTAAATATTAAAAACATTAACCTGCCGCCTACAAAGATATGTCAAGTAGATATAAACCTTCCTTGGGTACTCTTCTATTGGTTCTTTAAATACACAACAATAGATTAGCCCTTTCCAAAGATAAAGGCACTGTTTGTCTCATGAGATAAGGCTAATTAAGCCAAACTTACACAAGCGTCCATGCCGATATTTGGGCCATTCGAATAGTGTTTCGCTGGTGGACTGAAAGTGGCCAAAGATCGTAAGCTGGCTAATTAGAGATGTAGACTGTGGAATGAAGTTTCTTCATCAGTAACTTCCGCAGTTTGGTCGGTTTCTGCTAGATTGCGTGAATGGTCGCCAATGTTTTAAGAACCATGTTTGCATGAACCGGCCTCAATTATTTTGTAAACTCCATAATTCACTGATTGATTTGATTTTCTCTCTGTTTTAGAACTTTTGAAATTGTGAAATACTTTAGTGTGTGTATGTATGATTTAATTTGTTCTTGTTGATTTATCTGCAATTACAGCATTGATCTGTTGCGTTCAGCTCTGCTAGGCGTTTTTTGGATTAGTAAAAATTTTGTAAGTCTTTTGCTTTGGGTATCTTAGTCGTTTGTTGTTGCACCAATTGATTGTGGTTGTTCGGTGTTTAGTCTTTGCCCCAAGGTTATAAAACTTTATTCATGCTCAACTCAACTGGGCATGAAATTTTAACTCCCCATAACAACAAAAATGTTAAAAAATGTAGACTGTTTTTACTTTCAAACTCTCAGATGATGTATTTTTATCATGCTTATAAATATTAAAATGCCCAGATTTTTTACATTTATGAGCATGATAATTCTCTTGCTCATTTGAGTTCGCTTGAAACAATCTTTATAACCTCGAGGCCTGGTTTATGGCGCTGTTCATCGTGCCCTTCATATCACTGATGAAGAAAGAGTTGGATGCTCTGTCCATTGTATTATTATTTAGCTCTTTACCTCATATAACAAAGTGAGTATAATCAGGAAATACAAAATCACACCCTGTAAACCAACCCACGGCACCGTAAGAAAGGGCTACAGAATATTTATAGTTACAATACATCTGTAAGACAATAAAAGCAAAGCAACCAGCTTTATCTTCCTTTTCAACATGATTTCAAAACTAGAATGGACACAAAGTAATGCATAACAAAACAAATACAAACACAGAACTTCCACAGAGACGCCTCTTAACACTTTTGCAAACAGCAAACCTATAGGGTATACTCTGTTTGATTATTGAAATATGATTAGATATCATCCTACTCTATTGCGCCTGACAAGTAGTTTTTGTATACACATCAATCGGTAAGAGTAGAGTGACGTAGTTTGTCACGTTGTGCTGTTCTCGTTTTTTCAGTTGGTTGGACAAAAGCTGGTATTTCTTTCATATTTCTAACACTTAATCTGATTCACCAAGTGTGGAGTATACATGTACTATGTACAAACGTGAAAATTTATTTATTTAATTATTCATATTGGGTGGAGCTTAGCATGAGTATTCTTGAATGAAAGGGTTAAATGTGCCGTTTTATTTGCTTGAACCATGGTGCCTCTTCCTCTATGAGCCATAGGTCGGTCTGTTTTGCTCCTACTGATCAGTAGTCATATTCACTTGATTAGTTTTATGTTTGTTTGTTGGCTTTTCTGATCTCGGCATGACGAAAAAATCAGTTATAACAAAAGGTACGATAAATCAATAGGTGTGTTGAGATAGTTCATGCTCATTCTTGCATTATCATTGCTGAATAGACAGCACGATATATGCCATTGTCTGGTCGAGGCCACTGCATTCTGCGGTCAACATACTATGAACGGGCCCCGACGCGAGAAAATCTTTCTTCGGGTTCGAATCAATCTAGCTGATTTGTTTGTAGTAAGTTAAACTATTATACTTTGCGCCTTTGTTGTTCGCATATTACAGAATCCGGGTGTCTCGCCCCGAAGCCCAAATGCCTATGCGACTATTACTGGATGACAAATATGCGCATTTATAATTTTGAAAACACAGTTTGGCGATCTGCATATGCCCGGATGAAACTGCACATGGTTTTCTTGTTAGGTAAGATCTTCATGAACGTATAACACAGATTGTGTCGCGACGCGTTTCACTGTACAATTGATTCACCCGACGCCTCATATATGTCATTTATTCGCGATAATTACCCATTGTAAAATTGTGATATATCTGCGAGGCTTGTTGTTCCTGCTTCATATGAAATAAACATAAATGTGAGACGACACGTTCTCTGTGTTTTTCTCAAATATCAGGTAAGCAGAGTGACAGAGCCGTGACATGTGATTTCCAACAATGTGGCATTTTGACAAGTATAGACTCATATGAGTCTGTGTAGCCTCCTGTTAAGCTTAGAATCTTCAAATGACGTTTAGTCAGTAGCTTAACACTTATAGATTATTCAAGCGACTAGCAAAGACTCTGATCAGACTGCGCGTATGCGCAGGCTGATCTGAGGATTTGCTGGTCTCACATACCATATTGTTGGAAATCTCAAGTCACGGCTCATATCCCGGATGTAACAGAACCTCTTGGCTCTTTTGTATGTGATGTTTGTTTTCTTGTGTTTTGCCACTTCCCCATACGGTGTCCTGGGTCAGATGTGGTATTTGATTGTATCGATTTCTGATCTTTGCCTTCTTCTTTACTTCAAAAGATCAGATTTACATATAATTCGAACTAACTTTGAAATGTATTGGATTCAGACCAGATGTCATATATCTTTATTACATGTGGATTTATTAAATGTGTTTTGGATACTTAAATGAATCGTCTCATTGAGACTTTTTAGTATCCAAAATAAGTATTTAGTCGGAGATAGTAGTTCAAGCTTCACTGCAAAGGTTCTTTTTAGTATCCAATATACACGTAAGTAGTTTTTACAAAATGTGTTGTGGATACTTAAAAGGACCGTTTTGTGAGGCAGTCTTAGGGACCTATCTGCTTTTGTTTTTATAGGCACTCTATGTAGTAGAAATGAAATACTCAAAAATGAAATACTGCTACATGTATCCTTTTCCCTTCTTGGATGAGACGGTTCTTTTTAGTATCTAAAATTGGTATTCTGTCAAAAATGTGATGTGGAAACTTGAATGGTTCTTTTGATTGGAATTAAGCAACTAATATCATTTTGTTGCTATATATACGTAGCAAAAAAGTTAGGGGTATTTTGGAGTTATATAGCAGAAAACGAATAAATTGGTATCATCTGCAGTTTATATATTTTATTACATTATTCCTCGGACCCAAAGGATTCTTTGGAGAAAAAATATATGAAGACCACTGGGGTCACCAATACAATTTCGTAAATTAATGAGTCCTTCTGTAGCACATGTGAAAATCATACACATTTGGCACATTATCCTGATAAATATGGCATTCTGGAGCTAAGGAATTCTTCACATGACATTTCTACTGCAGGACTTCACATAAAGCTTGGCCACCTGTTGGCAGCAGGACTTTGACTTACAGGACGGATGCCAGTTTTTCATACGTTTGACAACGAACAAGTCTGGTGTTTAGAAGATACACATTGTTCCAAGAGGACCATGGTTTAACAGTATCGCTGTTCACTGGGAGGATCTGCTCAATTATCCTGTCCCGCTGTGGTGCTTAATGAACCGCAGACAGTCGACTGAAACGATGTTTGAGTTTTATTAATCACGGTCAGCTCTAATCAGGAGTGCAATGCTTATGCCTCATCATACCAATGGCCTGCCTCCTCGGTACCAACAATGCTGAAGAATAACACAGCAGTTATTGAATCTATTCCCTGTGCGATGTCGATCCGGAAATCTGTCAGGAAACTAGAATAAATGTGTACAAAATGACTGGTAAATTGGTAAAGTTTAGGTGACCCCAGTGGTCCTCCTTAAATTTATCTCTAAGGAATCCTCTGGAACAGATTTGGAACAAATGCTTTTTTTACTGTAGATGAACTGATGTAATCAAAATATGAATTAGAAATATCACCAATCGCTTTGCTTTCTGTTATTTCACAGCAAACCCAAATATCCCTAGCTTTTTGCCACGTATATATTCATTACAAAGTAAGTAAGGGTGCAAAGATCAGGAATCGATACAATCAAGTACCACACCTGACAAGTCAACTCATTTTACTCTAGGTACTAGATTTTAGAGATCCAAATTCTTGTCCCATGGACATCGCTTTTAAATAGAGCCGATCGCAATTATCATTTTACTTTGAGACAAGCATGCTATTTCTGTCAAGGAGATTTGAGTTAACGAGAGCCACCTTTGTGTATTTCAGACTTCTAGCAATGTTGGAGATCAAGAGGATAGTGTTGTGTGCTCTGGCAGTCCTATGTTCCTGTAGTATAGTAACCGAGGCAGCGACACAAACAGATATAAAAGACGAAAACAAGTAAGATTTATTCAAGTTCCCTTTAACCCTTTTCATACAGCGAAACCCAGATGAAATGTCACATTTCATCAGGGTGTGCACTGATTGCTAAGTTTAAGTGGATATATCTTTCAAAAGCTCTTACTTGCACGATTTTGTTCCTGTATAAACAAGAATAGCTTTTTATCAAGGAGACGGATACCTTTGGCCTCATTGTTGAATGAACAATTTATACATCTCACATAGATCACTTTACGTCCCAACAATCAGCTTTTTAGCAATCCGCAGCATGCTTACCAGTCTTTTTAGAGTTACATCCTGGTTTGATACCGTTTGCAATAGTGTGGCATGCTGCGATCAATCATTGCTTTATCTTCCAAGGGCAGACCAGTTGCTAAACTTGGTCCCTGCGGACAACAGTAAACAACTGATCAGCCTGTGCAGAGCCTTTGCAATGCTCGCTTGCTTTTTTAGTGGTTCAGACTTGCAAAGCGCAACTTATAATTTGCAACAGATGGCAATTTCAAATTTTGCTGCTTTTTCAGAAAAAAATAAGGCATGATAGCAGACGATTCTCATGAAATAGCATGCCCGTTTTTGCAATTTGAAATGTTTGGTCTGCTCAGTCGGGATTGGCGCTTTAAGGGTTAAGTGTGATTTTGTTTTGTACTACAAATGAAAGAGATGAATTAAAATTCTCCAAAATAATTTATCTGCAGTCTTGTCGAACAAAGATGTAACCAGACATGAAAAATATGCAATATTTCCATATGTCAATGATCTGTATCGATTTGTAAATGAAACTGGTCAATTTATTGGAATTGTTAGTAAAAACGTTAACTTAAGTTTTCACAATTAATCTTCTGCAGATATTTTTCACAATTAAAATTAAAAAAAAAAAATCTTTCAAGAATACTATCAGAGTCTCAAACGGTTTTAATCTAGATCTGTAGCTATCGAGTATCTATAAATAATCCGTCTCTGGAGATAGCCAAACCTTAACAGTGATTTGTATTACAGTATTAAGCGATAGGATGATGATCATTTCTACGCTCAAGTATTTTTGTGGTGTAATGCCACATATAGTCTAGGTCTAGACATATTTCATTGAATAGGTAATTTGCATATTCAAATATTAAAGATCTCAAAGGCCAAGTCCGGGCGTGATATGTAAATCTTCAGTCCAATTCAAATAAATAATACATTATTTGTGAAAAGTGTACATTATGACTTTGTGAAAAGTGTACACTTGATGCTTCTGCTGCACTGGAAAAAGAACAGTTTGATAATATTACCTGGGGGTTACTTGAGTTACAGACAAGGGAATACATACACAAAATTCACCACAAAAGGCTTGCAGAATTATAGAGATTATCAACATAGGATTCTGGGCGACATAAGTGAAAAATACCTTTAATCAATGTGAAATACTATTTTGGGGTCTGGAATATTCAGTACTTACTATTGTGTTTGATCGATAACTATCATTGCGGTCGGCCATGGCCGGCCACTTATATAAACATCATTCAAAACACACATCAAATTCAGGTTTCGACCAAACCTTTATGCCATGCTCATGCTATATTTTATTCGCTGCCGAACAACGAGTGGGGTACCAAATATCGTGGGTTGACCTACAGCGCGAAGTAAACTGTCCGTGAAATCTGTAGGGCTACCTATAGCGCGAGGCAAGCTTGTTTACGAATTTAAATTTCACAAAGAATGCGTCAATTTGTCCAGTCGCTTATATAAACGCAATAAGTATTAGCTTTTCAAAAAAGCTGGCGAAATAAAGGTCCCAAAGTCAAAACGTCCTTGATTGGCAAAGAGTGCGAGCGAACTTCACATCAGTAAACGTACTTATGTGATTGTCATCCACATTTGATCACATAGATTTACTATGAACTCAGGCACTGTCTTATGACGGTCATGACAAACAGGTTTCATGCCCCCGAAGGGAGGCATATAGTAATCAAACTGCCTGTCCTTAGTGTCCTAAGTGTTTGAGTGTTCATATCATATCCGGAGTATATCTCCTATATTATTTTAGGTAGGAATGCCAAATTCGTGTCTTAATGTATTTAGGGTCATGGAGCGTCACACACCTTTACCACTGCCATCAGATCTAGAAAAATCGTGCCACGAGCATAAGTTTTAGGAATCCCAAATTTGGTTTGTGAACAGTAACAAATCACAGTTCAGATGTTAATATTCAGAGCTTAGAATAAATCTACATGGACGAGCTCTAGAAGTTCAAAATGGGAGCATGCAGTGGGCAAGAATACATACAATGATAGGGCTAAACGACTGCTAGCTTTTTTGAAAAGCTAATACTTGTCAATATAAACAATCTTCCCAGTTTGTAACACTGAAAGCAAATATGAGCGTGACTCCCAGCGCGCATGCGTAGCAATAACATGTGCTTTTGTGTGTAGACCTTGGTAAGAGCACAGAGGAGTCTCTTTGAGCACAATATTATCGCTGTGACGTCAGTAATATTATTTTAACAGAATCTTCATACCTGTAAACAATGAGTCGCATTGCTACAGGGAAAGCAGGTAAATTGATTAACATATATCTCGTTCACCTATCAATTCCGTATACAAATGCACTTTACATACGCTATTTTCTGTCAATAAAGAATAAACCAAATATGACTAAATGGGTTATACATTTAATAATAACACATGATTATATAAGAAATATTTTTGGGGGAGCACAGTAGCTCAGTGATAGATTGCTTGACTCAAGAAAACACCAGTCCCACTCCCCAACCACCACACCCAGACCGTCAGTTATATCTAATGGTTCTTTCAATGAAAGGCACATCCTGTCGGCGTCTGGTTCCAATGTACTACTATTGCGTTATATGCACTGCTTTTGTTACCCCCAGTTCTTGCTGGGCGGGCAATAAAGTTTCTAATTCCAAAGCTGCAGTAATTATCTTGTCTATTTTTGTTTAGATGATATCGAGCTTCTGAAAAAGTATTTATCTTGTTTTGCACCAAACACCCATCCATTTAATCTCCTCCACCTATCTTTTTAAAGGTATTTCTTGTTTGAAATATTTTACATATGGTCAGGTCACAGGTCTCAGTGACACGTCATGACTGGATATTTAGTTATCAAATTGTTTTTTTAAAATATGCAGCAAACGTGAATTAAAACATTTATGAATTGTTGAGTGAGTGACTAGCAATGTCACAAACATAGGCTTATCTGTACTTAAGCTGTTCATGCCTTTAGATAATAGTGCATAACAAAAATAATGTTCAACCAATGGGACGGTTCTTTTGAGCGCCCAAAACAAATGTTTAAACTGGTGGGTAAGAAAATATTCAATTTTTACGGGTTTTTTGTTGTTGTTATCTGGACTTATGACTGTACACATAATTATGACACGTAGGTTTGCTGGTGATGTGGTTTATGTTTATTTCAGTTTAGCACATCACTTAAACACAGTACAAGACAGCCTAGAAGTGTTGTCTCGCTCCATACGAAGTGCCAAGTCAGATCTTCTTAGAAGGCAGTAAGTACTACCTTAGTGTGCTTGTGGTTGCGCAAATATGTTTCAAACTATTATATTGTTCATATAAATAACATTGAACCCTTGTCGCTGTATTAGTATATAGGCGTCAAATTCAATTGTGTTATTGATAGCAAAATATCTAGTCTAAAGCGTATAAAAGCTGGCCACTATCAGTCCGCCAGCGTAACGTCACTAGAATGGTGAGCCAAGAGTGGCCCAACACAGCATGCTGGATGGGGAGTGATTTCGATACATGGGAGTATATATAATAGCTGCTGGTTTCATCTGAGAGGGTTCACAATAATTGTGAATTGCCTGATTTACAATATTTGTGAATGCTTGGTTTGGATAAGACACAGGTGTTTGGCCAGGTACGGTGTTGACATCTGTGATTGATACGTTTATGTTTTTTATAGGAAATTCTGACACCAGTTGGTTATTGTTTCTCAAATGGCATATTTATTAGCATGTCAATTCTGATGGGATGTTTTAACACTTTCGAAAGGTCACGATGACAGATGTTACTTAGTTTGGTAAAATCACATAAGCCCAATAAATATATCATGTCATTTCTGACATTGATTTGCAGAATTGTGCAATACATTTAATCATATGACCTTTGGAAAATTGCGCAACTGGTGTGACTATAAGTCACTTTTGTATCTTCTGATTGGTTGGGTATAAATGGACGCTTACCTATGTAGAGGGCGCTATATAGTAAAGTTGAAATATGATTGGTTAGAGATGATTTCATTAGGTTGCGCTGTGGTCAGCCTCTATCACGTGACTTCATGATATATAAGATGAAACCCAGTTTCAGAGCCTCAGATTTTGAATAGATATTTTGGAACGTTGTGTTATAGTTAGATTGTAGAAGTACCTTAGTTAGACTTAAGAAGATTTAATAAAATTATAAAATTGTTAAAGTTGTTGCTGAAATTTATAAGACTTAGAAATTCTAAAAAAAAACTTTGAAAACACAACGTGAACTTGAAGATTAGAATCAAATACTTCATTACAAGTACATGTAACCCACTATTGTCTATGTTCCTGAAATGACACAATACATGATAGTAATGCGCATACATGTACTTCAAGAATGACACGTTTTCAACTTTTTTCTCTTGTACGGCTATTTGCTGCTGCTGCTGTTGTTGTTGTTGTTGCTTTTGTTGTTTTTGTGTGTTTTATCATTATTTTTGTTTGTTATTACGTCCCAGATAACAATGGTTCAGTCATGTCCGGACGATTCCCTGTCTTCCTGGGTTGAACCAGTACTTAACAGCGGATAACTTGAGTTTCTTGCTCAAAGACACAACACAGTGACTCCGCCGATGGTGAGGAGTCTCGAACTAGCAACCCTTAGATCCCCTGTCTAACGATCTACCAACTGAGCCACTGTGCTCCCTGTAGACTTGAAATCGTCCTAACAGTTAAAATGTACCAATGCTAAGTCAATACCTCGTACTAAGATGAAAGTATCCTCTCTAATAGCACATTAACTCTATTAAACTGTTTGGACGTTACAGTTTTAGCTTTCATTAGGGTATTAGAGAAGAGAAAATGTGTAAATCTATACTATTATTGTGACTGAAACGACTGCACAAGTCTACACTGTATGAGGCAAATGCAATTGTGTGATTGATAGCTAAAGAGGGCTATCGATAACCCACTATTGCCTATCGTCCCAAAAATGGCTAAATTATCTGATAGTAATGCGCAGTTTTCAAGAATATACACATTTGTAACCTATTATTTTATACGGCTATTTCCAGCAGATTATAATTTTAAGTATTGGATGAAAAAGATGCTGATCTTTAATTTAATATGGGCCTCTGTCCTCTAGGGTTTGCGGATAAGAAAGGCACAGAGCAGCCTGATGCGTACAGTCTGATCTGATCAGTGCCTTTGTTTTGTTTTTGTTTTTTGCTTATTGAAAAGTATCATATCTATATCTGCTACGAGAGAAATTTTAACCGTCTAACTAGTCTCTGTAGCTGAGCAGACTGGTTTGAACTTGTTTTTTACGGAAACCACGATTACATGCGAGCATGTTTTCTCACCTATATTTGTCTGGAACGTCTTTGTAGCCAGAAAATCAGACGCTGTGACAGCCATATTTGACCATTGCCGGATAAAAAAAAACTGCTTGTTCGTTTAGAGAAGGACACGAACTCCTTTTATGTATGCATAAACCAGTGCTTTGGCAAACAGTGAAGACCAAGACAAAAAAATCCTTCAGGATAGATTTACTAGTGGGGCCCCCAGGGGCTTTGGGGATCTGGGGAGAATGATAATTTATTATTTGGGAGCTGGGGAGCACTGGTAATTATTTTCAGGGATTTTGGGAGCAAGCTCATAGTTTGGGGGATTTAGGGAGTCCTGCAAAAAGTAAAAAAAAAACAATCTCACCTTAAAAGAAAAGCCTTCATTTCGATTGATTTTTTCAAAAAAAAAAAATCGGCTTCTAGGGGGGGGAGCCCCCTAGACCCTCTTGGATATCTAAGTGTATTTACTTTCGTGCTAACATGCTAATCTGGATTGGTATTCATGACTGATATGGCAAATAATTTTTGCTATTGTGGAAAATTACCCTTGAAATTGTTGATTTTAGGTTGATGATAACGTATTTTGGGACACTAAGAATGCGCCAGATTGCACCATTTTAATAAAAAATCCGGACCCCCAGAAGCCTCCATTTATTTTTACATTTCTTTTGCTTTTGGGAGCTATTGCCCCCAGACCCTCCTTGTAAAATGTGAATGTATTTACTTTTGTGCCAAAGTGCGCATCTGGATTGATCTTGGAGAAAATATGGCACAAAATTTGGGATTTTGGGATGTTGATTATCCAAAAAATTGTTGATTTTTAGGTTGATAATATGTAACTTAATTTGGAACGCTCAGAATGCACGAGATCGCACCATCTTATCAATTTTTTTCGGCCCGACCCCCTTAACACAAGTGATAATCAACATTATAACAGGGCTACCTTCGCATCTGATATGTAATTCTCTATCTTGGTAACAAGATATTTTTTTATTAAAACATTGATGAATGCTGATCAGATATATACTTACTTCTTGAAACTGAAGTTAAACTTACAGCAATTAAAAACAACACTTTCTATGGTTACAAAAAAATGCTTTCATTTTGTCTAAGAAAATCTAGTTTCATCTATTGGAAAAAAACAGCCCCACCAGAAAAAAACAAATGGTCTAGTTGTCCCTAATAAAAAAATTTTATCTAGAGAGACATTCCTCCATACCTACTCTACCAGGTACAGCAACATAATTTTAAGGATGACCATATACTTTGAGCTATATATCATGCATTCCATTAAAATAATTATATATCGTTTATTCCGTGGCCAAGGACTCTCTATTTATAGAGAGTTCCTGTCCGTGGCTAAGCCCTATCTTTAAATGCATAACGTAAAATAATAAGTGAATATTCAGTCATCTGCTCGTGTATAGCTTCATCGTTTTTAAGTATGTAATTTTATCCTATAAAAAGAAAATCACATTTAAGGGAGAATTGGCTTTTATTCTTGAGGATTTGGGGAGAAGCTGAATTAATTTTAAGGATTTGGGGAGCGAAAGAAAAATATTTTCAGGGAGCTAAGGTTCTTTCTTTCAGAGATCTGGGGAAATCAATGCATTATTTTCAGGGATCATGGGAGCACAGACCCACCTGGGGGGCCTCACTAGTATATGGGACAGTACACGGGACTTTGGCACTTATTGCATACGCTCCAATGCTTCTAATAAATGCTGATGTATCCAGCAATACTAGAGGTCTAAATCTATCTTATTCCATACTTCGTGTGTGCAAGTAGCGAAGACTAGAGATAGAGACGTCATACATTTTGCTCGCCAATGCGATAAGTAACGAACTCCTATGCAAAGGCCTTCCTTTGTATAGTCCAACAGCAATAATATTTATCCATAGCAAAGATATTTGTAACTCACTATTTTTAGAACCATACATGCATTTTAAAGTATTTAAAATGTATTCTGCACATACCAATAGGAAGGAAATTCGTAGAATAGTGGATGAATCATTTTTATACTGCCAGGGAGGTTGCGATTTCGAACCACGTCACCATACTTTTATTCATTATTGCTATACTATTGTTTTAATATACATATGTAATTTCTAATCAATTCACCTCAGTTGCTGAATATCGCTTTTATGAGAGCAAACAGTCCATACCCTGTTAAGATGGCACATTCCTTGCAATCGTGTATAGGACTTCGTGTTTTCTAATGTCTAATTTTGAGGAACGCTTTTGTCCGAATATGGTTAAAGGATACGTATGACAATATGATGAAAAAGAAATGAATGCATTGGTGGGATTCAAACCAGCACATAATGGAAAATGAATGGATATTTTTGCTGGTGGCTTCAATACCTACTGAGCTATCCATGCTGACAAAAATGGATTTCAATAGCCAGACCTGACTTCTGGATATGCAACCCAAATGTTTTGGTTTCAATGTTTAAAAACAAACAAATGTAAACATAGTCACCAGAGCTTGTGCGAACTATACAATTAACCATCCACAAGTCATTGTATAAAATCAGATGGAATAATGGGGTTATGTGAACGTGCTCATGTAAACTGTTTGGTTTTGCTTTGTTTATTATTATTTTTAGGGGGGTGTGTTGGTTTTTATTGTTCTATTACAAGCATCTTTGTACTTTGTTTTCTCTTTTTTATATACATATATTTTTGTGAAACAATTTGGGGCAAGATTCCGCCACTGCATGAATTCGTTTCAACACACACGAGTGAGAAGCATACAGCTAATAGGACAGTTTGAAAATTGATGTGTCCTGATAACTGTGAATGGTATCAAAATGTCTTCCTCTCACTTCAATTTCCAGGCTTTATTGGATAACGAGAATGAAACGTCTCATTTTGCTAGAAAACTAGAATCAAGCTTTATATATAATTTCTGTAGAAATGTTATTATTATCATTGTGCGTCTATCAAAGTAGTATACTGCTTGAATATCAAAAGCGTGACGTCAAGGACCAGCGATCTATGCACTTTGTGTGCTCAGTTAATTTGCATAAAAGGACAATGTAAGGCCTAGCTACCCTATGTACAAGCACATTGTTTTAAACTGACCAAGTTTCGGTAGCAACCAGTAAGTAATCGTTGTCTTAAAGAAGATGTGAGTTTCTAGAAATTAAGTTGAAACCTGAATTAAGCAATTTAAATTTAGATAAAGTGTTGCTCTTTTTGATGCATATATGGAACCGATTTCTTTGATTTTCGAGTCGGATAGTTCTGAACGTAGGTCTATATGCGTCAGAATACACACAGTTTAGCAGTTACCTCTCATACTAACTACATTGTTGATAAACGTTGCCTTTCTCACGCATGTGCCTTTATCAGGTCATCATGGCGTTGTACCCTTTGACTGACGTTGAATTGACATGAAATCGATAATTACGTCATAATCGCCAGTATGAAGAGTCAACCAACTTGTGAACTGATACAT
The DNA here is from genome assembly GCA_964019695.1 of Loripinus fragilis. Taxonomy (NCBI): domain Eukaryota; kingdom Metazoa; phylum Mollusca; class Bivalvia; order Lucinida; family Lucinidae; genus Loripinus; species Loripinus fragilis. The sequence continues at coordinate 4,302,410 of OZ026519.1, forward strand.
TTATGTTTTTTGATATCACGTTCATCAGGCTCGTGATTCAACAAGCGTTCTCGAAGCCTTGCCTGGTAAACGTGATACTGAAAGATGTTCACCTAGTACTCTCTATTTAGCTGTAAGGCTACCTGTCATATTGATGCATTGTTGCAGGTTGTGTGTCTTTATCAGGTTATCATGACCGTAGCACTTTTTGAATGACGTCGTCAATAACGTTGAATCGGCACGAAAAAACAGCAATTACGTCATAATCGCTAGTTGGAAGAGTGAACTAACTTGTAAATTGATAAAAAAAAGAATACCAGGTCCGCGTCTTCTGATATTAAGTTTACCGGGCTCGTCTTCGAGAACGCATGTTGGATGGCTCTGCAAGCCTCGTGATTCAACAAGCGTTCTCAAAGCCTTGCCTGGTAAACTAGATATCAGAAGACGCTCGCATAGAGTAGTCTATATATACTTAAGGAATAAAGAAACACAACAAACACTTCGAGTCACTGTAAGCATACAATATGATGCAAGGTTTTAGTGCAAATGATATTTATCCATAGGAGCAGTATGTGTCCGTCAATTACAGCAGGTTCAACTTAATTATCGATTACGTAATCATTTTGGTATGCGCGTAACCAACCTGACCCCCAAGTAAAATGCTTAAACACGGTCAATTAAAGCAAAGTTTGAATCAGCCATCGGTTTATCGTTTTAAAATGTCTTGGCATAGATTGCAGATCAAGGAAATGATCAAATGGCGAAGTTTCTGTAGGATTCTGAAACGACTTAACGTCATTAACGTCAACTTTGAATACTGCGTGAAACGCGTAAACTTTCTTTTCTGCTTGAAATTTATTCATTACAATGACGTTTTGTTCAAGAATAATGACTTGAGATCTTCAGACGTCAAAAAACCTCAATTCTGACGTCAAAATTCGATATCCTACGTTATAATGGGTCCCATGATGTTTATGTGTTTTTCTGATGATAAAATGGTCCAGTGACAAAAGTTTAGGTTACAGTTAACTAGTTTGGTTTACACTCTCGGCATGTAACTGTTTTTTTCTCTTGCATTATGCCGTGTTTTGTTTGGTTAACGTCAATATAAACACCTTACCAGCGTATTTCTACGGTATCTGAAAAGTCAGTTTTTCCCAAGAAAGCATGTTCTGATGTCTCTAGGTTTATCTTATCCCGTATATCCACCAGCGACCCAAACGATGGCTCTAAAAGACGTTTATCGCTTATTCACTACCATTGTGTATCTTGCCATTCAAGTAGCGTGTTTTGACGCAATATTTGACTGCATTACGAATTTGATTGGACGTTTGTTTAATTTGCAAATTGTCAAGTCGACGCCAAATAACCAAACATGGAAAAGACGGGTATTTTTATCTTTATTCTGACGTTAACGTCACATTTTACGTTTTCATATGTTTTCATCTTGTAGCGTAAAATGTAGCGTTAAAATGACGTTTTGGTATTTCATCACATGCTATAAATACTCAATAAGATATCTTCAAAAGAGATTTCACCAAACCGTCATATAAACAAGCAAAAATTATATTTTTGTCTGTTGCGTTTCTTTATTCCTTAAGTATATATAAATGTATGCAGATAAAGTCTAAGACTAAATTTAAGACATTTTGCTCCGCTGTAGTAGTCAACATTATGTGTTTAAGGAGGCTTATGTGCATGTGCGAATAAAACCAACATTCGTGTGCTAGCAAATTGGCGATTTCCAACCGTGTACCCATTAAATTTCAATATGTCTACATATTTATTAATAGCATTAGTAAACGAGCCGGTCACTGATAAATACCACTGGGGCCTTAAAAACTATTCATCACTTTATCTGAGTGTGCAGCGAAGACGTTGGTCAAACAGTACGGATACACTTAGATTGCCTTCTGATACTAAAATTTAAAGTGCCATGCTATTTATGCCAATAATACTCGTCTGTTATAAAGTGCCATTTTTCAGCTTACAGATTGTGCAGCATGTTTAAGACTATGTGTTTCAAATCTTTATTTGGTTTGAGGATTTATCTTTCTTGTTGTCTCCTCGTAATTCTAGTTTCCTTAGCATAGCTGCAAAGAGGTTTTCGCCATTAGAATTAATATTTCATAGAATGACACTGCATTATTATTGTACATACACAGGTATAACAGTTCAGATAATTCTATGATATTGTTCTTATGTAATATTGATTGATAAAATAAAATGTTGTTTAAACCAACAGTTCAGATAATAGCTGTGTTGCCAAAACACACGGCAAAGACGTCTCCAGTCTGATCAGAGAAGTTTTGTTCCGCTTCTTAAGCCAGTTATTTATTGATACCTATGATAACATAATCCAGATATTCAATTGAAAGATTCAGCACTAAAGTCCAGTTAACATTTTGTCAAACATTTGACCCTTATGCAAACATAAAGTACTTATAAATGAGACCAGTGAAATGATGTTTTTGAAAACCGTCAGAGTGTCAAGCAGTCTGAATCCAATTCAAACCTGGCGTTTAGTCGGATCCGTTTAGAATCCACCCTATTGCAAATGTTATCTGCAGGCGACAAAAGTCGCCACTAGATGAGTTTCCCTCGATACAGACGTTGAAAAAAAAAAGAGAACATTTTTTATCAGTTACCTCTCATATTAACTGCATTTGATAAACGTTGGTTATCGACACAAAAATCGATAATTACGTCAACAGTCAACCTAGATAGAATAACAGGTTTGTCTTTTTTGTGTTTGTGGATCATTTATGTTATTTCTGTCTTGTTTTGTTAGGCTTTCATGCACGTCTGTTGATGCCTTGTGGTCACCAGCTGGGAAAAGGCTGACCTCTTGGCTCTCGTTTGTGACGTCGAATTGTGACGTTGTCACTTTCCCATTGGTATCCTAGGTCAGGTGTAGTGCTTGATTGTATCGATTCCTGATCTTTGCCCACTTTCTTATTTTGATATCAAGTTTACCAGGCTCGGCTTTGAGAACTCATGTTGAATTGCTCGACAAGCCTCATGATTCAACAAGCGTTCTCAAAGTGTTAAGCCACGCGATTCAACAAGCGTTCTCAAAGCCTTGCCTGGTAAACTTGGTATCAAAAGACACTCAACTAGTATTCTGTTTATACGATTGCAGGCTAGACGAATGCCAGGAACTGGGACCAATGAGCAATGACATATGTTCACTGTTTGTAATGGACGGTACGGGGGACCAGACTGATTTGGTTGATCAACTAGTGCAGGAGCCTTATACACCGGGGAAAAGATCAGTCAGAAATATTGTAGAGACAGACAGACGGAAAAGGTGAGTCTGATATCTTCTATAACGGTCTGTTCCTTTCGAAACCCCTGATTACTAGTATATCATGTACATTGACGAACACTAAAAGACCAATTATTTATTGATAGCTACATGTTTAGCATAATATTTGTTCTGCTCGAACATTTTTAATGCCGATCTTGCTCTGGTAGCGGACTTGTATATTGCTTCTTGAATTCTAGAGTATGTCTTATTTCTCTTTAATAACAACTTTTATGGTGTCAGAACCAAAAGGTAAACATGTGCAAACACATAACCCCAGATCAGCGTGCTCCTATTGGGGACAATCTGATTAGGAACCCTAAAATTTGCTTGCTCTGTTATGCTCAGACAAATATTTATTGACAAGGACTGAATAGTGGAATATTCCACTTTAGTAGATCGACACTCTAACGCTTTGCATGTTGGGTATTTTTTTCATGTTTTTGTCGTCATCCGCTGACTTATTTATAAAATTAAATTATACTTTTCAAGACATTCTTTCAGGAACACTATCAGAGTGTCAAACGATTTGGATCCAGATCAGTAGGGACGTTCTCTCGACCCTTGATCTGAGACAAACCCGTTTACAACGTTTATCAGTAGACGCAAAAGTCGCCCCTAACATGGACAGGGTTAAGAACCTGTAATAATACAATACAGTAAAACTATAATAAAACCTGTTGTATAGATAATTTCCTGATCGTTTGTGTTGGTTGACATTTACTTGCAGATTATTAGACGATTTATACAGAAAAGAAACCATGTTAAAACAACTAGAGAGCGTAATAGACGATGCTAAAGATAATATGCAACAAGAACGGTAGGTTTCTAGAGATTTATATGTTACATTACCGGGTATATGGGCCCAGTAGCTTCATTTAGGTACAAATTGTAGGGGCCTCGTTGCGACAAAACCTGTCTTCGAGGTTTTTGAAAAACCGAGAGTCAAACTGGTCCATTGAGCTACAGAGACTAGCTAGAATATTGAAGTTTTGCTTGAAGCAATTTTAAATATGCTAGTTTCCAATAAGCGAATTACAAAGGCGCTGATCAGACTGCGCGGATGCGCAGGCTTGTCTGCGCTTGTGTTGTTTGCAAACTTCCGAAGACAGATTTTCTCGCGTCGAGGCCCAATTAGTAAAAATTATAGTACAAATTATTTCAGAGGAAAGTGACATTCAAAATATAAACTCAGGTCTTTGGATCATGACTCCTATAGCTAGCACTTGTCCAATATCCAAATTCCACAGTTTACTCTCTTGTGACCCTTCTTATAGTAATGTGAATGTAGATCCAACTCTTTGATACAACATATGGTTCTGTCCTGCGACGTGTCCACGGTAGTGTGATGCTCGTTAACTTTGTTGTCAGCTTCTCAGTAATCAACATATGTAGCCATCAATAAGCATATTATACAAGCCCATTTTGGACCAATACTTATCACGTATATGAAAAGGTGTTCCTTTATCGCTCATACATGGTTCCCCATTGAGAAAAGGCGTATACTCTTTGGTTTGAAACCCAATATACCTTCCATACTTTATGTTTTAGGCCAACAGTGAAGGCTCTGACGAGACTGTGCAGCCGCACAGTCTCGTCAGAGCCTACACTGATTGCCCATGCGACTAGAACCAATTTTCGTGGGCTGGACTATTTGTTTGTTAATCATAGTATCGCTATAGCTTCACTTTGCGCTAATTTGAATCCCTGTAACAAGACAGACGATTCAGTATGTGTCGCTTGCACCATTATAAAGAGATCCATTGTATAGCGGGTGACAATATAAACTTCAGCCAGCGCAATAATCAAGCTTTTACAAACTCAAACAAAGCATAAAACAGACACAAAACATTTAATTGGAATCTGCCCGCCTAGACCAGTCTTGGAATAGAACTAATTGAGGCCAAACAAGTCGCAATCACTTCAGTTAGAAACGATGCTCTCTCTCTCTCTCTCTCTCTCTCTCTCTCTCTCTCTCTCTCTCTCTCTCTCTCTCTCTCTCTCTCTCTCTCTCTCTCTGCGTATGTGTGTGTAGCCCCCGTCTGATTAAAGTTTTCAGAAGGTTTGCTTAAAAGATCAAATCTAACCAGGTACTTTACCTCGTAGTCAGTCATGTGGCCTCTCTTATAGAACAACCTATGCCCAAAGCATGGTTTAGTATTTTAACCGTAACCCTCGGATACGTTGTCTTGATATTTGATGTTACACTATTGGAACTAAGTAAGGGTGCAAAGCTCAGGAATCGATACAATCAAGTACCACACCTGACCCAGGATACCAATGGGAAAGTGACAAACTCACAGTTATACACCACAAACGAGAGCCATGAGCACAGCCCTTTCCCAGCAAGTGACCACAAGGCACAGATAAACAGACGCACACAAAAGCATAACAAACACAAGGCAAAAAAAACCCTAAAAGATCCACACAAAAAATACCGCCTTGGAACTGTCAGTAATTATTTTACTGGAGGGCTTAAACCGGTTACACGGCGCCAACCTCACCCTAAATTCAGATGTGGATCAAGACACATAGATATTTGGTTTGCATGAAAGACCCCTAACTTATCAATGCATCATTTTCCAGAACATATAAATCAAGATATAAAAAAGAGATAAGCAAAGATGAGGACTCAACACTAAATAAAACTGAATATTCAAGCAAAAGAAATCCAACAGTTAAATCACGGTGGGCCAGACAAACAGCCAAAGCATCAGGAAGCCAAAAGTGCAATAAAAGTGGGACTATAGCAGCTGCTTCTTCATTGTTAAAGAAGCAGTTTGATCAGAGCCCAAATTGTTTACTTAGGGGATAACTGTATTCAAAATTTGCAATTTTGGGAGGTGTATCGTCGGATATATGGTCTGAAATTTAGTTTTACTGTAACACGCGAGCGGAGCCGTAAAACGTTATTTCCGTCTGTATATCCGATGATACTCGTATTACTCCCAAAATGAAAATTTTGAATATGGTTATCCTAATTTCTAATGCAATTCTACAGTCTCGTCTCAAGTTAAAGCGCTGCAAGCCGCATATAGCCGCACGTCATCTAACGAAATGTCACGTAATTAATGACGTCAAACTATTTCCGCCAGTATATCGCAGAATATATTGTCGCAATTTTTTGAAGTTATCCAATCAAACGTCGCGTTACAAAAGCAAGTGCATATGTAAGCAAAAACTAGACTGATTTACCAATGGGAACTCTTAAGAATAGTAAATGAGTATGATCAGGAAATACCACAATCACAAACTGCAGACAACCCCGTGGCACCGCGAGGAAGAGCCGCTCAACCATCACGAGACACCAGGAAGACAAATTAAGCAAAACAACCCATCAAGATGATTGCAATACAAGAATGGACATAAAGTAACGTACAACAAAACATAAAACCTTCTCCACTGAAACCAGTGGTCAGAATTAAGAATAATTTGGCAGAAATGGTCACTAGGTACCCTTCTTCAAAAATAGCTAAAAAATTGATCCGTCAAAAAATATGGATGCTAGGGGCCGTGGCTTATCGCAATAACAAAAACTTTGAAGGTTTTCTCCTCGGAAACTGGTGGTCAGATTTCAAAATAATTTGGTAGAAGTAATCACTGGATAACCTTCAACAAAAAAGGAGCGTAGCCAGTTTCCCTTGTGTGCCTATATAAGACACTTTAAAAATCTACTCCTCTGAGACCAGTGGTCAGAATTAAAATTGATTCGGCAGAAGTGGTTATTAGGTGACTCTACGAATAAGCTAAAAGAAATTTGATCCATAAAAATACATGGTTGCCAAGGCGATACCAATGTCTTTTAAAATCATCTGTGAAACCGGTGGTCAGAATTTAAAAAGACGACTTTCTACAAAAATAGCTAAAACAAATTTGATTTATCAAAAAAATAGCCACCAGGGGTGTGGCCCGTTTCCCTTATGTATCTATCTCATGTGAGCAATTAAGACTCGTCTTGACCTTCTCGTTAAACTCCTCATTTGGTCATATACTAGAATGTATTACAGTAGAACCTGTCTTAAGCGGTCACTCAAAAATAGACAGAACAAAGGTCTTAATGGCAAATTGTAGCTTAATGAAGGTCGCAAATATTGCAGAATGCTCCCTTTGGAGCATTCTGCAATATTTTGAGCTGCATTAAGTGATAATGGGTCTTGAACCCCATTTTTTGTCTTTTTGAGAGTGTCTGTTTTAGACAGGTTTTACTATACATTTAAATCTAATTATTACAGGAAAAGAAGTTGCAATCTGAACCTAGGATTCCACTGTAAAACAGAACAATATTCACAGATAGCTGATATGTACAACTGGCTTCAGAGCTCCTTAAGTCCTGGCAGAAGAAAGAGATCAGTCTCACAGGAAATAGTACCTTCTCAGCAAGAATGGTAATATAACAGACCTAACGAGGGGAGGCAATCTACCCTCTGGCGTCTGTACTCATTTTGTTTTCAGTGATCAGTTCAAGCCCTTGTCTTTCTGAACTCAGATCTGTCTATTTTAAAAAAAAAGTTGATCCAGATCAGTTGGTAACGAAGCCATCTAATCAGGATCCACACTGTTTTCATCTCTGATTGAAAAACATGCTGACAGCCGGAAAGCTGCAGGTTAGCAGGATAAAAATTGGGGAGGAGTGTATTACACAGAAATATTCAAAATTGCACGCATAAAGGATTTTAGGTTATTGACCATTTTTTGACAGACTGCATTTCTTGATCGTGGCTCTCGTCGTCAACAAGTGACCATAGATGTCACACAGGGGGCACTTTGAAATAATAGCAGCCAACCAACAACAAGAGTTGGTTGCTGTTACAACTAGATGCTCTGTTCTGTTCTATTCATCTGCAGTATGAAGGCATGCTTTTTTCGAAGTCGCTCAGTTCCGGTATATAAGTAAGAACCTTATTCTACTGTTGATAACTGTGCCATGAATATCATTATTATTGAAAGAATACAAAAGTAAAATTGAATCGCGAAAACACCGGTTTTGCTGATAATTATTAGCCATAGTTCAACCCATCAGGAACTTGAGCATTAATGATAGCTCTTTCAAGCAAGCGGCTGTGTGATCCCATGACGTGACATCACAATTCTTATAACGTTACGTCACGAAGTGATAACGTCTTGTCCCAAAGCCAACTGCCACGTGCACCGTTGCGCCTCTGAAAGAGGCAGTAAAAAATTACAAACCTAATTGTATCCATCAGGAACTTCCATTCAAAGGCCCCTGCGACTTTTAAATAGCTTACAGGATAATTTTATTTCCTGATACTCAGAGTGTGGTTTAAAGCCGTTTTAAGCTAGTGAAACTAGTTTAATTCCTCCAGTAATTTTCTTACTGACCGTTCCAAGGCGGTACTTTTTTGTGGATCGTTTTTATTTGTTTTTGTCTTTGGCATATTGCCTTGCCTGTGTCTAACAGCATTGTGGTCATCTGCTGGAAAAGGCTGACCTCTGTGACGTTTTCTTGTGTTTTTGTCACTTTCCCATACGTTGTCCTGGGTCAGATGTGGTACTTTATTGTATTGATTCTTGATCTTTGCCTTCTTCCTTACTTTTTTACTCACACAAGTACCAACTTACAAGAAATACCATGTACTGTGCTATCCACTCAGAACAAAAAAATGTTGGTTGCCTATTAGTTGTGCCTATTTCATATAATATTATAAGCTTGATATGATTTAGCTGCAAACGAAGTATAAAGCGTATCATGCTTGCTTACCTCGTGTTTGGTATTGTGGTCCTGGTGGTTTGTGATGCAAATGAAGTAATTCTATATTCTCTTTCGAAAGCAGTGTCGAAAGTTTGATAATATGGCTGCTGCAATAGGACATATCAAAATTATATTGTTGGTTATGACTATTTATTGAAATATTTTCTACAACAATTCTGTAATGACCTTACAAAATCAAAGCTGTAACGAAAGGGTATGATACGAGGGTTGTTCAAATATGAATACAAATAGCTTCAAAACTTTCTGCACAGATATGCGACGACATAAAGCCATACGGTTCTAGTAAGAATGAGCTGTTCCCTTTAAACTGGCACCAGACATATAGAAAATATAATATATTTTTCGAGTAAAAGCCTTTCACGAGGGTGTCAATTGGGTTTTTCTGATTACCGATTAATGGCCATAAAATTTAATAATTAGAGAAGTATGGCCCTAAATTAAATGACAAGCGATTTTTAGGGAAAATTTTACTGAACGATCCTCGTATGACTCGGATATAATGTGACAGTCTGTCGATTTCAAGCCCTTTTCTACAACAATTCTGTAATGACCTTACAAAATCAAAGCTGTAACGAAAGGGTATGATACGAGGGTTGTTCAAATATGAATACAAATAGCTTCAAAACTTTCTGCACAGATATGCGACGACATAAAGCCATACGGTTCTAGAAAGAATGAGCTGTTCCCTTTAAACTGGCACCAGACATATAGATAAATGATAAGCGATTTTTAGGGAAAATTTTACTGAACAATAATCGTATGACTTGGATATAATGTGACAGTCTGTAGATTTCAAGCCCTTTTCTTTATTTAATCATATGTGTGATATTGATCGATTTTTCCTGCCTTGATACACTACGTCAGTAGGCCTAAACAATGCACTGTTTTAACAACAGTCGAAAACGTTGATTGACCAGTTAATTTACCAATACTAAGTCTTTTTTTAACTTAACCCACTAGTAGTTTAAGTGCTGTGAGCTTTGGTTGAACAGTATTCGGGAGAGGCATTGTGTTTCTAAACATCTATTTTATCAGTGACATTGATAGCTAGATACCGGGGCTAGACAATAAGATTTTAAATCACAAAACACTGATTTTAGTTCTGCATGCTGGGCATGTATATTCGTTAGCCACAGATTTTTCAATTAATAATTTCAACAATTTCTTTCAGTACAATTGGAGCGAACAACAGCTTGGTTCAAAATCGTGGCTGACAAAATGGTGGCCCAGGTCTTGGGTTTTACTGTTTGCAAAGTTATCGATAGAGACCAAAATTCGCCACTTGTGGGAAAGAGTTAAAATATTAATTTAATGGAGAACTAAGATTGCTAATATCATCTAAGAAGATGGATTAGCTTTCTTACTGGTATTAGGAGGATATATCAAAGAAAGTAATCACAGTTTTAATGAATCATTTATAATGACATTAATTCTTTTACAGTTTTCAAAGCCTGAATTCCTGTTATCATGCAATTCTGAGAACATGATATGCATTTTTTTTCTGCTTAATCAAACCATATTATACTCGTATGATGTGAGTCCTTGAACTATTTTGTTGATGTTTTCTGTTGATAGTTTTTCTAATAAAATAAATCATTCAGAAATACATCTTTAATACATCATCGATGTCCTGAAAGGGTTCTATGAGAACAAATAAACATGGTCCATTTATTTAAAGAATATAGATGCTTTTGGAAAAGGTGACTGCAATTTGTGGGGGTATTTGTTCCAACTGGTTTAAGGGGATACTTTTTGAAACATTTTAAGAATATAGGATGCAGAAGATTTCCATTCCATAACTAGACTACTAAAAACAAAATTTCAAGGGGTAAGTGTAGTTCGTAGCAATAGCTTATTTGCGACTATTCAGATCTTATTTCTACAATATTAGATACATGTATGGCCGTAGAGAAGCTTCCAACGAACAACTATACAAATAGTTGGCGGCCATCTTGGTTGTTCGTCAGACCACAGGAGCTTGAAGTTCGATTCTTAAATCACCCCTATAGCCTCAAAACCAAAAGCAAACCTCATATTCAAACTTGGGCGAGAATTTGATAAAAGTAACCCATTTGAATGAAATCGGGCAATTAATGACTTAGTCCACAAAAGAGGACAGACAAAAACCTTAACAAATCTATTATAAATTATGCGTTTTGTCGTGGTTTTACGACTGTGTCACACTGATCAACTTTAAAATTCCATATTGGCAAGCTTGGCTGAGACATATTTAACACGTCCACTTATCTGGAGACATGATTGATTTCAGATAATGCAATGCGCACACCTTTCCCTCGAGTACGCCTGTTTCACAGTTCGTCTGTAATGTGCATTATTCATCTAATTACGGTCGTTACTTTGTGTTATTGTAGGAGTGAGGTTTTGGCTTTTATTGCCACACAATTTAATTACAGTCGTTTCATGTCTAAACGATTTGTAGAGCGATTAACAAGAGACAGAAATGTCACAGTCCTTACACATTATGTGTAACTTTGGAGTCTACAGGTCAAAAGATGATAGTATGGCAGATTTTTTGAAATTGTTAGTTTTCTAAACGCTTTGCTTATATGAGGTAAGCAGAGAAATATTGGTCATTTGTCATTTGACGTCAACAGTACATGTATTTGTCAAAGAGTGCACAACTATTATATGAGCCATGACATGTGATTTCCAACAATGTGGCATTTTGACAAGTGTAGACTCAGACTAAGCTGTGTAGTCTCCTTTCAAGCTTAGAAACTTCAAATGACGTTCGGTCAGTAGCTTAATAATCATAGAATATTCAAGCGACTAGCGAAGGCTCTGATAAGACTGCGCGTATACGCAGGCTTGTCTGAGCCTTTGCTGGTCGCACAGACCATATTGTCGGAAACTTCATGCCATGGCTCAATTGTATTCCATGCACAAGTTCGCTGTAACGGATATTACATAACATGCTTAGACCACATCTGTGTGACAAATTGATGGTGCAAATCTACAATTTTGGAAAACAGTAGATGCTGCTGCTGTCCGTTCTAAGGTTGTGGTACTGTTGTTGCTGGTATTGTTGCTGCAAATGTGTATAGGGAAAAGATTTGTCATTGATCCTGGCTTTGTGATATCGCTTTGTGTTCTGTCTTATTCTGCAATCACCTTGGTGATGAAGAAAGAGATGGTTGCTTCATTTTAAAGTATTCTTGCTTGTATGTGTGTGTCGTTATTTGCTTATGTTCTAATGCCTCTGCCTCATGGTACCATAGCTTATAAGAATCCATCATGATCGACATGTCCATGATATCGACACCAATAGTCATCACACGATCTGTCGTATGTCTCGCTACCTACCGGTTGTTTATATTTCTGCTTCAGTAACCGAGAAGTCACTCCACACACTCATCAGCAATTTGGAGGAATATGTCAAGACTTACTATACTTGTGAGCGCAAGTGATGTTTAAACAAAGGTCTTTTATTTCCAATTTACCTTATTTGTCCCAATCGCCATATCAATGCAACTCATTTATTTATTATAACAATCATTATTCAAAAAATATCTCTTCTGCTTGAATTAGCGCCTGCATGACAAACGACGTGACAAACTAAAATCAAATGATTGCCGTAAATGGAATCCATATTATTATGAATATAAGTATGGGAAGCCTTAACTGTCTGGAATAGAGAAAACTTGAAGATGAGACAGAAGATTGGTACAATCTTTTGTTCACACAGGACGCGTCTTTAAACTTGCACAGAAGTCAGAGTGTTGAGAAGGGACAGCAAATTCAGGTGTCCCACTGTATGGTTACATTAAATAAGCACGTCTAGTCTGTATATGAGACATTGCTAATTGTCATTTAATTAAGATGTGTTATCTCATTATATGGTGCTACTTAAAGTTCATTTAAAATGTGTTTGCTAATGTTTTGTCAATATTAAGTCCTCATTGTACCCTCAACAACAAGATCGTCACATATCAAAACTTTTGCCTGAATGGCTGCCCATAGAAACGGTAGTCAAGCTAATATGTCGATATCATGGTAAGCTCCCCTTATGATCACATGTCCAGCATGACATCCGGTCACCAGGAAATGTAAACACAGAAAATTTATTGACACTCTTTCAAAATTATGAATAGTTAGAGCGACATATCAAGGTAAGCATCAAAGAAGGAAAATATTTGAAAGGTTATCTTTTGTTGGCAAATGATTGATAAGTATTAAGGTGGTCGATACCATGGAATTCCGGGCTATGAGTTTGGGATAGGAAAATCCGTTCTTTGACATCACAAGCCTTGTTGGGTACCGATGGACCGATTAATCTTTATCCCACCCTAACTCAAATAATTGATTTTTTCCTTGTTCACCATTGACTACTTATTTCAAAATAAGCTTCCAGAAGTCCCTTAATACGCTGAGATGCAATATCGCATAATGACGTCATTTTGACTAAAATTGACGACCATGTGCGTGAGCTGCAATACAATCAATGTACAGCCCTCGCGTGACAGTCTGGGTAAGATGAAATGGGTTCGATAAGATTTTCTACCACAGGCTAAAATCTTACACTTTGTAGCAGATGTTAGGAATGGTCTGTATGTGATCTTAGATCATTTTGGCGTTTCTTGGTCATGCTAACTCGTTTTGTGCATTTGTAATTTTGGTGCACAAATTTGCCAACCTATGGTGCAAAAATAAGATCAATTTGAACCAATGGTCATACATAAAGGATTTTTGGCCCATAGTTGGTGAATTATGTATTCAGCTCATTATCCATTTTAATGAAGAAATATGACGCTTTGTATGTTTGTTACAGTCTTGTAAGATATAGGATATTCAAATAACGATGTACAGTCCCACTTGCAACCTTTTAGAACCTAGCAATTTTCATTTTAATGTAAAATTATCTACTTATACTGTGTAAATGGAAGGTCTGAAACTGCAGCTCGTCTCAAAATTTTCGTTCACATATCCTGCTACTGGGCATACAGCATTGTAGCACTCAGTATGTACCTTACATGCATATGCTATGCCAAGTACTAGTATATGCAAAACGTGGAGGATAACATTACACGTTTCTGGACTTTACGGGAGCTACGTTTAATCCTTTTTAAGCTTAATACATTTGCAAACAGTGAAGCTTATATAACAGACAGCTTAGGCTAAACAACCATAGAGACTGATATATACAATACCTTGGAGACTTTTAAAATTTGCTAGGCTCGGAATTACAATGCTTCCTTAAAGTTAAGAAAGACTTAAGTTTTGACATTTCAACATGCTATATTAAATTCTAAATAAAATGCCTGGATCGATGCGTTACTTGTGGTCAAGGATATCATTGTGATCTTCAGAAAAACTGAAACTTTTTTATTTTAATAAGTTTAAAACGTGTTTCGCATCCTGAAAAATCAATTTTTAACTTAAGTCTCCCTTAACTCTAAGGAGGCATTGTATTATTCTGGGCCCTTATGTGTATAAAACCATCCCAAGTTTTTCGCATCAAGTCAGATGGTAAAATAAATCAATATAAAACATGTTCATTCTTCCATCTTTGAGTTTCTGAGGTACACTCTTACACTTTAAATTGTAGAAGAATCATGTGTGTTAAAAAGTGGCGTTAGAAAAATCCTGAAAAAACTGCAAAATTGAGATTAAGAAAAAAAAACTGAGTAAGCAAACAGTGTAGATCCAGATGAAATGGCTCATATGAACCGTTTAACCTGCATCTACACTGTTTGTCCAGAACTTTGATGGGTCTGTAGTCGTGAAAGAGTTAATGGTGAAAATGTTTGTTTAGAATTACAACACCCACATGGATCCATCTGACCTTAAAATCTCAATGAATTAAGGCCCGCTAACTCACGTTATTTAGTCTTTGGCCGTCTGTGAGCTATAACTGTTTATATAATTTGAATTTGTTGATACTCTGCTATTGTACATATTTAGTTAAGAGTGCATACCAAAACTAATTTTCTTATTTCTCAACCAAAACATATGTTGTGGGTACTCAAAAGAACCGTCTCAATGAGACGGTTGTCGCTTCAAAAACACGTGCTAAAACTGATAGGTATAATTTTACGCTCAAAAATATTGTTTATAAAGTTAGACAGCCTCTGTATGAACTAAACAATTAACGTCCTTATTTACCACTAAGTAGTATGCTGTGGGGTTTCTGGTTAAGTCCTGACTTTGTGACGCAGTAGGCCTACTTTGTGTCTTTCAAATTTGTCAATCATATTGCTGATGAAGTGAGAGGTTATTGCCTTACTTTTTTACTCTTGCTTGTTTTTGTATTTTTCATGTTTTGTCCGTATAAATGAGTCACATCTTTTTCTGTCACGCGTTGTTATTGAAATCTTTCGAGCCCTCTTTACTTGCTTTAGAAAACAGCTACTGCAAATACTTGTTTCATTTATTTTTTTACTTCGTCTGTTAATCATACCACTGCTAACTACTAATGTGCTTTAACCTGACATGTAGCGTCTGGTATTTTTGCGGTAGTGACTGGGGACACAATCATTGTGCACTTGAATTGAGAAAGTCGTACAAATAATCCCTTATGAGAAAAATTAAAGATTTTTCAACTCAGATTCGTCTAAAATTGCAATTATCTGTCTCCTCAGTTCATCAGGGTAGCTAACGTCGCAACTGAAATGCATTTATTTTCCTTCCTGTCATCGATCGTCTGAAAATATATATTGTTTTTTTCCTAAACGCTCTAAAGTTTAAATTTCACTGCAAAGTGGGTATGATCAAGAAATATCACAGACTAACACACGGCACCATAAGGAAGATGGGGTGCCAAATTGTTTATAAGGACCCCCTAGATGTGAAACAAGGCCGTCCTTAAAAATTAACCTGTTTGGGATATGTGAAAATTCATGATTTCCATGGCAACCCATAGTGGATTTAAGGATTGGGGTATATACGTGATTTTCACTATTTTTTTATAAAAAGTTTTCGTGTATTTTAAAGAATATGCAAATAAGATAATATTCATATAGGGGTCAAATTGTAACATTGAAGATATTATAATGACAATATTTGGATGAAATCAGCTTTCAATGAGTTTCACTTATTTTTAACCTTTTTATTAATATTCATCCATGAGTTCGCAAATTATGCAAAATAAGACTTGGTATCGAACTTTTGTACGACCCACAAGTATGCACTATAATTACAGTGTAGCTCCGTCTGTCCATTCAAGTTGCTTTCCACACATTCCTGCTGGCGCCAGATACTGATCACCACGGGTCGGGCACTTAACAGTCAGTTGATTTTTCTGATTTTTCTACCAAAACATATGTTGCTGAGACTAAAAAGAACCGTCTCGATGAGATGGTTCTTTTGAGCACCAAAACATATGTTAAAACTGATGGGCAAGAAAATATTTACAATCTTGTGCCCATTTTTTTTTTTTTTTTTTTTTTTTTTTTTGTAGTATTCAGTGTTCTATCATAGCTTATGTATCCTCTTATATTTCAGATTGGTGGAGAAGGAACAACAGAATACTTATGGACAAGTGAAATTAAAAAAAATCAAAATTATATGAAAAATTATCTTATTAGGGCAAGAACAATTTTGTTTACATGAAAAGTGTTAATATGGCATACCACCAATCCATCTCCTCCGTAGAATAAAACCAATTCTGTAATATGAGGAAGGCGGACCAAGGAATGAAGTGAACATTTAATTCAATTAAGGCGGGATTGTTGTTTTTTGTCAATAGAAAATTTTGGAAGTCCGGAAATGCTCTCGATAGCTTTTATGTTCACCTTCGCCTTCTCTTGCACAGCGGATAAGAATATCTGAGATTTTACCCTGGGATAGAAAATCCTCGTCCTTGGTTAAAATTCCGACCTCTCGGGTGAGATATCTCTATCATGGTGGATTGTTATAATCTTACCGAGGACGTCAACTAACGTCACTATGTGAAATTGCATCTTAGCCTATTCACGGACTTATGGAAGCTTATTTTAAAGTAAAAACAAATAAATAAATAAAAACAGTAGTGAGCTAGAATAAGAATCCATTATTCATGTGAGGATAGGATAGAAATATCCGTCCCTCGGGATCACCGTTTGTCATCACTCGGCAAGCCTCGTGATGCCAAACGGCGATCCTCGGGACAGATTTTTCTATCCTATCCTCACACTCAGGGTGAATTCTAATAGCCTTTCATGCTGTGTCCTGAAACTTAGACTGATTCTAGTAGAACCTCTGTTGATTGTTTACAAATACACCTTTCCTCATTTACATAGCATTTAAACATCCAGGCATTATCTCCTTTCCAAACACTATTATAATGTTTAAGGTGCAATGTCTCGTCAGAAAGCATTGGGCGATTTCTAAATTTTGCACTCCAAAATAGGAAACAGAATGTTTTATTGGATTGCTGTATGTGGTGAAGTAGATGGATTGGTCTTTGTGACGAGATAATGATATAATATCCTATATACGAGTGTGGATCTGACAAAATGGTCCTTCGGGCATTTTAGCAGTTTTTATGTAATCAAAATTTTAAAAACGTCTAAATTTTCAAGATTTTGCATGCTCTTACAGTAGAGTCAAATTGCTTCTAACATGTAATACAATCAAAGGCGCAAACAGTTCTAATAAAATTAAGTTATACGTATAATGTATGTTGCCATGGCAACAGCTGTGCATATGGACTACACACTTCCTTTAAAACAAGGTACCTCATTTCAAATGCTTTTGTAAACACGGGATGTGCGTATGTGGGCTATTTGTGCAGTCTATGCAATTGCATACACATCAAATTTACAGAAACACGGATCATTCTTGAAATATTGCTCCCAGCGTCTTTGTATTAGCGGCATAGGTCAACACAATGGCGTTGACGTCAGAACGTCATTAACAACGTTAAGTGACGTCATGTTTAAAACGCATCATCTATACGAGTTTAAACGCTCATATCTTTGTTATTTGTAAAGATAATCTCTTCAAATTTTCTGTAATTGTTCACAATAGCTAGGTTTTTCTTTCTCTGTAAATATCTCACTTTTGACTTTTATTGCCAGAGGGTCCCTTTTGTCAGATCTTGGATTACGTAAAACACTATTTGGGCCAGTGCACGATATTTCGGTACTTTCGCATCGAGGGGCGGCGGAGGCTCAGACGA
Organism: Loripinus fragilis; assembly: GCA_964019695.1. NCBI lineage: Eukaryota > Metazoa > Mollusca > Bivalvia > Lucinida > Lucinidae > Loripinus > Loripinus fragilis. Next base: position 4,320,545 of record OZ026519.1, read on the forward strand.
TGCTGCACATACGCGTAGACTCACCAAAGCCTTTGATGCTCGGATACACAAATAGTAAAGTAGGGATGTAGGCGAAAGCCCAGGTCAAGCGTTAGACCACTAATTTAGCTGGATACGTCGGAACGTACGTTTATCAGAGACTCCGAGTCATTTGGGTTGATATGCGGTGTGTGATTGTGGTATTTCCTGATCATACTCACTTTATGAGATATTGGCCTCGACGCGAGAAAACTTATCTTCGGGGGTTGAACAACAAAGGCGTAGACCAGCCTGCGCATCCACGCAGTCTGTGTTACTGAGCAGGCACTTGAGTGTCACCTTGTCAGAAACCCCGAAGGCAGGGGTTCTCACGTCGAGGCCAAGTTTGATGCGATAAGAACCAAACTCTTGTGTGCTGGCTCATTTGTACATATATGTGCATTCACAGGTATCCAGTGAGGATTCAGGTCTTTTGTATGGTCAGAGCATTAATTTACTGTAATTCAATGAGTAGACAAACAGTAACGGTTCTGATGAGACAGTGACTTTACGCAGACTCGTCTAAGCCGTCACTGACCCCATAAGCATTTTCGTACCACTAGTTGAAGTGCTTGCCCATACTTAAAGTTATCTTAATCCTCAACAAATACATGGCACCGTGTGTGAACAAAAGAATCGCCTCTATGAGACTGGTATGTATTCACAATAGCAACGTCTCTCTGAGACAAACGTGTGAGCTATTGATTAGGAAAACCTGTCATAAACATTTCCGTGCAGTATGTAACAAGAATCGTTTTATGTTTGGTGACTATAATAACTTCTCAGAAGCGAACAATAAATGATCTGAACAGACAGACTGTATGTAGGCGCTGTCTGATCTATGCATTTGTTGTTCGTGTACTATACAGTTAACGTAGTTTATTTTTATTGGCACCAAGGTTGATAGTTGGGCCATCACGGGTTTGGGGCCATGCTATTGTTTCCAGCAAAGCTAGAGGTATGAATGGTCTGAGCATACTTTGTGTATGCGTGCAATAAAAGCTCTGTCACTGCTCGTCGGTGCGAGAAGTTTGCAAACACTGCACAATCTCAGACCCATATATAAACCTTTAGCCTGTATATATCAGCATGAGACATTTGCACATGTGCGATGGGTACCAACATCTCATGTGCTTGCACAAATAAGACCTGTATAATCATGTGCTGTACATTATTATGTTTTTATCAATCCTATAATAATTAGGCACCTGACTCTGTTGCAAATAACAAATGCGCGGAACAGACTGCGCTTTCTGCGCCTTCGTTTTTCGCTCATTGCAAAGTTCAATATTTAAGATGGATTCCTACCAAATTTCATCATTCTAATTCCATATGCTGGTAACCCCGAAGACAGGATTTTAGCGAGTAGGCCCACAATGATATGCAGTCTTACCACTAGTCCAAAAATCAGCTTTAGCCAGTATAGGTTGGCGATGTCTTCAGAGACTGGTTATGAGCATGTCAAAACAGACATATGGCAGTTATAGGTATGTCGCAAATTCCGTTAATCCATTGCAATGAATAGGTCTTCATGTCATCTCATGAAGAATTAAGCAAAACTGTCAGCTTTGATTTCGGTAACTCTGTGTTGGTGGAAAAAAGAAGCCTTACAACTTCTGGAGCTAAAGATTACGACCTAGGTAATTGATCGTTGAATGTCACCAATACGATAGAGCAGCAGGTTACAGAGCATGCGCTGATCCAAAGGTGGGGACAGGGCTTTCAGACCCCCACCCCCACCCCCAACCATGAAAAATCGCCAAAACATATGGTTTCTTAGCAATACTGGTCCGGATCCCCTGAAAAATCACAAAGCTGTCAAGCCAGCATTCAATGTCGGGCCATCATCGGTACGCCAGCGAAGCGCCAATAAAATGGCGTTTCGCTGGCTGTCCAATGATAGCCCACTTTAAGTGGTAATTGGATTCTCTCTGTCCCCTCATTAACTAAAAAAAAAAAACATTGTCAGAGTTGAGTTGGAACCCCTCTGACAAAATTTTCTGGATCCGTGCATGCAGAGAGTTAAACATGCTTCTTTTGCGGATCCTTTTTGTTATTTATGATGCACGTTTGTCTTTAATATACTGCCTTGTCTGTTCCTTGGCAGCCTTTGTGATCACCTGCTGGGAAAGGCTGACCTCTTGGCTCTTGTCTGTGATGTTTCCTTGTGTTTTTGTCGCTTCCCATATGGTGTCTCGGGTAAGATGTGGTACTTAATTGTGTCGAATCCTGATCTTTGTCTTCTTTAATTTTAAGTTTACAAGTTGAACATCCAATTAGACCAAGAAATACGTCAAAGAACGTCTTGATGAGGTTATTGTTTTGAACACATTAAACAATTATTGAAAAATAGTCTACATTTGATGCTCGAAAATTTCGGTAAATTTGTCATAATCAGGTGTTTTGACATTATTGGGCCTCGACGAATAACAAAGGCGCAGACCAGCCTGCGCATCTGCACAGACTGATCAGCGCCTTTGTTATTCGCGTTTTGGAAGGTACAGGGCTTTTTCACCATTTTGGGACAATGACCCATACCCCTGGGATTGGGAATTTTAGCGCGAAAATGCCAAAAATTGGGAATTTTTTAGTGCTTTTAGCTGTATTGTCAAACCATAAAATACATCATATATTTATCTGAATTAGCTGTAGTGTTAAATCATAATCACCATTGCATGATGCATTCATATGAGACTGTGCAATGTTGAATATTTGACAGTTTTAAGCCAACTTTTACAATAATAAAAGTGATGATTTTTCTTCATTTTTTTCCGATTGGAAATTTGGAATTTTCCTCCAAAAATTGGGAAAAAAGATACTTTTTGGCATTGAGAATATAACCCGATAACGGCTATAAAATTGGCCAGAAATAAGCCCTGAGGTATCATATTAAAACTTGCTGCAAGCGAAATTTCTTCTAGTTTTTCTGTGTAGCTGAGGAGATAGGTTTGAGCCTTGCTTTGTCGGAAACCTCGAAGGGACGTTTTGTCGCGTCGAGGTCCATATAACACAGCTCATGTGAATAAAGTATTTACCGAAATTGCGACCAGTGAAGGCTCAGACGAGTCGACGCAAACACATTGTCCCACCAGCATCTCAACTGCTCACACACACATATGGACGTAGATACAAACTTAAGTCAAAATAGGCCAAGCCCAACCCGGTACATGTAGCTGTACTTGAATGTTTAAAGAATGAATAGAATCAATAGATGCATATATAGGATGTGCATCACAGACTCATGAGTTGGCCCTATTGTTGTCTAACCATAAAACACATGGACCAGTCCGTATTCCATATTGGTCTTGTAGCGAGAAAAAATGTGGTAGGGGTTTCCGGCCAATTAAGGCTAATACAAGCCTGCTCAGCTACATAGACTTTCTAGAATATTGATACTTTGCAGGTGACAAGTTTAGTTATTGTTTTGTCAGAAAGCGACTGACAAAGGCGCTGATTAGACTGCGCAGGCTGGTCTGTGCATTATTGTTCGCGTGCAACAAAATCAGGTTTTCTTGCGTCGAGGTTGAGAGGTTGCAGGTTGCAACTGACATCATACACCATGAGGTATCTTTCTTGCTGGAGACACCCAATGATGTTTTCATCGCTTAGACTATCTTAATGTACTTTGAGCATAATGTCATCGGTAAACTTTAATTATTCATTTTAAGAGACTGCAGATTAAACATAGTGAAGTTCCAAAGTAAGTAAGGGTGCAAAGATCAGAAGTCGATACAATCCAGTAACACACCCGACCCAGGATACCAATGGGAAAGTTACAAACTCACAGTTAGACACCACAAACGAGAGCCAAGAGGTCAGCCCTTTCCCAGCAGGTGACCACAAAGCACATATAAACAGACGCGCATAAAGACATAGCAAGCATAAGACAGAACAAAAACATAACAGATCCACAAAAGAAGTACCGCCTTGGAACAGTCAGTAAAATATTTTACTTAAGGGCTTAAACCGGTTTAACGGCGCCTCATACATTTTTCACTCTGTAATCACTTACAAAATGATTAAATGTGTGAAAGAAACCTCTTTTGGTGTCCCCAAATGGTGAATCAAGGGAGAACAATCTTGAAAAATTTAGACCTATCAATATGATGATGTGCGTGCATATCACAACGACGTAAATTCGTTTCACAACGACATAAATTCGTTGAGTGAACATGAATACGCAGCTATGTTGAACCGCAAATTTTACATTTCGCAAATTTCACACCGTGTGAAGAATTTAGAATTGGTACCAATTGTTCACTTTTGGAAAATGTGAAATTTGCGTGTGGTCAATTTCGATAATTTTGGGAGTCTAACATATGTGCTCAAATTTCACATCTTTCTCATTTTTTAACTGTGAAGAATTTGTAAGCATTCGCGCCATCTGCGAAGGACTGCTCTGATTTTTCTCAGATGTGAAGAATTGGTACCAGTTCTTCACACCTAGAGGTCTACTAGCTGATGCTGCATACCAAATATCAAGGCTCTGAAGCAAGTGATTTCAGACAAAAAGTGTCACAGTGTTCTTCTTACTAGGCCTTGCTATTTCAGATAAAAAAGTTTCACCAATATTGCCATAGAAAAACTGGTTACGCCACCTGGCGGTCATATTTTTTAAAAATAGTCAAATAATTTGAATACCATTGGTAGAGGGTGTCCCGCGGACCATTTGTGCCTAATTCTTTAAAAAATCTGACCGGAAATTTTTGACAAGATTTTAGAGTGTATCCTTTTGCTTGACAAGGCAACCAGCATTCTACATGAAGTTGAAATCTTTGAACAAGTTTGAAAGGGAATCGATATTGGTGAGATTCCATCCAGTGATTTAGGAGGAAGCTATTCTTGACGGACGACGGGAGGACGGATGGGTAGCTGGCAGGACGGACATCCTATGACCACAACGTGAGTTAAAAAAAAAAAGATCCACCATTCAAAGATATATGAAATTGTTGAAAAGCTGAATCTAGCTCTCCTTGAGCTATATACAAGCCTTTCCCTGAGAAAATATAATGTTTGCATATGCCAAAAGGCGCAGATAAGCTCTGTAAATACAAAGCTGGATAAGGGCCAATATTTCTTTGCTATACTGATTGAAAATTTTCCTGCACTGATTGAAAAATCTCCAAAGATTCTTAATCTAAAACTAGAAATTGTGTTTATGAAAGGTTATGCCCCCAACCATTAGCTTGTCCACCATCCTGTTCACCAGGTAATATATTCACCATCCTCCTTCAGCTGACCAAATCTGAGGCTACTAGCTGTAATAGTTTTTAAGATATCTTTATTTGAAGTTTTTGATGTCCAAATTTTCAAAGGGCATTAACTTAAACAAATGCAAAGGCGATAACTAAAAAGGAAAACATATTTTTATTAATTTTCACCAGTTAATCTACCCATTACCTTCTATCAGCTGTCCAGATTTGGAGCTCCTAGCTTTAATGTTTTTTGAGATATCGAGTTTTCTATGTCAAAAATTTGCAAAGGCAATAACTAAAAAAATGATTTTTTTTTTTAATTTACTCTTATATTCTATAAACTGACCAAGTTTGAAGCTCCTAGCCGGTTTTTGAGATATCAAGTTTTCTATGTCAAACTTTGCAAAGGGCAATAACTAAAAACATAAAATGATTCTTTTAAATTTTCACCAAGTAGTCTACTCATTATCTTCTATAAACTGACCAGGTTTGAAGCTCCTAACTGTAACGCTTTTTGAGATATCAAGTTTTCTATGTCCAAATTTACAAACGGCAATAACTCAAAAAAATGTTGTTGTTTTTTTTTTCATTTTCACCAGGTATTCTACTCATTATTTCCATAAGCTGACCAAGTTTGAAGCTCCAAGCAGTTATAATTTATGAAATATCCTGGTGAAAAATTCATTATGACCCTTTAAGAGATTAATCTGTTTGAACCACGCTATAAATGTGAAGAATTGGAATCGATTGCAAAATGCAGTAGATTTGGGGTGCTTTTTATCGATGTGAAGATTGCGCATGTATGCTACATATAATTTCACTACGTGTGCAAATTTCACAAAATGTGAAATATTAGTATGAAATATGTGAAGTATTGGTACCAATTCTTCACGCGCTGTTCACAGTGTGAAATTTGCGAAACGTGAAATTTGCATTTCAACACAGCTATCCAATGGGGTAAGGAGGCGTGTGTTTGGTGTCAACTTTCATGTATTTTCATTGAATGGCGTTTCGCTGGCGGGTCGATAGTGGGCCGACAGTGACTGTTGGCTGGGTATGCGGTAATGGTGATCTGGCTCGTGAATTTATTCTGTAGATGTTCATACAGTGTTCTAGTATACATTAAAACTTTCGAAACGAATAGCTTGTTGCACGGGTATAAGAATTGTGTTTGTTGTTTATTTAAGTCCAAATCGCATGTCATGATATAATTGAGCCGCAACATGTGATTTCAAACAATGATTTCCTTTTAAGCTTAGAAACTCCAAATGAAGTTCAATTTGTGGCCTAAAAGTCATAGAATATTCAAGCGACCAGAAAGGCTCTGATCAGACTGCGCGTATGCGCAGGCTAGTCTGAGCGATTGCGATTGCTGGCTTGAAGTTCGGTCCTCATATCTATTATAGCCTCAAACCAAAAGATCACGGTGTCATTACGTAACGACACCGTGATCTTTTGGTTTTTGGCAATATAGGTGATATATACACATTATCATAATAGTAACTTGATCTGGCGTACAGTATCACGTCTCGTGGATGAGGCTGTACCATAGGATCACCCTCGACGCTACGCGCCTCGGGTGATCCGATGGTATGGCCTCATCCACTCGACGTGATACAGTACGCCAGATCAAGTTACTATTAGACATTTTTACCCACAGACTGACACCTTACGCTGACACCAGACACTGACTTTAGATATGTAGTTGAGGGACTTTCTGAAAATAAGTGGAGATACCTGCTATCAAAAACAACGCTATTGACGACAAAACGTCTAAGTAGTGGCAAGCATGGCATTTAATCATCGTTGTTTGTTAATTTGTCTTTCAAATCATCCGCTTTTGTTAGCTGAAAAAGCTTTTTTCTCCATTTTCTCATATTATTCACACTCGAACATAAGGTCAAGTCAAGGGATTAAATTATATGCCAGTCTACACGTTCTGACATGTTGTAAAGCTGGAATAGTCCCTGTGACGGGACTCTGTCGGATAACGGACGGATTCCTCCACAGAGTCACACTTGTTTCCCACTTATTAATGTACTGAAGGGTATCTGACAGTCTGTCTGCCACACAATAAATGGTCATTATGATCACAACTGAGTCACCCTCATAAAATAAAGCATTTACTTACTTACAAAACATGATATACTAAAATCTTGATTCTGTGATGGTAGGAATCATTCTTCATCCTTGTAGTGAGGATAAATGAGCTGTGGCATGTGATTTCCAACAATGTGGCAGTTTGACAAGTGTAGACTAAGACGAGCCTGTGCAGCCACCTTTCACGGTTAGAAACTGCAAATGGTGTTTAGTAAGTGGATAAATCGGCCGATCGTGAAACGAAAGTTTGTTTTTGGCACGCTGGCACGTTTCGAAATCATATAGGCCAGCCCACACGATTTTGGTACCTACCGAATCGGCGAACAGCAAAAACTCATACGAATTTGTGCATACGTAGGCACAGTCTCGCCAGAGCTACACAAAGTGTGAACGTAGAGAAAGATCCACAGACCATATATTAGACTTCTGGCCCCGGCCTCACCATATTACTTCAGTACAAGCGTTTTGCACATATGCAATACTTGCTAAAATATCATACAGGTCCATATCTACTTTACCTGCATAAGTAGAAACGCTATTCACTTAATCACCAAGTAGTCCTGGAGACTTATTTCCCTAATTCTGTAGTTGCAAGATAGGTACATTGACATAACGTAAGTGACCTAATTCATCCGCAACTATACATTCTGATTCAACATCACCATTTTTTCAAGTACTATAGAAATTGTTTAGGTCAGTGGTTGGAAAATTAATGTCTAGTAATCTAGTAATGAGTGCTCTGGGGAGACTGTATGGAGACAGGTGCTTCCTGGCGATTCATACGATGATTACAAAAAATGTAGAAGAGACTTCGAGCTGGTCAAGTTCGCTGAATGTGTGTGATATAATTACGTTGAATATGTCTTATATGAATGTTCAAGTTTTATGAATTTATAAAACGAGCTGGGGAAAGCGATAAAATGCAAGGCTTGCCAAGTATTTTGTTGCTTTAATAAATGGAGCAAAACAGGAGTACGAAATTTAGATTTTATTTATCACATGGCTTAAAAGTACTTTAAAATCTCAATGTAAGAGTTTGTCATCGCATTGCTATATACATGTATGTTAAGACTATGGGGATATTGTGCATGTTTTTGTGCATCAACCTATGATTTGCCAGGATCGAGGGAAGCTACTTGAACATAAATGAATGTTCGAACATCTACCAAGGGACCCGGTAAGTATTAATGCATGAAACAAGCTTGCATTATTGTGTTGACTCGGATCGAGGGATTGCAGGTTCTAAGTCGAGCTTCACTACATTTCTCTAGACAAAATGGCGTCAAGTGTAAGCTTTCGAACGCCATAACGTCGTCACAACGTCATAGCCTTACGCAATGTTTTCGCCAACAAAAGCATCGTATAATGATCAGTTTGGCCCCCATTGCTTTCGACATACAAATGGCTCATTTTAAGTATTTTTAGATTCAAAACAATGTTCAAAAAGCACGTGAATCTCCAGATTTCAGATTAGTTTATTTGAAGCTAGTCGAACATAGTGATCACACATGTTTTTTCATACATTAACGTTTGCCGATTCCCGAGGAAGTTGTTCAGTGTGGTCGTTACATGTATTCTTGTATATTTTTCCTGATTCCAACCAAACCCACCCTTAAAACGTCGCTTAAGCATTAAATTATCAATTTTCTTGCACTGGACTCTCTAAACAAAATGATATCAGTGTCAATTTTTCGAACGTCATTACGTCTACACAACGTCAAAGAAGCGTGCAACGATTTCGCGAACAAAAACATCGGCAAAATGATCAGTCCAGGCTGCAACGCATTCTGTTGTAACGTAATGCCAAACAAATTAGGCCCAGTTTTTAAGCCATGTTCAACAGCACGCGAATCTCATGATTTGAACATGGATTGTTTCAGTTTCAAACAGCTTCGCGTAACAAATTCTTTTCAAGAATAGGTATTTTTGCATAGAAATTCGTTACGTAAAGCTGTCGGAAGCCATGGTAAATGCATGAGGTTCTCTTGCTGTTTGAACATTGGTTTTATTTTGACAATACTTAAAATGAGCCCTGATTTGTTTGTCTGACATTACACGGAAATCGCTGCTGCCCGGACTGAGCATTACATGTACATCGACGTTTTTGTTCTTGACAACGCTTCACGGGGTCTATATTATGACAATTGAAAGTTTAACGCTGGCGCCAATTTGTTTGGAGAAAACCAGTGTAAGAAAAATGGCATTTCAAGATTTAAGCTGTGTTTTCGGTTTGCTTTTGGTTGAAATCCGGTAAAATATGCCAGCATAATGATCACACATGCTTGTTTCATTGCCTCGGGAGATGTTTGAACACTCAGCCTGATGGTCTCGTGTTCAAACAGCTTCCTCGGGACCTGGCAAATGTTAATATTTACATTTCCACTGCGAGTCTTAAAATGAACCCTTACATTTGAGATGTTGGTCATAGCTTCATGAACAGATCTATTTAAGCCACACCAACACACGCGCTGTTTGGGCGGACCAACGTCAATGCCATCCATTAACGCTGTTTTGTTTACTGATGTTTGTCTGACGTCGAGCGCATATCGCCATGACGTTCAACGCGGGAATTTTGCGTTTTGGCTGTTCCCAACCCTCAGTTATGTCTAGTATAATGTAAAATATCCAGAAAACCAGCAAAGATATATGAAAATTGAAAATTGATACTTGACAGACAATATAAAATATAATTATAAGTAATGAATTCGATTTTTGTCTGTTCATGAGACCATGAACACTTCGTGTCTCTTGCAAAGTTAACGTGAAGCTCTTCGGGCTTTGGGTCTCTTGCAAAGTTAACCTGAAGCCCTTTTGGACTTCACTTACTTTGCACGAGACCCGAAGTGTTCATGATCTCATGAATAGGCAAAAATCGAATTCATTTCTTAAATGCATAAAAAACATGTGTCATCCCTGTATTTATGCAACGATGACATGACGTTTAATACTCCAAGATGTGACGTCATGTGATTATAGTTTTTAAGCTCAAGTTGTCGCTACTCAGTATACTTTGAAGTAAGAAAGGCGGTTAAGATCAGGAATCGATACAATCAAGCACCATTTATAGATAATTTCTAAATAGAAAAAGATGCACGTTTTTTTTTCTTGTTGTTGCTTTTCTATGGCTCGAGAATTCGCAAAAAAGCACCAGCGCCAATGATATATGTATTTAACCCTTTAAAGACCAATTGAATTTCCATAAAATTTAATGTAGTAAAGTCAGGATGGTCAAATATATATTTAAAGCGGTTACAGGTTATAATTACCAAATAATGTATATGTCTTTCTCTGAAGATCGATTTTGTCTTAAGAAACAGTGCAGACCCTGATGAAATGCCGACTTTTGAGACATTACATCTGGGTCTTCGCTGTTTGTGAAGTACCCGTTTAGGGGGTTTCGGTTCTAAAAGGATGAAACCTCCAATGAAACAAGAAAACGAACAGTCTACGTACTTTAGATTATTATTTTTGTTCTCAAGCAGTTATTGCGAGACTGCTCAATTGGTAGCCAGGCTAGTCGGAGCCGACTTGCCGTCAAAACTGAACTTTATTTGAGCTACGTCAGATCAACATTGACATGGGCGCGATATATAAAAGTAAGTATGGTCAAGGGACACCACAATCACACACGTAGACCGGGCCATCCCACTGAAACATGAGAAAGAGCCGCAGGGCATTTACATTATCAAGACATTGGTAAGACAACAAAAGCAAAACAACCAGCGTTCTCTACCTCTACAAGACGGTTGCAAAAGTAGAATGGACACACAGTAATGCATAACAAAACAAAGACAAACACAGAATCCCCACACACAATGAGAATTTCATTAAACAATAGATAAAAAAACAGAACCGCCGCCTAAGAACGGACAGCAGCCCAAGCCACCAGGGGACCCAAATGCATTCCACTGGCATAAGATCTTCGCCCAGATTCTGCTGTTGTTAAAGCCCAAAAAATGTTAAGCTCGCATGGTGGCTTCCCAACTACTGCAATGCATCACCATGGAGAAACAATCAAATCAAACCAACACTTTATGATGAAACAAAGAAAAGGGCTCACGACTCGCATATAGTCAGAGCTAAAGAAAACCCCAAGTTTAGCCGCGGTGGACCCAGCTACAGATAAGCATCAGGCACCAAACCACAGATTAGAGCTTTACCCCAGAGCCGTCATTGAGTGGGAGATCTGACCCACCGTCGTGCGATAACAGATAACAATAGCTAAAAGCCGTGTTTGGGTTTTAAACCAGGCATTGATATCCAAGTTATACCCAATCTTTTTATGACGTTTGATGATTTTTTTAAATTGATCACTATAATTAGGTTAATTATATATATATGCTTCGACAAGGGAAACCCTGACTTTGGTGTATGCAAACAACAAAGGCGCAGACCAGCCTGTATATACGCGCAGTCTGATCAACGCCTTTTTTATTTTCGTATGTGTAAATATGATCTTGGCAAATATCAACATTCTCACTAGCCACTTATGCTACACAAGCTGTTTCACTCTTTAGCAGTCTCCCTGAGACGTGTTTTTTTTTTTACAAAAAAGCATATGTAGAGAACAAAAACTGATAATAATATTTTTTGGGGGTTGGGGTGGGGTATATATTCTTATGTCTACCTACCGATAATTCGAGCTTTAGACACATCGAAACAAATCTCTAGTACCTAATACTTCCAATTTACAATTATTATATTGTATTGTCAAACAGTTTAGATCCAAACGGGTCAGGCAGTAGGTGTGTCCTTATCGAAATTTCAACTGATTGCCGAGGCTTAATATACTGATCTAGAGGTCGTGAGCTCGGTCATGGCCCGGACCAATACTTTCATTTAGATTGATCAAGAACTATTTTCTATGATCAATTTGCCTCGCTATTTCAAGGAGGGATGTTGTTAGTTAGAAGCAAAAGGTATGGTGAGTATGTGCACTGAGTAATGCTTAGTCTTAGCTTGCCCAGGAAAAAGTGTAACCGAGTCAATGACCGTCTCGACATGGCTATAGCTGTTGACTGGGACTAACACCTTCACTAAAAGATTAATACATTGGGGTTTAAGCATGATTTCGACTTCATGGCAAGTAAATATGTTACTGCAGTCGTCTAATGAATTCTACTTTACGAACGTATGTGATGTATATGCATGTACATATGAGATATGTGCATATGCATGATATTATTAACATGCAGAGATTATGATGAAACGGTGTCCATACTTTTCCAGCGCCCTGCTATAATCGGAACAGGGACGCTAAAGCAACTAATACGATACAAAATTAATGCACCAGTCATTTGCAATCCCCGCCCCTCTGGGCCGCGGGATAGCGGGGCTTTTAACTTTTCAATTTTCCAATATGTTCTTAAAAAGTTTATCCTTTGGAAGCAAAGAAGCCCTGCTAAAAGCCCTGCACTGTGGGGCCAAATTTGTTGTAAAATCCCTGCTAAATGCCCCAGCCCCCAGGGGTTGACAATGATGAATATCAACAAATGACCTAAATTATTTGAATAAGCTTTCCATCCTCACCCTATTCCATGGCGATGCTACATGAAATTTGGCTTCAGTTGGCCCAGTTGTTTCACTGAGCATTTACGAATATTCTGTCCAGATCATAACACAGAAACTGTATCAACTTGAAACTTCACTGGTAGATAGATCTCAATGCGGAGAAGTGCATTGTACAAGAACCGTACCTCTCTTTTGCATAAGTAAGGAGTTGTTCCCCTTTGTTATATGTCACACTTAAAATTTGTTATGGAGCATAACACTACAACCACATGCATAAGAGGTATCAACTTGAAACTTTAATGGTAGATACATGTATATCTCAATGAGGAGAGATACAGTGTACAAGAAACATACCTCTCTTTTGCATAATTTAGATGTTATTGCCCTTTGTTATACTTGAATTTGTCAGAGCAGAACATTAACACTTTTAAACATATCAACTAGCAGCCCTTATCTGTTTACCCCCGTATATTTGGGGAGCATCTATCGTTTCTACTGATTCTCTTGATTTCTGAGTAATGAATTCATTGAGAGGTGGGGGTCAGGAGATCCGGATCCCCCTACCCCCCCCCCCCCCCCCCAAGAAAATTACACGTATTATAGGTTTCTTTAGGAATAAGTATAAGTACCTCCACACCCCACCCCTACCCTGACCCTCACAGCGCTTAAACATGGACTTCTCCTCCCTCTTTGGAAATTTAAGTTTCCTTGAAATGATCAATTGGAACACTCTGTCAAAAGTAAGTAAAGGACAACTAAAACGTCAGTCAGGCTTGGACCTCCCCAACCCCTCCCCACACCCCAATACGATAATTTTTGGATCCGCCCCTGCCCGAGAACGTGCAAATTGACCAACAAAACTGCAATGTTGCATTCCTTTTGGTTTATATTGGCACATCTAGGTAGATGTTTAGAGGCCTTTCAGACAAATTCTTTCAGCAGTGGCCTATTTAGGCGGGAAATTACCCTTTCCCCCCCCCCCCCCCCCAACATCCACGGCACTGCGGGGACACATCGTAGGTCAACTCCAGGCACTTAAGCCCCGCTCTGTCCCTGGTATCCCCACCCAACGGTACCGGCATACAAATGACTGGTGCATAATATATATATGCCCTTTTCATGTGTACTGTTTAACTTTTTTTCTACCATAATTTTTGCAGTGGCCACACACTCTTTCAAAATAAATGATAACTATATGACAAAACTGCGCGAACACACATGCTAATCTGAAAGTTTAATCTTAGGGTTTTCTTGACAGTAACGTTCTGTAACAGCCATGTATTAAGTTCGTGTTGGTTGTTGGGACAGCCCCCATAAATTATTGTTGTTTTGGAAGGATATCGAGTTAGATTGACCTTCCAGCATTTTTGTTAGATCAGGATGCAAGGACTCTGAAAACTCCGATAATCCCGTTTGGTAGTTAGGATAAACAAAATTGAACAATTAAATTAGACTTACCTGTAAGTCGACATTTGATATAGATTTTGTTTATCCTAAACTACCAAGGGATTATGGGCCCACCCTAGTTCCACCCCCTTTTTTCTCCGAGTTTTTCCTTGCACCCTGATCTGGTACTGCTCTAAAGGCTGAAGCTGATCACGTGACCCAATCACGTTCACTCCCATAATCCCTTGGTAGTTTAGGATAAACAAAATCTATATCAAATGTCGACTTACAGGTAAGTCTAATTTAATTGTTCAATTATATGCCTATAACTGATACGACTTTAGAACTGTCTGTTTTCTGGCCATCTGATACAGAAAGCCGGATCAACGTACTGAGGTTTTCTGAATCCATATCACTATCCTTTAAAACGAGGCTAACGTCGGTTACCTGCTTTTGCGGCAACGTTACGTAAAGTAAAATATTTACATTCTCAATGTAGCTGCCTTAGATGAAACCATAATTCCTAGCTGCTTGCATTTCTCGATGCAAAACATTGAGCAGTCACGTGGTCTATGCCGCGCCTTTAGGTGGAGTAACGTCAACGTCAACCAATAGCTTTCTTTGTTTGTCAACATTCGTGTGACTTCATTCACGTATCGCCACGACGTTATGTACAGGACTTTCGTTCGCTGGCTGTTCTAACTCCTCCGTTACAAATAAAATATTTCATTTTTCAAGGATAACTAACGAAGAACTTCTAGCGATAAGGCGTATATTTTCCCTAGTTGACATGATTACAAACACCAAATTTTCAAATTGCCCTAATGTTTTTAAAATTGGTGTAGTTTGGCAGAAAAATATGCATAGTAGGCAACAAAATACGTTTCAAAGCGATTCACCATTTACAATACCGTGTAAACGTGCACTTTCTACCCCAACCCCTCATTTAAAGCTTTTATACTGGGCGCCGTTTAGACCAGATTTTCAGCAAATGCATTGCGAATTTTAAAAAAAAATAAAGTGCTAAAAAGTAAAGGATATATAAATAAGTGCTCTTCATTTCCAAAACCTTACCATATTCCTTCTGCACATGCGTACGAAATACACCTCAAATTGTGACGTTTGTCATTGGAAAGATGAAACTGGTGTCTTTCAGTTTATTTTTAGATGCTTTGCTCCCCTAGACCCAAGATGCCCTTTACGTATGTTGTAAGTGTTTATAGCGACATGTCGTTGTCCAAAGGACATCTTGGGTCTAGGGGGGCAAAGCATCTAAAAATAAACTGAAAAACACCAGTTTCATCTTTCCAATGACAAACGTCACAATTTTAGGTGTATTTCGTACGCATGCGCAGAAGGAATACAGTAAGGTTTTGGAAATGAAGAGCACTTATATCCTTAACATTTTAGCACTTTTACTTTTTTAAAATTCGCAATGCATTTACTCAAAATCTGGTCTAAACGGCACCCAGTATAAAGGCGTTAAATGAGGGGTGGGGGTAGAAAGTGCACTTTTACACGGAATCGCTTTGAAACGTATTTTGTTGCCTACTATGCATATTTTACTGCCAAACTACACCAATTTTAAAAACATTAGGGCAATTTGAAAAGTTGGTGTT
This sequence comes from Loripinus fragilis, assembly GCA_964019695.1. NCBI lineage: Eukaryota > Metazoa > Mollusca > Bivalvia > Lucinida > Lucinidae > Loripinus > Loripinus fragilis. Next base: position 4,336,374 of record OZ026519.1, read on the forward strand.
TGTAATCATGCCAACTAGGGAAAATATACGCCTTATCGCTAGAAGTTCTTTGGGTGGAAGATAATTAAGTATATTTGATTGATAATATAAAATGTAAATATAAGGATTGAAATTCAGATTTTTTAGCTTGCATTGGATGATGCAAAACATTAGCATTTTAATGTCTCCGAGAAGCCCTTCGGGCTTCACAGACATTAAAAAGCCTAATGTTTTGCATCATCCAATGCAAGCTAAAAATCTGCATTTCAATCCTTAATTGCAAGCATGGAACCAGCGACGGAAAACATGTTGACGTGGCGTCAAGAAACGTAACGTAATGGCAAACGTTCTCGCATTTTTTCGGGATAAAAGACCAAAACAGGTTTTAAAATCAGAAAAAATGTCAGAAAAAAAGCATATAATAAACATATTATCATAATAGTAACTTGATCTGGCGTACAGTATCACGTCTCGTGGATGAGGCCATACAATTGGATCACCCTCGACGCTACGCGTCTCGGGTGATCCGATGGTATAACCTCATCCACTTAACTTGATACAGTACGCCAGATCAAGTTACTATTATGATAATGTGTATCTAATATGATGATTTGTTTATTATATGCCTTTTTCTAACATTCTTTCTGATTTTAAAACCTGTTTTGGTCTTTAATCCTGAAAAATTGCGGGAACGTTTGCCATAACGTTACGTTTCTTGATGTCACGTCAACATTCCGTCTCTGGTTCCATGCTTGCATTTTACTTTACGTGACGTCGCCGCAAAAGCAGGTAACCGGCGTTAGCCTCGTTTTAAAGGATAGTGATATGGATTCAGAAAAACCTCAGTTCGTTGATCCGGCTTTCTGTATCAGATGGCCAGAAAACAGACAGATTTAAAGTCGTATAAGTTATTGGTATATAATAAAAGGACCGAACTTCAAGCTACTGTGGTTGCACATACCACATTGTTGAAAATCTCATGTTGCGGCTCAATGTGCAACCTAATCCAATTTTTTTTTCTGATGCTTAGTGGCTTTTCTATTTGATAAAGAAAAATAAAGAAAAGCCCGCAAAAGGTCAAAGAACACTCAGACTATAGATACCACATTTTAGACAGGTGTTTTGTGAATTTTAAAAGTTCAAGTAGTATCCCTTTGAAACCTGCCATACGTTCCCTGTTTAGACTGTAACTGATTAGAATATCTATCAAGCAAACATTGGAATCACTAAGGTTGCATATACAATATTGTAAAACGCTTGTCCGTACTATAAAATACATGTATGTCAGAAGCTTGTTTGTCAATCAGCAGTTCTTTCTCCAAGAAATAAAGGTACAAATTGGCAAAATTGCTGGTGAATATTTCTATTTTTTATGGGAGCAAGTGACTACAACATGTTTCTGTTTCGTAGATGTATGGTTGGAGTAAAAAGCTCTCTTTTCCTGCAAGTTTCTTGAAACACATTTTGAACGAGCTGACAAATGTATTTTCTCGATGTGAAATAAATTCAGTCTGCTGCTGCAGTATCTCTAGCCATCAAACATCTTCCCCATAACCAACAGGGTCCTATAGATTTGTCCCTTAGTTATAAGAAACAAAACAATCTCCATATACCCTTTCTTTGAAAAAAATCGCAAAACGGTAATTCGTCTTCGGAACAGCCGGTTGGATGGTGTGATTATCGAGACATGAGGCTTAGCAAACATTTAATCTCATTTTGCAACGAGTTTGATAAATTTAATAAAATATGAGCACACATGTAAGATCCTATATGTATTCATAAACTTACGAGAGTTTGGTGCGCCAATGCTTCCTTTAAACGCCATTGATGGCATAACCAGTGGTGCTATGGGTAACGTTTGGATTTAGTCTTTAACTACATCCACATATTTTGTAGGCAAGTCTCGTTACTCGATAATACAATAGGCATCAACATGAGATGTGCTTGTTCTCTCTGTCTCTCTCTCTCTTTTGGTTTGATAAGATTTGACCTCAAAGCAAACTGGATCAAATTAATAATGCAATAAAAGTATTAAATCATACTCATAGGTCAATTATGTTTGATTTCCACTATTGTAGCAATAAATCAGAAATGTTTAAACAGTTTACCGTAGAAACACTTCAGAGTTTTATACAAATAATTTTAAGCAAACAATCCTGGTCAGCTATATGAACTTGAAGTCAAATATCAAAGTCACTTGTACTTCAAAAACAGTCCTCATTAAAGGTTTGTTTTGAAAATGTAAATATTAGCAGACGGCAATAGTAGCCTGTAGAGGTGAAAGAGTTAATGCAGTCACAATCCTGAGGTTTTTTACTAATGTAAAATTCGCAGGGGGTATCTATAATAATTCTGTATTAATGCATATCAAATATCAATAAACAACACAAAACAGGAAAACTGTTCCATATTAAGAATATACTCATGCTCTTTATTTCTAACTTCCTTGTCCAGCATTAATTGGCAACAAATTTATTCCTAGATAGAATTTACTGTGACAAAAATCAAACAAATTCACCTTTCCACCTGTTCAACCCATGATCCACCATAACCCCCAGAACTGGAACTTTAACAGTCAAGACCCAGATGAAATGCCGCAAAATGCAAAATTTGGCATTTCATCAGGGTCTGCACCCTTTGCTAAGACAACATCAATCTTCAGAGAAAGAAATATTATACTGTTTGGGAAATTATAACCTGTGGTCCCTCAATAAATACAATGGATCATCCTGACTTAACTGTATCCAACTTTATGGGAAATTCCATTGGTACACAAAGGGTTAAAAAACAATCACCTGCTCATAATATATAGGCGAGCAAAAAAACATCCCGCTATCAAAGAGCTCAAAATGACAAATAGACTAAAATCGCAGTATGAACTGACAAATAGATGCTTGTAGTTTGGACAATCTCTTTCCTACATCAGTGGCTAGTTTAGCTCTTGGGTGAAAGTTCAAAACTACCCAAAACCAGAAGTTTAGAATTTCAACCCTAAATTCCTTGCAGTATGCAAATAAAATATAAATATTTTCAGGTTTAGATGGTTGAAAGTCCTTAGATAAGCCTAATTTAAGATTTTGAGGATGCCTTTCTAAAAATCCTAAATTAAGGAATAATCCTGAAAATTTTCACTCATGTTAGCTACAACCTGACTAATTTGCATTTATCATAAAAGTTATACAATATGTCAGTTATAATTCTTGAAATGTTATCTTTTAATTATTTGCATGCTGGGTCATGTTTCATGTTTTTGTTGTCATGTGCAGACTTGTTTTCAAAAAATTCTTTCAGAAACACTATCAGAGTGTCAAACGATTTTGATCCACATCAGGTCCATCCTGATCTGGGTTCAAACTGTTTGCGAAGGAATTATCAGCATACGACAAAAGTCAGCACTAGCAAGGAATGAGTTAACATGACTTACATTGCTCACATGACATAATCAAAACACTATCAATTAACAACTTTCTCATTAAGCACTTTCACACAGCAAAAGTGACCAATAACCTTTTTCCATCTCATCTGCTGATGTAATTTATCGGTTACCTCACGTTTTAACTGTATTGCCGCACGTTGCCATATAAACATGGTCTATCTCATGGCATGTGCCTTTATCAGGTCATGATGACGTTGCACTTATTGAATGACGTCGCTAAAGACGTTAAATCAACACAGAAATCGAAAATTACGTTATAATCCCTAGCTTGAAGAGTGAAAAAATGGGTAAACTGATAAATAGAATACCAGGTTCGCAGCTTTTGATATCAAGTTTACCAGGCTCAGCTTTGAAAAACGCATGTTGAATCGCTGGGCAAGCCTGAAGCTTTCTCACAGCCTTGCTTGGTAAATTTAATATCAAAAGACACTCACCTAGTATTCTCTATTTATTAGCTAATACTGCAAAAAGTAGAAACCCAGATTATACTTATCCCTCGGGGGGCACTCCGATCAGGGTTCATATCAGGGTCTGACCATGGTTCATATTGTTAGATTCAATATTAAAATCTTGTTTGAAGTGCACCTGAATATATGTAGCAGACTTAAAATGCAGAAGACATTTTCAGGCAGGGTTAGGGTTAAAATAAAATGTCATAATTCCCAGTATAAAGACAAGAGGGCCATGGTGGAATCATTTCAGCAATATACATATACAGAACATGGAATATCATAGATTTGATCAATACGAGGGGCATTTGGAAAGTTCTAAGCATGGTCATTTATCTCAGTAACCATTTTACAAACCCTATCATGTTTGGTATCAATTTAAAGAGCCATCCTTTTTCTATGTTATGTGACAAATTTCATGCGGATATTATAATGCAGACACGAAAAATATTATTGTGAATACATGTACTGTTTGTATACTGGAAAACGCAAAATTTCAGTGGAAAAAATAACATTTTACCTTTTGGAAAGTGTGCAGAACATTAACAATAGTTTATGAAATAAGATAATTTTGTACCATTTGGTAGGCCACAATCTGGCACAGTTTTTATATACAATTGATGAACGAGTTGGATGTTTCTAATAACTAAATACCGGAACAGCAATACCAAAACCGTATAGAAAGCAAAGCAATGGGCTAATTTTTTCGACTAAAAATCGCATGTCACAATGCACATATTATGAAAATATTTTACTGACAGTAGTTTAAAAATGTCATGCGTTGGTATTTTTGTCAAGCACACTTTGTGCTCTTTGTACTGAAATCAAAATAAATTTTGTAAACCAGAACAAGGGGAAGATAACTCAAATAATCTTCCCATAGGGCAGAGTAAGTTTAGCTATGAGTTGACGCTCTGGTTCATTTCAATTGAAAACGGTGGCAAACAAAAAAGTAAAAATACCTTGAGAGTAGAAATCAATCAATTTTGTGATGGTTAACGAGATACCATGAGAAGTTCATATAACATCGACAAAATGTGAGGGGTTAAGTTACCCCACCCACTTCTTGAAAAGTAGGGGTAGTGTTATTAGGAATAATTTTCTTGAATACAGAACTAAACAAGCCACACTTTTTGCGTGACGAAATGATTTTTATGCATTGTTCGCTACAAATAAAGGTAAACATATACTCAATGGGCTTTTTTCGTGCGCCTGTAGTGACACAATTTATAGTAAAAGTATAAAGAAAAATTGAAAAAAGTCCCATTTTTGAAAGTTTACTGTTTCTCTATTAGTCAACATTTTCCAAATGTAAAGGTGGTAGTCGTGCAAGCAGTGATCACATAATATATTTCAATCAAAAAAATAAGTTGGCACCAAATCGTTAATTTGTCAAATCATGATCGCAAATAAGGTCCTCAATTTTCCTTCGCCTTTTTCCAAGTTTTTTGCTTAAAATTTCCACCAGTATATAAACCCTACTCATTTTGAGCATGCGCTGCACGTGCAGGCCAAGTCCTTTTTCGACAACAATAAATAAACCACCATTTAGCCGTTGAATTCTAGTTTCCAAAAATGTATTATTTGATAGCATTTTATCAATGCATTGTGGAAATATGATGCCATGCTAAGAACTTTCCAAATGACCCTCGTAAATAACATTTTTAAATAATTATTTGAATCTGGACCAATGGTTTAGATGTTGTGTAGTTTGAAATTATTTTGAATTTGGACCAGTGGTTCAGGAGGATATTTCTTATCTACAGCTCTGGTAGTCATCTTGCTTGACAGAGTGGCACTATTTAAGCAATTTTGGTAGAAGGGATTATGAGGATTATTTCTGTGATTTTTTTTTTTAATTTGGACCAATGGTTTAGGAGGAGATGTCTTTTAACAAAAAAAAATTATGCACCCCGGACGAAGACCGGTCACAAAAGCTCACTAGCCTATGGCTCGGGTGAGCTAAAATGTATCAATAAACTGATTGAAACTAGTTATTTATTTTCTGGTGAAAACTGTCTTTCATAGATAAATCAGACTTGGTATCCTGGGCCAGGTGTGGTGCTTGATTGTATTGACTCCTGAGTTTTGCCCTCTTTCATACTTTGATGGTTATATAGATAGAGGATATTTACTTTTTTTTAAGTGAATACTAAATATATTTCATCGAGAGTGTTGAAAACATCAGAATTTTCATGAGTGCGCAGCACGAATGAAAATTTCAATGTTTTCAATTCACGAGATGAAATATATTTGGTTTTTACTAAAATAAAAGTAAATTTTCTTTTTATTTTATACTTTTTTAGAAGATTTACAGTTAATCAATTTGTTAACCATGCTTCGAGCCGAATCATAAATAATGTAAAAGAAGACAAAGGAGTATTTGTGACAGAATACCTGGATCAATCTACATGATCTATAGCTATCAAGTAATTTATTCAGCGTCAAAGTGCGAGACAAGTGACGTCATAAGCGACGTCATAATTTTTTGATGACGTTGCATAGGTTACATGCATCGCCTCACTCACTGAAGCTTGAGGTGTTGAAAATTCAAAATCGGAAAATTTTAGCAAATCTGAATTATTTTGGTACCAAAATGTTCCTCATGTTCTAACTAAGAAAATGACTACCAACACTTGATGTTTTTGTTCACAAATAAGAAAGTTATAGGCGTTTGAACGCCAGAGGTGATCTAAAAAACGCTACAGTGAAAATATAGGCTAATATCAATCCTAGTGATTGATATCATATTATTTCACTAGTGATTGATATCACTTTTATTTGTTTTTAATATTCATTGATTTCACTGCTAAGTATAAAATAAATCATTTTAGTGTCAAAAGTAAGGAGTCATAAAAACATATACAATAGGAGGGCCTTTCAAATGACTTAACTCCTTGTCTACTAGTGTCTTCTGCTGATAACTTTTGTAAACAGTTTGGACCCATATCAGGCACAATAAAATGCCTGGCCTGATCTTGATCCAATCTGATTGACACTAAGATGGTATTCCTGTCAGAAAGAATTTTTTTTTTAATCAGCAGAAGACAAAAAAGCATTAAAAATGTCCCAGGATGCAAGTTAACATAATGCTAACATTGCTCATCAAAACCCTAGTTGCCACTTTTAAAAGACTGTACTTTAGAAATCATGGATGTTTAGAATATTATTTGTGCCAGAACATGAGATCTTGGTACTTACTGTGTAAGTGATTGATTAAAGAGAAGTCTCAGGTGAGACTGCACATCCCCCCACTTTCGCCAGAGCCTTCACCCATCACAAATACAAAGACAAAAATGGAGGCCTAAACAAACAGGTAACATGTTAGCCTCCCTGGATAGCTGCGCATGCACATTTTTAGAATATCTTGATGAATAAGCAATAAGAACCAATAGCAAAAGTGCTGGTCAAGCCTATTTTTACTTGAAAAGTGATGCAACAGACAGATGAAACAACAGACTGATATTTAGAGTCCCTGATTCTGTTAGGTTCAACACACAAGTTGGTACTTATGACATCTGCACAAATGTCTCAAGCAGTCACCCATACTGACAGCTCCAGCAGAGCCAGAAGTCAAGACATTGGTCTGAGCATTAATCTATATCCAAACTTGAAGTTTGCAAGCAGTGAAGGCTCTGCGAGTCTGAGCATATGCGCAGAAGACTCGCCAGAGCCTTCACTGCTTGCCGATGCTATATGAACAAAAATCTCATGCACTGGTCCATTTATAATCTATAAGAAAGTCTATGTGTCTTGAGTATCTTCTGAATCACTGCCAGATATAAATTGCTCGTCAAACTCATCTGATGAAATCTGAAATAAAATAATAAATTACAAGCTTAAGGTCAATAAACATAGGGACACCCTAAAACGCTGAATTTTCTGCTGAATTCAGCAACTTGCTGATCAGCTAAAATACCCTAAAACGCTGAACTGCTGATTTGCTGATTTTTTTATTTAATATGTTTTGAACTTTGTTATGCATAATTATTTGAAGACTTTATGTTTTTTATGTTTATTCATGTATTCAATTAGTACTTTGATGATAAAATAGCGTTTGGATTTAATTTTCCTATGGTTTGTCGGACGATATTAATTATTGTTTCTTTGTAGTTTAAAAGTCTTTTCATTTATTCAAACGAAACTTTGCTGATTGATCATTGAAAACAAATTGATGAATTGATTGGATAACTATGATTATTTGTTTGTTTTCCCTTAAGGTACAGCAAATGATTAATAACCATTAAAACCCTTGATTACAGGGTCCAATTAAAGTTTTGCATTTTTGAATTAACTGACCTATCCAATAAATTGATTAATTGTATCAATTGATATATTCATTTATGATACGCGTTATGAGATTTCCAACCATGCGGTATATGCACCCCGCAAAGGCTCAGATCAGCATGCGCACATGCATACTCTGGAAAGAGATTTTGCTGGTCGCTTGAATGTTTTATGACTGTTCAGATACACGCCGAACAACATTTGGAGTTTCTAACCTTCAAAAGGGGCTGCACTGGCTCGTAAGAGTCAACACTTGTCAAATGTCATGATACTTTAAAAATTTGTACTTATCACATATGCGCAAAACCCAATAGGCCCTAGTTTGTGTTCCTCCTGCTTACTTAAAGCTAGAGACCTATATTTTCGTCTCAATTATAATGAATTTAAATACCACTGACTGCTCAGGTGAGCTTGCACATTTGCGCAGGCTCACCTGAACAATCACTAATACACATGCTTAATCCATTATCAATTCGGTAGCAATGCGTTAATTTAAAGCTAGAGACCTATATTTTCGTCTCAATTATAATGAACTTTAATACCACCGACTGCTCATGCGAGCTTGCACATTTGGGCAGGCTCACCTGAGCAATCACTGTTCGATTATGTGATAGGTATCAAATCTTCTGAATACACATGCTTGCTCCTTTATCAATTCGGTAGCAATGATTTAATATAGATAAATCGCCTGCTGTTTCTGGATTATCTACTCCAATATACAAAGAGAATGTAGGCCAGGTGTTGATCAAATCGGGATTAAGCTGGGAAGGTGTCAACATGTGATTAAAACACATCTAGTTGCATGACGAGGTGTGTTATTATGGCTGTTAATAGTCCTGCCGCAATGATAAGAAACGCGAAAATCTGGAATATAATTTTATTACTTGCAAATTCTGGATTTAGAATATCCTGCAGTGTCAGAAAAAAAAATTGGTTGAAGAATTTACTACCACTGCTCTGACCCTTAATCTCTTGGCAATTTCGACATTTTTAGGCTTTCTGAAAAGCGGGGAGAATTTAAACGGTGTAACAGCCATGTTACGGCAATAAAAATAGCTTAATGTCAAACTGTTCGGATCCAGATTATGCCCAATGTTTTACTTGTACAGCTATCTAGTTGGTTTCGATATATACATTTTGTCGAGATAAATTTTGTTGGCTAGGCGACTTTTGGATATCCCCATCCAGGCCCTTGCAGATGTTTTATTTATCATGCTAACAAATGTTAAAATGCCAACAATTGTTGGCATTTTAACATTTATAAGCACGATAAATTTCATGCTCAGCTGAGTTGTAGGTTTCTATTTCCTTTATCAAGGTAATTGATCCCTTTTTATCAGGATCAAGGAGATTTTAACGTGATGTTTAGGCTCATGTATATCTGTGGTTTATGCCACACGCTGACCATTAACAGGGTGTGAAAACGGTACTTTGTTACCTAACCGATAGGATTAAATCCTTAGGTGGTAACACCACGGGTCTGATTGTGTTAGTGTGGAACATGGGAAAATTACATACCAAAACTTTGTGGTTGGGAAATAATACTTATCGTTGGTGGGTTGGAATGGTAGTACTGAAAACAGTGTTGATCAGGATCATCTGGTTTCTGATGACTCGGCACTGTTCCCCCCACCCATACGACTCTCCATCGATTTATAATGCAATAATGCAAATTAAACAAATGTCCAATGTCATTTTTGAATATTTCTGGCCGAACTACATTTGCTACTTCTTACAAGTTTTAAAACTCAAAAAAAAAAAAAATGGAGAAGTACACACACGGAGTCCAGCAAAATATAAAAACAAATCTTAAAAGGTTTCGAAGCTACTCGTATTTAGTTATATTTTAACCCAATTTAACTCCATTAGATAGTCACGCGTTATCGTGTTATTCGCACCTAATTTAAGTACCCACAGACTGCATTATATTTTATTAATCGATCAGGTATCGCGGCACGCGTCGATAATCAGTAGCCAGTTTATTTTCACTTCAGTTAATCTTTTTATCGACACACGTTCGATAATTGAGAAAATAACAGAACAGAACAGAAATTTTATTTGGACTTAAGCATTACAAGCTCATCGTCACAACAATACATAATATACAAAACATATATTTAAGGCATGCATTTAAAGTGTAATTAATTTGATAAGTGTAGTTCGAGAGTGAATATGAATATGAATATTCAAAATGACAGCTGCAGATAGCGTTTGAAAAGTTTGTTTCTTTGGTTTAAATGGAAAACCCTTGACAGGAATGTGATATATAAATTTGCGCCTTTGTTACAGAGTCCACCAAAGGATGAAATCAAATCTTTAAAAAAATGAGAACGCATATTTAGTTTAACTTTAACCCAATTTAACTCAGAACTATTGCGTTAGATAGTTGAGAAAATGGACACACGTTATCAATTAATCGTTATCAATTGGCATATGCAAAACCACAATTTAATCATACATGCTAATGTTTTAAGCGGGGCTAGAAGAACATAATTATGTTGTGGATGCTCAGAAGATACATATGAACCTGTTTTCCAGAAATCCTCGATCCGCCCCTGATATAAGCCAACACATGAGATCTAAATACACCATACATTGCATTATTTTTGTTGTCAAGGATTAGCACGGGTCAGGCTCACAGCCAAGCTTTTTATTCAAAAAATAGTACCAATAAACACCTTATTACTATTAATTGTTATAATGGCAGTTGTCAAAATCACACACCTTGTCATGCAACCTAGTGTTTTTAAAACACCTGTTGACACTTTCCCTGATCGATCTTTCTTCTCTCGCTAATCTCTGTGTTTATTGGAGTAGATAATCTAAAAACAGCAGGCCTTTAACACCTTTTGAAGTCATAAAATTTGGACCATACGCCTAGCGAGAATATAGAGCTGAGTCGTCATCCGCATTTATAATTTGTGTATGCGAGCAGCGAAAACACTCGTGAGTCTGCGCATCAGGGGAAAGGACACTACATTGTGCAACTAACACCGACGAGAACTGGTGAATTTATGGATCTATGAACGGAGATATCTGCTGAGATCATCTCTATTTTGGCACTTATCGCATATGCTAGACGATATTATTTGAATACGCATTTGCACGTGTATTGCAGCATACATGCACGTTTATCTGGTGACATGTGGTGGATTTAGAGCTAGCGGCCTTAAATTTTGTCCGAGCCTCCGACTTCTGCACGGATGAGTCTGCGTGTTTGCGCAGGCTCGTCTGAGCTGTCGATGTTGGCACTGATTCGTTTGTTTTATTGATTGACATGCATTTCAAATAATTTCGGCGACTTCGTGCATGAAGATGGAGGATTTCACGTGTGCAGATAGATAGATAGATAGATAGATAGATAGATAGATAGATAGATAGATAGATAGATAGATAGATAGATAGATAGATAGATAGATAGATAGATAGATAGATAGATAGATAGATAGATAGATAGATAGATAGATAGATACTTTGCATCGGCTTAGTGTAAAAAATGAAAACATACACATTTACTCGAAAGAAAATACGTATATTACGTACATTAGAATTTAGTGATAATCACATTTTCGAGCAACGAATGCTTATTCAAGTCTGCACAAATGTCCAGGCTCGCAAGAGCTAAGCTGCTCGCATACACAAAGTATGGACGTACATGATGATTCAGACCTCTAGCTAGCGTAAGCAGGGGCGTTTATAAGAGGCTTTTGCGCATATACATTTAGTATTAAATTTTTATTTTTGGCCCACATATTCCCCGCAAGGCGTCCAACATTCCTCCAATGCTGCAGCAGTTAGCAAGTTTACGATTTTTTTCGCTACTGGATGTGGAAGTTTTCAAAGCATTGCTGGTGACTTGGTCTGTCAGTGCACCATCAAATGAAATTGATAAAACAGTATCATAAACATAAAATAAAAAAAATGTTTCCAATGATCAAACAATTAAGTTTCAGTTTGAATAAATGAAACTACTTTTAATATCCCCCCAAAAAAGAAATAATTAATATCGGCCGTCAAACTACAGAAAAAAATAAGAACAAAGCGCTATTTCATCATCAAAGTACTAATTTAATACATGAATAAACATCAAAAACATAAAATCTTCAAACAATTATGCATTACAAAGTTCAAAACATATTACATAAAAAATCAGCAATTCAGCAGTTCAGCGTTTTAGGGTATTTTAGCTGATCAGCAACTTGCTGAATTCAGCAGAAAATTCAGCGTTTTAGGGTGGCCCATAAACATACGTAGAAATTTTTTAATGCCCCAGTTTCTTACCAAAACCTTTCAAGCAAGCTTTAACTCTTTGCTTAGCAGAAAAATTTTGCATGCTCTTTAAAATTGTTGTCTGCTTATTTTTTTTAAATCAATTTTTTAGAAAAAATCCTTTGGGATTACCATCGGTGTCAAACAGTTTGGATCCAGATCAGGTCTGACATTTTTTCGGGTCTGATCTGGGTCCAAAATTTTTACTAAGACTATCTTTCAGTAGACAACACTTATGTAGGTAAAAGAGTTAAAGAATCTCATCCTCATTAACATTAACCCAGGTGTGACCCATTACCTTACTCTTGAAGAAGAGCCCCAGAACACTAACACTCACAATACATCAGAAAAAGTAAGCAAGTATGATCAGGAAATACCACAATCACAGACTGCAGACCAACCCACAAGCCTCAAACATTTATAGTAACAATGCATCTGTAAGACAATAATAGCAAAGCAACCAGCTTTCTCTTCCTCTTCAAGATGATAGCAAAACTTGTATGGACATAAAGTAATGCATAACAAAACAAAGACAAATACAGAACTCCCACAAGCGATGGGAAGTACATTAAACAATAGATCAACAACAACAGACCCACAGCCTTAGAACAGACAGCAGCCTAAACCACTGGTGCCTTAAATGCATTTTACTATCGCTAAATCTTCGCCATAGATTCTGTTGTTGTTAAAACACAAAATTGTATTGCTCACATGGAGGTTTTATAACTTATCCAATGCATCTTCACTGAGAAACAATCTATTCAAATTAACACACTATGATGTAAAAAAAAGGGTTCATGATTCACAGATAGTCAGAGCTAAATAAAACCTCAAGTTGAGATATGGTGGGCCCAGCCAAAGACAAGTGTCATGTATCAACCCACTGCTGGAGGCTTTATAGGTTATAGGTTTCCTTAGAAATTCTAGTACAGACCACCCGAGAAGACCACTAAGGTCCAATTGCTTCATGAAGGAGGTCTGTATGGATCTCTATGAAACATGTTGAAAAATGAAGTTTCTGCATCCACGCATGAGGATTCCTTATTTTCAAAAGATTCAAAGGCTTAATAGTAAACAGTGTGGATCTCGATTAGCTGGCTTATGAAAGCAGCTGATGTGGATCTTTACTGCTTGCTAAAGAGGATATATTTGACTCATCAGGACAAATTTAAGATTTCAAACTGCTCAAAATAGCATATTATCCCTTGCAAAAGGTGCTGGCCAACTTGTTGTGTTTTTTTCATTGCAAACATTTTTATAATCAGTTATACATGTAACACAAATTAGAAAATTGAATAAATTTAAATACGGTACCTATATTGCTTAGATTGTGGCTCATAAAATATGTTGTATTTCCTTTTGAAACCCACATTTACCTTACCTTGCCAAGAAATGAGTGGATCAAGAATAGCCAGCAAAAGTTGGCTGATCAGGATCAACACTGTCTGCCATGCAATTTATGCTATGTTGCATGGTATGGTTGATGTGAGCGTGACTTGTATCCACTTGCTAAAAATAGTAGGTGATGATAATTTCTTCTTGATTTGGGTACTAGCACGATTCCAGTACAAAAGTTAATATTTTTGATTTAGGAGTAAGAGAGACGACTGTAGAATATGCCCTTGAACCATTGTAGCAAGAGTCCTGGTGCACTACAATTAGTCTATTTCTTTCAAGGACAGATAACATAAACATATTTAACAAAAGTACTTGCATTGGAGTCAGACAGGACATGTTAGTAGTAATCAATTTCATTTGATCATAGAGCCAATTCATGCTTAAAAGAAATCATACCATAATTGCCATCATGAGCACTCATGCAGCTATGTTATGCACACATTTGAGTGTAAAAGTGGAAATACCTTTCCTGACTTGTCTGACCTGGTCCCCATTTCATTCAGGACAAGTTAGAAATTTACAAAACTGTATTTCATACTTCTGACTTATTATTATGAACTTACTTATTGTAAAGAAAACAGTGTAGATCCTGATCAGCTGGCTTCCGAGGAAGCCAACTGATCTGTTTACAAAATAGTCCATATCCGGTTTCATACGGTTTTCACAAGAGTTTATGTTATTTCAGAACAGTAAGGTGAAGCTTATCATCTGTTTTATGACAAGTAAAATTTTCTTAGGACAAGTACACACTGGGTCGTAGGTCCTGCTAAGTAAATTTTTTAAGCATAAAACTGTAATTATTTTCTTGTCCATCAGTTTACCTAAATGTTTGGGGTGCTCAAATGAACAGACTCATTGAGAATTTTTTTTTATTACCTACAACATATGTTTTGGCTAAGAAATCATTTACACACTCTTATATGGAGGCCTGAGTCACTCTTTCCAAGAACAACATGGACTTCAAAAAGTACTACTTACTCACATGTAAGTAATCAAAGAGCTTTATAATACAAACTAAAAGACACATCTAACCAGAAAAGGTCCTAGAGAAACACTTTGCACCCCCAACGCTCAACTATATGCTTATCCATAAGGATGCAGGTACTCTCTTTTAACCCTTTTCATTCTGGATATCTACCATGAGGCTTTGAGATGTCAAGAGCTGTACCTAGATGTTTGACCAGACTAGATATACTGCTTTCACATTGAGATCCTTGTCCATCAGTAAGTGCAAGGGGAAATGCTCACAACATGTAGACAAACAGAACCCTCAATGCAAGAAAACCTGACTTTGTTGCATGTAAACAACAAAGGCTCAGACCAGCCTGCGCATCTGCGCAGTCTGATCAGTGACTTTGTTATTCACTATCCGGAAAGTATGATAGTTAAATTTGTCACATGTAAAATTTATTTCAGGCTTCTAGCTACTCTCTGTTGCTGAACATGCCGGAGCATGATCTGATCCATGAGCGGATCCAGAAAGTTTTTTCAGAGGGGATCCAACTTTGACTATGTTTTTTTTTAGTAGATGAGAGGAGAGAGGATTTAAATACCACTATAAGGATCATGGCCCGCCAGCGAAACGCCATTTAAATGGCATTTCTCTGAGGGGCTGATGATGGCACAACATTGAAATCTGGCTTGGTAGCTCTATGATTTTCAGGGAATCCGGACCAGCATTGCTAAAAAAACCTATATTTTTGTGATTTTTCATGGGGGTTCCGGACCCCCTGTCCTTCCCTCTGGATCTGCACATGTGATCGGAATTTGAAGACAGGTTTTCTCACGATGATGCCCATATGCAATGATAACCAAAATCTCATACCTTATTTTTCTTTAATTTCTTCACCATTCTAAAATCTTCTTCTAATTCTTTAATATCATCTTCTGTCATTACTATCTTTAGTTTCTTATTTTGTTTTATTTCCTTTCTTTTCCTCTTCCTTTCTTTTCTTTCTTTCTGATCAGACCAGGCTTCAGATTTTGGGGGTCTTCTCAAAGGTTTTGATTTCTTAAAGGATCCATTCTGTAGCTGCTCTTGCCTTTGTTTTTCTAGAGATTTATCTCTGAAATAAGACATAAAAGCTTACCCCTTAGCCCGCCAATCTGGACTTTTGTCGTCTGCTCCTCTCATCTGCTAATAGTTTTAGGTAACCTATATTGCAAATGATATGGACACAGATTGGGAGTACTCTTATCAGGGTTTATATTGTTTGCTTTCATGAAAAAATCTAGTCTGAAATTTACTTGAATATGTAGCAGATGTAAAAAAACTGATTCCGTTTTCAGAGCAAAAAATAGTGGCGGGGTAAGTGTTAACCTTTAAAGTGCTAATCACAACTGAAACAGACATCACATTATTACACCTTTCTTTAATTCTAGGGAAAATAAGGTTTGGCATAGAATGCTAAATGGGGATATGTCAAGCCTTATCCATAGGTTGAGATAAGCAATTTTTAAACATGAAATTGTTAATTTTCTTACCTATCAATTTAAGCATATATTTTCGGTGCCCAAAAGAGCCGTCACATTGAGACATTTCTTTTAAATACTCAGAAAATATGATTTGGTTGAGAAATAAGAAAAATATTTCACAATAAAACACTCTTATCTTGATTTTGTTTGTTTGATTTTTTATGTCACAGTCAACCATATTTCAGTTATGTCAGGACAGGTCTTCCTGGGTTGAACCGGTACTAAGCAAGGATTAATGTGTCTTGCTCAAGGACACAATGCAGTGACACCGGTGAGGCTCAACCCCGCAACCCCTCTGTCTTGAGTCTAGCACTCTACCAATGAGCCACTGCGCTCCCTACTCTTATCTTGAGATGCTTATTTCCTTTGATGATAAAGCAACAAACTTTGTAAATGTTGTCAAATACAAGTTTTTTGGTGACAATGTCAGGACTGGCTTAAAAACACACACAATAAAACTTTAAACCATTTTCCCATTTGGACGTCTCAAATTATATTCAAAAGTCTACCAAGGCAGTACCCCTAATTCATGTACTTACACATAGGGCCACATAAAAATTGAAATTTTGAGTACAAAATAGTGAATATTTTCTAGTCCATCAGTTTATTCATTTATTCTGGGGTGTTCTCATTGAGACAGTTCTTTTTAGGACCCACAACATATGTTTTGGTTGAAAGATAGGGAAATTAATTTTCAATCCCACACTTTTACCCGGAAGCATACTTACATGTACTTTATTTCATTTGTATCTATAGGAACTGGTACAAAGTTTTCGATAACTTTCCCTTTAGTTTCTGGCATCCTCGGCATTTTCAACAGTCCAAACCCAGTCGCCAACTTCCCGAAGTCCAAATCTTTTATTCGGAATAAACTGTAACAATCATGTTTGGCGTATGAACGTATAAAACTTACAAATGCCCTAATTCCTTTGTCAAATATAGCTCTATCATTTATTGCCATGGTTTGCACTTCAGGCAGATAGTCATTACTAATAAGAGGTTTTTCCATTTCGTATAATGGCACTTTCTGGTTGATTTCTATAAAGTTGACGAAGCTGTCTTCGTGTGGGTGAAGAAACACTAGTGCACTGCCTGTATGCCCTATTCTAGCAGTTCGACCACACCTGAAATATAACACATAGATTTAGATAAACAAACTTTTTGAGCGTAAAAGAGTAAATATTTCCTTACCCATCAGTTTTCACAAATGTTTTGGGTTCTCAAAAGAACCGTCTCAATGAGACGGTTCTTTTTAGTACCCACAACATATGTTTTGGTCAAGAATTTATTGATGCATTCTTAACTAAAGGCTTGTAACATATATATCATCGGTCGGGAGTTAAAAACTTGTATCTTTGATTTTTTCATTTTTCAGGAGAGACATAAAACTTAATAACTTTTTCTAGGAGTCTCCTCTATTTCTGAAAGTCAGACATGATTATATTTAGTAACATCCAAATTCACTGTTATTGGTGTTTTGAAATTCCAATCAAAATTTCATGGTCATTATGAAGAGTTTCACTTGAGTTACGTCATTTTGAGCATATTTTCGTGGTAAACCATCCAGTTACGACATTTTGAGCATCTTTTTCATGGCAAAACATCGTATCTCGATAAAATGAGCACCAAAATAATCGTATAGTTCATAGATACAATACTTTGAAGCACGATTGATGCTTTCAAGGGGGTTCTTATTGGTCTAGAGCTATGAGAATTTAACAGAATGTGTGCCATGCATTTGGTATTCCCGGGATGACAGTCGTTTTGGTAAAAATCAGAGTTACGAGATTTGACTCCCGACCAAAGATATGCCAAATGGGGTTTCAATCATTAGACATGTTTAAGCCCTCCAGTGATTTTATTGCTGACTTTTCCAAGGTGGTGCTTCTTTTTTGGATCCTTCAGTGTTATATATGTTTTATTTTTATCTTTGTAATGCTGCTGTGTATGTTCTTTGCAGCCTTGTGATCATCTGCTGGAATAGGGCTGGCCTCTATTATGTGTTGTGTTTTCTTACTGCATTGTGTGTTGTGTTTTCTTGTGGTTTTGTCACTTTCCAATATGGTGTCTGGGGTCAGGTATGATCAGGACTTTAGTTAAGAGTGCGTAACAGAAAAATAAGTTTCTTATTTCTCAACCAAAATATATGTTGTGGGTACTCAAAAGAACCGTCTCAATGAGACGGTTCTTTTGAGCACCCAAAACATATGCTAAAAATTATGGGTAAGAAAATACTTACATTTTTAGACTGAAAATTTGTGTTTATCTAAACCTGTTTATAATACTTGATTGTATTGATTCCTGAACTTTGCCTTCCTCTCTACTTTGTGGGTATTCAAAAGCTCTCAATGAGATGGTTCTTTCAACCAACCGAAACATATGAATGATCTGATAAATAAGACAATTTCATACTCTAACAGTTTGCTTATCTAGTGCCTTTATGATTGAGGGCCTGGATGGTTGGGATCTGTATTCCTTTCAGGGCTCTCGCTTGCCAATATCTGGGGTCGAATTATATGGGCCCCAGTCCCAATTGCAAAACAGCTACCTTTTTTACACAAACTACAGACAAAATTCCCAAATTCCAATCCTTGGACAAACTACTTTTTCATTTGTTAAATTTGTGATGAAATTAAAAATGGCATACCCTAACATGATCATGATTTGTAAAAGCCCATCATTATGATGATCTGGGTCTTCACTGTTTTCCGAAAACAAGATTTATCAGTAACCTTTCATATTAACTGCATTGTTGCAAGTTGCCAGATAAACGTTGTCTATCTCACGGCATGTGCCTTTATCAGGTCATGATGACGTTGCACATTTTGAATGACATCGCTAATGACACTGAATCAACACCTAATCGTCAATAACTGTACAATCGCTAATTTAAAGAGTGAAACAATCGGTAAACTGATAAATAGAATACCAGGTTCACGTCTTTTGATATCAAGTTTACCAGGCTCAGCTTCAAGAACACATGTTGAATCGCTCGGCAAGTTTTCTCAAAGCCTTGCCTAAAAACTTGATATCAAAAGACACTCGCCTAGTATTCTCTATATATCAGGGTTTAGCATGAGAAGGGTTAATCTGGTCTGCAATACCAGTTCTTGTGAATAAGGATCACATAATCATTAATGTTTTGAAATGACATCACAATTAATTTTTCCCAATTTCTGATCAAATATTGGTATTTTCCCAGTTTCATTGGCCCAGGCCCAAGTCTAAATCTGTAGCAAGACCCTGTCTAAAAAAGTTTTGCCTTTTCTTTTAAAAAAAATTGTGTTTCTTTGACTGGAGAAAAAAAGGCAATTTCACTTTATTCTAATACATGTATATCATTTTTATAAGCCATTTTTCTTTATAGTTTTAATTGTTACAGTACATGTTAATATCAATAACTGTTGCTGCTTTTCAATATTTGTCCTTTTTTTCCAATTTTTCAGACTACTCTCTTTAGCCCTTTTCATTCTGGATATCCGCAAAGAGGTATTTTGGCAAAAAGTGAAGAACCAGTTGAAATGCCACATCATGTGGTATTTCATCAGAGTCTGTACTGTTTGCAAAGATAAAAGAACCTTCAGGGACAGAAATACATCATTATTTAGAAATTTCTATCTGTGACCCCTTAAAATATGAAATGGGCAATTCCAATACTTATTCTATCAACATGCATGGAAAAAAAGGGTTAATCCCTTAATTTTCTCCTACCAGTATCCCTTTTGCTCATATTTCTACCAAAGGTAAATATAACCACTTTTCTCTTATCATTAAACACCAACCCATACCCTCTTAACCCTTGATTCCATTGGCTATTTTTAGATCATGACATCATTTTCTATTTTTTGATAACACTGAAAAAAAATCAAGAAAAAATTAAGCAAAGTTTTGAATACTTTTGAAAATATTGAGGAAAAGGAGCATTTGCTCCAAAGGAGCAAATGCTCCATTTTCCATAATATTTTCAAATACATTGTATTTCAAAGGCATCAAGGCCGTTAGTATGGAGTAATATGTTGTATTTCAAAGGCATCAAAGCCGTTAGTATGGAGTACTCCATACTAACGGCTTTGATGCCTTTGAAATACAACATATTTGAAAATATTATGGAAAAATGGAGCGTTTGCTCCTTTGGAGCAAATGCTCCATTTTATTGGAGTAAAGGGCTAAGTAGCATACCTATGAACAAATGCTGTAGGAACTGTTGGTGGGTCATACTGTATAACCCAGCTGACCTCTGGAATATCTATCCCTCTAGCCATCACATCTGTACACAATAACACTCCACCCACATCCTTCTTGAACTTTGAGATAATATTGTGTCTTTTCTTCATCTTACCATGGATACAATACACCTGAAATATATATACACCCATATGCCAATTTTTTAGCGTAAAATCTTAAACATCTTCTTATATTTACACTTTCGAAGCAATCCTTTAATGAATCTTTAGATTTTTGCAACCGTTCATAGCCTCATAAATTACACAAAGTTGATTGAGAGATGCCATGCTCACTTGCCCGTGCAATACGCTTCGAACATTGAACTCACTCGCCAGAAGTGATACTGGTGTTGTGATTGACAGCGAACCACAACTGAGTCGCAAATGCAAAACAACCCTTTTGTTTGCTCCATTGGCTGTCCGTGTTCAAGCTGGCTGTTCCGCTTTTCAATTTTACACACCGACTAAACCGTTAATACAATTATATTTTAAATGCAAAACTGTTTTTATTCCTAAATTAAAAACAATTTTTATATTTCAGATATTTATAATAAAATGTAAATATAAGCAATTAATTCAATTTTTAGAATGTTCATGGAATCATGAATACTTTGGGTCTCTTGCAAAGTAATTGCTTAAATCCGCCAGTTTTAGCATGTATTTTGGGTGCTCAAAAGAACCATTACTAAAGATTTTACTTTAGTTGGATTATATAGTTAAGACAGAATGGCCCATTGTAAATAATGAGGGATCACTGGTTATAATTTTCAAATAATATTTCATTTCCTTTTCTGAAGATCAATGTTGTCTTAAATAGCAAACAGTGCAGACCCTGATGAAATACCACAGTTTATCTGGGTCTTCGCTAACTCCCGTCTTGGAAGGGTAAAATGAGGGATTCAGTTTTATGTACTGTTGAGTCCTTATCTTTGCTTTATCTCTTTTTATATCTTGATTTATATGTTTTTGGAGATGATGCATTGATAAGCTAGGGGTCTTTCATGCAAACCAAACATTTATGTGTCTTGATCCACATCTTAACTAAGGGTGAGGTTGGTGCTGTGAAACCGGTTTAAGCCCTCCAGTAAAATATTTTTACTGACCGTTCCAAGGCGGTACTTCTTTTGTGGATCATTTCTGTTTTTTGTGCCTTGTGTTTCTCATGCATTTGCGTCTGTTCATTGCTGCCTTGTGGTCACCTGCTGGGAAAGGGCTGACCTCTTGGCTCTTGTTGGTGATGTTTATTGTATTTTTATTACTTTCCCATGTGGTATCCTGGGTCAGGTGTGGAACTTCATTGTATTGTTTCCTGATCTTTGCCTCCTTTCCTACATAGACAGTGAATTTCCATTCGGGCCCTGAGGTTATATAACTTTTTTCATGCTCAACTCAACTGAGCATGAAATTTCAACTTCTCACAAAAACTTAAATAACCACAACTGAAGAAGTTTCTTACTTTACGACCTTCAGATGTTGTATTTATCATGCTTATAAATGTTAAAATGCCAACAATTGTTGGCATTTTAACATTTGTGAGCATAATAAATTTCATGCTCAGCTGAGCGTGAAATAAAATATAACCTCAGGATCGGATTGCTCCTGTAGGATAAATTATATGTGGCTTTCCAATCGTTTTAATGTCAATGGCTATTGGCTAGAAATTGAAATGTATATATGATTTTTGTGAAAATATACTTGTTCTATACATGGCTGAGTGTACATCTTTTGTTATTTATTTATTCAATTGCTTATTTGACCATTGACAAAGTCTGTATTCAATTTTGACCTCAAGTTTAGAGCTTATATGTCCCTTCATCAATATTTCAGATTGAATTAACCATAACATTAATAATCTTAAACTAATTATCAATAGTTGGTTCCTGTCACTCATGGTGAGCCAAGAATGAGTCAAGTAAGGGGAAAGAAAAAAACCCTTTAGCCTGAAAATATTTTTTATGTCTGCTGCATTATATATATTCAAGTTCGCTTCTGACTCAATTGTATCATGGAGGCAAAAACTATGAACTCTGATCAAACAGCTCCCAAGGGTCCATAGTGTTTGCAATATAGGCAATCTATGAACATAAGCAGATGAGAGGAGCAGATGATAAAAGTAGTGACTGGCAGGAGAAGAGTTAATGCCAACCATTACTATAAACGGTAATAGATGAAATATTGGATGATACCTTACTTGGTTTACTAAAAAAAGGCTTGATATTTTTAAAATGATTTTGTGTGAATCCTCTTGCAGATGATTCACATGAAATATCAAGCATTATTTGTCCTCCTGTAAAAGCAACAAACTTTGAAAACATCTTGAGTGATGTGAGTTTTAGTATTAACCACTTCTAAATGTGTACTTTGGCAAACAGTGAAGACCCAGATGAAATGCCATGTAATGCAGCATTTTATCAGAGTCTACACTGTTTGCTAATACAAAAAAAATCTTCAGAGAATTTAAGAAATTATAACCTGTGACCCCTCAATATGTACAATGGACTATTCCAAGTTTTTTGTATCAAACCAGAAGGAAGAATCCATAAGTACCTAAAGGGTTAAGAATCAGGGGACAAATTTCCACTCATCCGCTGACTCCGCTCGTAATTACAAGTGAAATCTAGAAAGGACAAGCAATTCTTCCCAAAGGGCTCGACCTGTAGGACGAGTGTACAGGATGAGTGCTTTAGGTAGAATTACTTGAGGAAGTCGTATTACATATTACTCACTTATGTTCTTTATTGCATACGCTTTTAAAGGACGTGCATAACGTTTGCAGGACGAGTGAAAGTTGTAAGTGACTCGTCCTGCAGGACAAGTGCAATATTTAAATATTTTTGTCCCCTGAGAAGAATTAAGGGCTTTTAAAATTAAGTATTAAAATAGTCCTGTACCGTAGATTTCTTCAACATAGGTGGAAGAATCTTAGAGAAGTAATCCACGCCAGCACATGTGCTCACAAACAGCATTATCTTCTCTTTCCTGTGAGCTTGTAGAAAATACATCAACTGATTAAATTTTTCATTCGCTTCAACAATCATGTAATAATTTTTTAACATTGCTGGAGTCCTCTGAATTTGTCCCTCACTTGTCTCATCAACCGCATCTACATTTGGACATGCCTTTTCTTTAATAGCTACCCTCACTGGGTTTCTCAGACCTGCTCGTATAAGTTTCTCTGTCTCGCTAGTCTGAGTTGCTGAGAAGAGTCCAGTTCTACGTTGTTTGGGGAGATAACTTAATATAGTGTTCAAACTAGCTTCGAAACCCATGTCCAACAATCGATCCGCCTCATCCAGGATCAGAACATCCAACTCTTTGACAGCACGGGCTAAGACTGAAGATATTGCACCTTGTTTCTGTTCGAATAGAGCTTCAAGACGACCTGGTGTACCAACAATTATACTTCCTGAAACAGAATATTGGAGGTTAGGCCAAATAAAAAATAAGTGTGTTTCGGGCAACAAGTCCGAAAATTTTAGGTAGTGTAGGCACACATATTTTTTTTCTGGAATAAAAAATAATTAAGCATTTGATGATTTGAAAGGCATTTCACCTTTCAAAAAGCATAGAAACACAGGTATTTCTGCATTTGGCCTTAGAGAGGATATTTTCGTGCACCTGTGCATCAGGTCTTATGATTTCAAAATACAAACAAATGAGACAATTTTCTTGCTCAGAACAGTAGACTATATCATTTGTTCCAGTCATGAATTTTAAAATGCCAACAATTGTTGGCATTTTAAAATTCATGACCAGAACAAATAAGATGCTCATACATGAGTTGAGCATGAATATACATATAGGTCCAGGACTCTAGTTTATCTAAAATTTTGAGCATAAAATTGTTTAATATTTTCTAATCCATCAGTTTTTAGCATTTGCTTTGGGTCACATTGGGTGCTAAAAGAACCAGCTCATTGAAATGGTTATTTTGAGTGCCCACAACATATGTTTCGCTGAGATATAATAAAACTGATTTTAAATTAAGCATCCCTACCATTAAATGATATTTTAGGTTTGACCCTTGGTAAGAAATTCTTTATTGAATGTTACAGTATCTAAGTGAATCAGGTATGCACAGTGGTTTTATATCCCCACTTGTAACTTGGTTTTAATAGAATCTGTAAGTCCTTACGACTATGCCAGATAACATACCATACAGAACCACTCTGCTCATTGGAAGAGGCTTGCCTTTGATTTTTGGGGTGATACACCAACACTGATATTTCACAAGTAAAATAACTCCATAATGATACTACCAAAGCGGGGAACAAGACAGTACACTGACAAGACAAATCACCGACACATTTTTGAAGACAGTTCACCGACAGATTTGAAGACAGTTCACCGATACTTTTGAAGACAGTTCATCGACACTTTTTTATTACGTTATCGACATATGGCTCCAAAATACAACTGATTATTGTGAAGAAATATTGATGAGTTATGGTTTGAGGTGATATGTTGATATAATTTGTTGAGAAAGTGATATTTTGTTTGTCTGATTAATGATTAATAGACATACATTTGATAGCTACATGAAGCTATATTGATGAGATCCTATAGCCAATCGTACATTATTTTTAATGAAATTCGCCCGAGAAATTCGCCGGCAATTCAAAGCATTCCTTTTGAATATTAAAACAGATTTTTGTCAGGCCTACCTTTTCATTTTTATATATTTATTTTACGTTAGTGATGTAGGATGCATTTTCGCACAGACAATGTAATGATCGCTATATATGCAGCTGTATGCATGTCTAATAAAATCATATTGCAATAGCAAATAGGTAATTGGGCATTCGCTCATTATAACATCAATAAATGGTGAAAATTGTGACATTCCATATAAATACAATATAAAATTTGTCGATGAACTGTCTTTAATTCTGTCGGTGAACTGTCTTCTATTCTGTCGGTGAACTGTCTTCAAAATGCATGTCCGTGAACTGTCTTGTCAGTGAACTGTCTCGATTCCCCAAAGCTCACCACCATGTTCTTGAAAACACTCAAAATCTGAAGTTTTTCCTCCAATTAGAAGTCTACAGGACAATCCATCTATATTCTTGAGGAAATGCTGGATCACTTCTTCAATCTGAGTGGCCAGTTCACGTGTAGGGCTCACAATCAGAGCACCAACTTCATTTCTTTTCAACTTATGCTCCCTGTTTAGCAAAAGTTCCATGATAGGAATAACAAAAGCGAGAGTTTTCCCACTTCCCGTGATAGCTTCAGCTGCCACATCTTTATGTTTCAGTAAGAGCGGTATGCAGGCCGATTGGACTGGTGTTGGGTTAGGAAAATTGAGTTCCTTTATGCTGTCAATCGTGGATTTTGACAGAAAAGTTGAAAGTTGCTTCCACGTGTCTGCCATGTTTTTTGTTATGATCATAAATGTCCTATAAACGCTTAAAGTACGGTGCTGTTTTGTTTATCGATTTATCGAGAGCAGCTGTGTAACTTTGACTATTAATGAATAAAACGAAAACACTACGTCACATATTGGATTTCAGAGCAAGCGTTCAAATAATGCAACGCGTATAAATTCCGGGTTGTCCGAATAAGCTATCCCGCCTCAATCCTCAGTTAGTAGAGCGTCCGCTTTATATATGTCGCAGGGTATGGATTCGGTTCGCCAGGGATCTCAACGACAGATGTTGTTATAGGTTTATTTTACATATGTAAATAAAAAGAGGGTGTCCTAAAATACAAAACAAACAATGAAACAGTACAGACAACACAGACAGACAAATGAACAGACACGGACAATGGAATACATTGCACCCGTATGCAATACATATTTACAACACAGACAGACAGACAGACAGACAGACAATCGGACACGGACAACGGATATACTTGCAACTGACTGCGAGTACGATATTGTAATTCGTTTGGTACCTGAGCATGTCATGCTGAGCATGTCATGTCTATTTTTAGACTTGGGTATTTTGCAGTGATAAAATTATATACAAAGAGATTAAAATATTAAAACCACACCTTTTGCATTTAACTTACATTTTATGCGTTAGCTCAATATACTAATTCCTCCATTTGCAATGTCCATAAAGATCAAAACGATAACCATGCCTATTTCAGAAAGACAGAAACAAATCTAAAGCAATTTGTAATTTGCGTAAATACGTCATACAGAAATATTGTGAACTACGTCACAGGAAATGTACAGAATGTAGTTCCTGGCGAAAACCTCCCTTTGGTGTTTTCATCAGAAACGACAATCTGTGATCTGTATGATAAAAAGAATATAAATTCACATACCTGCTAATAATAATGTTCCCATATCATTTCCGTGAAGGAATAATACAAATAATAATATATAAATATATGTTCTACAGCCTGTAGATCGATGGAGGCGATCTAACTGCAAAAATGAGAATGCCTTTTCCAAATGTCGCGCGCATATGTATTTGTGAGGTTAGGCGCATGCGCTTAGTAAGTTAAAAGAGGTGTGTTCGTTAGCAACCAATCACCCATCATCTTACATCCTTATGTCTAACTAAAACGGCTACTGATTGGACGATAAAATAGAACAGCTCAGTTTCAAGGTACTCCATAAGAAAACAATGCAAGACAGGTTAAACCAGTTTTTCCCACGCTTGGTATGATTTAAGTAAATATCAACACTACTCACGGTGGCACTAAAGGAGAAAAGGTAATTTATGCGTTGAGCAAAATAATGACAAAGTTCACCTCTGTGACATTCTCCCCTGCTTTGAAAAAAATGTCTCCTGACATTTCCGAACATTCGAAAAACTTTTTAATAAACACAGACCACCTCAGCAATCACAATCATGTACAAATATGATGCATTTAGGTTAATTTTAACCTACAGAAGTTTCACATTTATCAACAAACAATTCTACTTTACTAGTGAATTGTGAAAATGTTATATATAACTTCAGAACATCCAAAAATAAAGACATGTATTAATTTGAGGGGTCGCTCTCAATAAGAGAAATATACTATATGTATGAGACAATCAAAGCAGGAGAAAATATAATATATATATGCATTTTTATATATGTTTGGGAAAAAATATCATATATGCATAATAATAATATTGGAAGATATTCTTCCTATCTGTGACATTCTCCCCTGATATTTATGAAAACTAATACATATACTTAAACATACCAAATCTGTGTTTCGGGGTTTGAAACTTGCTGAGTATTTACCCACTCGCCATACCGGTTTGGCGCTTGCCGTACCCTACCTGTACGTCTAGGTAACTGTGGAGTAGGTACATTATCTACACTACCTATATTACCTCCACTGAGATCTCTGGAACTGCCAGTGGTACCTACATCTGCACTAGCAAAACCACCACCTGCACTTGAATTAAAACCACCTGCGCTATCTGACCTATTAAAACCAACTGAACTATCAGATCTATTAAAATCTCCTGAACCATTAAAAGTATCGCCATGAACTGACACATAAGACTTTTCTTTATTTGAAGAAACTGATTTTGACCCATTGATATTTGAACTGTGTTTCCTTTTAAGAGGAAGCATATATCTTGGGTAAAATAATTCTTCTGTTTCTGAGTCAGAAGAGTCAGACTCAAATTCAGGTTCTTGGACAGGTTTTGATTGGCTATGTACAGGGGCTGCCGGTTTGCTAGGTTTACTATGGGGACTGTCATAAAATAGGCCAAGATCTAAACTGCTAGGTATGGCAGAAAAAGGAAGCAACATGTTCCTGTGTAAAGTTTTCACCGTTGAATCACCCGATTCACGCTGAACCCTATACACAGGTACACCTTCATTTGGCACTTCAATTACAATATATGAATGCTTATCCCACCTATCTGCCAACTTATTTTTGCCTTTTAGGCCCACCTTTCTAATTAGGACTTTGACCCCTACACCAAGGGTTGCTTCTCTGACCTTACCGTCATAATTGGACTTATGCCTTGTAGCATTTTTATTTGCTTCTTTTGAAGCTACCTTGTAGGCAAAGTCCAACCGTTTCTTTAACTTACTGGCATAGTGCTCTCTGGATGTACATTCTGAATCCTGTGAAGAATTCAGACCCAGATAAGCATCTATAGCCAGCCTGGGATGTCTCCCAAACATTAAAAAGAATGGGGAAAAACCAGTGCTATCATAACGGGTAGCATTATAGGCATGGACTAAAGGGGCTACATATGACTTCCAGTCTTGTTTCTGGTGATCTTCTAGGGTACCCAGCATTTTTAAAAGGGTCTGGTTAAATCTCTCGACCATTCCATTTCCCATAGGGTGATATGGAGTGGTCCGGGATTTATGCACACCCGCAAGACTACACAATTCCTTAATAAGGCTACTTTCAAAATTTCTTCCTTGATCACTATGGATCCTAGCCGGAAAACCATAGTGAACAACAAAGTTTTCAAAAAGTATTTTGGCTGTAGTCTTAGCCAACTGGTTTCTAGTTGGAAAGGCCTGGGCATAACGGGTAAAATGGTCGGTCACGACTAAAATATGTTCATGCCCACCCTTGGACCTTTCCAAAGACAAAAAATCTATACATAACAATTCCATTGGTTGTGAACTGGTTATGTTGACTAATTCTGCACTAGGCTTCACCGGAGTTTTTCGCCTAATACAACGGCCACAATTTTTTATCTTTTCTTCAACATCATTTTCTAGACCAGGCCAATAAAATCTAGAGCGCACTAAAGAAAGAGTGCGGTCTCTACCTTGATGGCCCAAATCATCATGCAACTGTTTCAAAATGATACTTCGAAAATGGAGAGGAAGCACCAGCTGACGTGTTTGTACATTATTTAATGTAGTATTTCTGTACAATACTCCGTCAACCAATGACAACCTGGACCACTCCCGAATATATTTCAAAACATTTGGGGATTCGGTCTGGAGACTACTTTTGTCTGGACAAAATTTCAACTTAACCAGCTCAACAACCCTGGCTAAAGTAGAGTCAGCCACTTGCTCTTTTGACCAATCAACATTCTGTAAAGATGTTGAGTCCAGTAGATCCGGTGTTGGCGGATCTACAAGAGTTACAGCGTTTGAAACAATCAAGGTTTCAACCAAGGGACAAGACTCTCTTTCAACCAAGTATGCTTGGCACACTGCCTTAACTACATCTGGAAATAATTCCACATCTTGCGGGGGACGCCTAGAGAGACCATCAGCATCTGCGTTAGATTTACCTGATCTATATATTAATTTAAAATCATATGAACCTAACGCAGCTAACCACCTATGACCTGTGGCATCTAATTTGGCCGAAGTTAAAACATATGTTAAGGGGTTGTTATCTGTATAAACAGAAAATGTGTTTCCATACAGATAATCATGGAACTTGTCGGTGACAGCCCATTTGAGACATAAAAATTCCAGTTTGTGGGCTGGATAATTCCATTCTGCTTTGCGCAAACCCCTGCTGCCATATGCAACAACTTTTTCAAGGCCATCATGTTCTTGATATAGAAGGGCTCCTAGCCCTTCTATAGATGCATCTGTATGCAATATAAAAGGTTTGCTAAAATCTGCATATGCTAGCACTGGAGGAGAGGACAATTTCTCCTTCAGTGTATCAAATGCACTTTGTTGAACAGGACCCCATATCCAAGGAATTGAACTTCTCTTCTTTTTCTTCTTTTTACCTTGGACAGAAACACCAGCATGATGTCCAACCAACAGATCATTTAAAGGTTTGGCTATCTTTGCGTAGTCCTTGACAAAACGCCTATAATAGCCTGTAAAACCCAAAAATGATCGCAGGTCTTTCACCGTCTGAGGTTCTGGCCAAGTTGTAAGAGCAGCAATTTTTTCAGGGTCCGTTTCAATTCCTTTTTCGGACACTACGTGGCCTAAGTAGGTCACGCTAGACTTAAAAAATTCACACTTGGATGCTTTCAATTTTAAGCCATGTTTATGCAGGCGGCTGAAAACAGCATCCAAGCGTGATAAATGCTCATCGAAGGACTCAGAGAAAATTAAAATATCATCTAAAAAGATGAGGCACTCTTTTAAATTGAGCTCACCCATACACCGTTCCATTAGGCGCTGGAATGTAGCAGGAGCATTGGTCAAGCCAAAAGCCATCCTGTTACATTCGTAGAAGCCTAAATTACCTACGGTAAAAGCAGTCTTCTCTTTGTCCTCCTCTTTCATCTCCACTTGCCAGTAACCACTGCGCAAGTCTAATTTCGAGAAGTACTTCGCACCGAGGAGAGTATCCATAGTGTCATCGATGCGAGGTAATGTATAGGCATCCTTGACAGTTCGGCCATTTAGTTTTCTGAAGTCTATGCAGAAACGCAAACTGCCATCCTTTTTTCGGACCAGTACAACATTCGAAGAAAAAGGACTTTTTGATGGCTGAATTGCTCCAGCCTCAATCATTTCCTTCAAATGCTGTCTGACTTCCTCATAAAGGCCTGGCGGAATACGTCTATAAGGCTCCTTAAATGGAGTGTCATCCGTGAGCTTGATTTCATGCTCAACTAAATCAGTTCTACCTAAGTCAGTAGGACCGGTAGAAAATATATGAGACCAACTGCCAAGGACGTCTTTAGCTTTTCTCACTTGATCTTGTGTAAGATTGTCCGTTTCTACCTTCACGCCAAGATCCTCTAATTTTGTGACCTTGGGCTCCTGCTTCTTCACTGAAGAATCAGGAGTCCATGAATCAACAACATCTACACCATTTATTGAACATAATAGAGATCTTGGAGGAATCTCTATTACTCGTGTAGATAAATTACACACACGGACTGGAATGCGTGCGGTAGAACCGGACGATCCCAAAGATACAACTCTGGGGCAGATTGTTAAACCCGCAGACAAAGATGTATCTATAGGCTCAGTGACAGCAGTTTGAAATGATTTTGTATTTCTGACAAAACCCGATAAAGTTTTAACCTCACCAGGCGCAACTTTAATACTAAAATTGTTGGTGGTTTTCACCGGTAAAATTTCATTACACATGCTGTCAAAAGCAACTTGCCACTCAGCAGGAATGTTTGATTCACTTGAATCAGTTGAAGCTTGCTTGCACAAACGAATGACATTGGTTCCAATGATCACAGGGACACGACGATTGTAGTCAGTATTTTCAACTACTAAAACAGGGGCTTTATATGTTGTATTTCCTAATGAAGGAACTACAATATCTGCCTCTATATAACCTTTATAAGGCAATTCTGTGCCATTAGCACAAGTAACTGACAATCCAAATTCAGTTATACTATGTAAAGTAGGTTTGGGGTCTAAGGTTTCATAGAAGGCCTCTGAAATTGAGGTTATTCTAGAACCTGAGTCCAACAAACCAAGTGTATTAACACCACATATTAAAATATTGTCTTCATTGGAAGAACCAATCATCCGTTCAAGCAAACTTGATTGCTTAACATTTGTACAATTATGAATTGGGCTTTTCTCAAAGTCCTTTGATGATACTTCCCCAGTTTGCCCATCAACTGGAGAAGTTAGAAGTTTAAATGGTTCCCAGCATTTTCACCATGGTTAGTACCACGGCCGTTGGAACCACCACGGTGACCACGCCAAGAACCACCACCACCTCTATTGCCTCTTTGAGAATAATTATTCTGGTGAGCATTATTGTAACTGTTAGAGTTGTGGTTGTTATGGTTTGAGCTACCTTGATAGCCCCTACCATAACCACCCCTCTGAAAGTTACTTCTATAACCAGCACGTCCACGGCCTCGTGGAACATACTGATTAGAATAGGAGTAGGAGTCAGGAAAATTGGACTGTCCAACAGACTCAGAACTCTGCTTTGTCTGCTGGTCAAGCCTTTCTTCCATTTTCTCCATCCTACTCATGAGCTCTTTCATGCTCTTTAATAATACATCTGTATAATTTTCTGAATCAGAAGTAACCTGATTACATTGTTGCTGCTGGGCAGTTGGTTTTTTAGTTTGTTTAAAACTATTTTCTTCCTGATCAACTTTACGTATTTCACGTAAAAGTGACGGGAAGTCTTTAATGGTATCGTAAAGATGCCTTGTTGAGTTTTTCAAAGACTGGCTTTTTAAACCAGTCCAGAATTTACTCCTCAGCATTGCATCTTTAGCAATGCCATCAATGTGGCCAGACTTAACTGCCCTTGATAGGGTCTGCTCAATTCTTGAAGCAAAAGAAACCACTGATTCAGCCTCTTTCTGATAGTCACTGTAAAATGACTGAATCAGGGTTTCACTTGAGCTGACATTAGCATAAAAACCATCTAACTTTGCTAAAATGTCGGCCACTGTGGCATTCTGCCCTAAAGGCACTAAAAGGCTTCTAGCACTACCCTTTAGTGAATTCCTAATGGACTGCAACAGAATTGGTCCTGGCAGTACACTAGAACTCTGGAGGCATTTAACCTCAAGACTCCACACTTCATATGTTGTCTCCCCTTTTTGGGGTTCTTCAGAACCACTAAATGTGGGCAATTTGGGGACATAGGGACTGGGGACATATGAAGTGTTATGAGGCAAAGTATTATTAAAAGTAAATCTAGGGACAGGTGATGGTGCTTGGCCTTTATTTATAAAAGATAATAACTTGGACCCAGCACCCTCAAACTGAACCTTTTTAGCATCTGGTGTGCTAGTCAACACTTTGGGGTCAGCCTTTTTGGGACTTCCCCCAGCATGTTTTGACATTAAAATGTCATATTCCTCTTTAGTGAGGACCTTGTAAGCTGGGTTGGATGACACAGCTTTCACCATATCATCCATAGAGCTATCCTTGGAAGCCATACTTAATGATTGGGGCTCAGAAAAGGACAAGCTAATTGACAATTGTCAAACACTAATATATAATATATAGCACCACTCACAAACAGAGAGATTTCACTATATGAATACCACTATACTATTCACAAAAAGTACATATGTTTCATGGAAGTACTACAAAGTAACAAAAATGACTAAGTATATGTGGCAGCTCAATTACTAAAAACATATACTTAAATCATATCACCCTGTAGCATTCCATTCACATATACAAAAAAAAAAAAAAACTATCTGATCACTGTAATCAATATTACTAAGTTTGAAAAGTTCCAGTGCTGCAGAGTAATTCTTATCTGGACAAAAGTGGCAGCTCAATTGCTAAAAACAATTGTTCCAGACAAACCACACTGCAACACAATGAACCTATCCTTTATTGAAGAGAAATCAAGTTCAAGTACATGTGGCAGCTCAATTGCTAAAAACATGCACCTAAAATTTGACAACTCCTCATAAATTGCAATTTCAAACAATTATATAACACAAAACACTTAGTATGCAGACACCAAAAAAAAAAATATTCACAAGTCTCTCTGTCAATGAAAATGCACAAGTACTGTACTTGAAAACATATTTTAAAACTAGTAACAGTATTTAAAAATAACGGCTATAACTATGCGCCGGATCCAATACTGTGACAGAGTCACACCAGGGTGGATACCATCTTTTAAAAGGCTATAAGAGACAGTTTTGGTGGGGTAACTCTTTTTCAATTTTCTAGTTTTTATCATGTCACAACTAAATCTAGGGGCCTGTACACCATAGGTTGAGTTAAGCTCTTTGATATTTTGATTTAATTCATTGATCTTATGGTGTAAAATCAAATTGTTCTGGTCAAAAATACTGGGGTTAGGGTGACCTTGTACACCATTCCAAATTGAAATTGAGTAATAAGGACACTCTAAAATTAGGCCTTTAACACTGTCACCATAAGAAGAGCAAATCTCAAAAAACTTATTGTATTGGTGAACAATATCCTCAACTTGAACAGTATTTAAATCAACAATAATTTTTCTGCCATATCTATTTTGGCCAACTTTCGAAGTCAAGTCACATGTGCAAGTCCACAAAATTAACAAAATGTTGCCGTATTTCCGCCTATAATTCTGAACATTAGCAGCTATTAAATCTACGGCTTGCTTAGAATTACGGCCACCCTTTGATTCAAAAATGATATTTTTCTCTGGGTGAATACGGCTAATGTGACGTTTCAAATAATTCCCTTTACTACCACTAACTAAAATAACTGTCCGTTTTTGTGGAGTTGTAGGGGCAATAACAGGGTTCTCCCTTAAATATTTTTCTAACTGGGAAAGACTCATATGCACAAAATAACTGATCAAATTAAATTGTTGATGGTCCAAAAAAATCACCAAAAAGGAGAAATGAGGGGAAAAATTGGGGAAAAAATTGAATGAGGGGAAAAAAAATGAGGGAGAAATAAATCAAATGATGGGGGGGGGGGGGGGAAATCAACTCTCCTACCTTATCTCATCTTCTTACTGTAACTTAAGGTATCTGTCATTGCACCAGTAAGGTCTTTTAAATTTCTCACCTTATTAATTCCCTGAATAACAAAAATTTGAAATTAGAAACTGACCCCTATGCTACATACATAATTAAAAGAAACACATATATTCATCTGCACCCATTCTGGAACCTGTAAACAAGTATTAGTGGTTAGTTCTAGTGCACATGATTCACAAAGCTATCACAGATGACAACATATAACCACTATGAATATCAGTAAAAATGTTTTCACTCTTGCTATAGCATTGTCAATATTATTTTGGCAAAGTTCACTGATTTTGCCAGTCAAATAGACAATAAATACACAGAAATAATTTGGCAAAATTCACAAATCAAGCCAAACAGATTGCCAATATTAATAAATATGCAATTTCATTATAGGTGCAAGAATGACAACATTTACCGATCACTAAATACGAAATATCACAGACTATTCTCAAATGAGAGTTTATATATGTATATGCAAATATATGAAATGGTATGGTCCGAAAATCAAATTTATCTTTTCGAATCAAACAATATTCACATATAAAGAATACTCTGGCCTGCTGCGAGAAATAAATTAATTTTTCATAGCAAGCAGAATACAGGTGCACCTAGCAAATAAATACAGAATCCACACAATGTAAAATACACGAAAAAAAAAATTATCACAGTAACTTCACTGCAAGACCAGTGTCACATATAGGGTACCAAATAGTGGAGGGATCCGGATCAGCTGGAGGCTATCCGACGATTCTCATTCTTGCGGTTTGCTCCATCTTTGAATATGTATAGGTAGTTATCGACATAATAATTACTGATCAGATTTTTAAAAAATGAATATGCAAGCTTGCAACACAAAATATGGCCATTTTTATATATGAAATTATAAAATCACAAACACAGCAGCTGATACGTAGATGAATACATGAAGACATAACGGAACATGGCTGGAGGTTTGATGATCTATATAATATGATGAAGCATGGTTGTAGATGAAGGTCAGTCAGCAGAACACCCTTGTCAATGAGATGATAAAACCACGTTGGGCGCCAATTTGTCGCAGGGTATGGATTCGGTTCGCCAGGGATCTCAACGACAGATGTTGTTATAGGTTTATTTTACATATGTAAATAAAAAGAGGGTGTCCTAAAATACAAAACAAACAATGAAACAGTACAGACAACACAGACAGACAAATGAACAGACACGGACAATGGAATACATTGCACCCGTATGCAATACATATTTACAACACAGACAGACAGACAGACAGACAATCGGACACGGACAACGGATATACTTGCAACTGACTGCGAGTACGATATTGTAATTCGTTTGGTACCTGAGCATGTCATGCTGAGCATGTCATGTCTATTTTTAGACTTGGGTATTTTGCAGTGATAAAATTATATACAAAGAGATTAAAATATTAAAACCACACCTTTTGCATTTAACTTACATTTTATGCGTTAGCTCAATATACTAATTCCTCCATTTGCAATGTCCATAAAGATCAAAACGATAACCATGCCTATTTCAGAAAGACAGAAACAAATCTAAAGCAATTTGTAATTTGCGTAAATACGTCATACAGAAATATTGTGAACTACGTCACAGGAAATGTACAGAATGTAGTTCCTGGCGAAAACCTCCCTTTGGTGTTTTCATCAGAAACGACAATCTGTGATCTGTATGATAAAAAGAATATAAATTCACATACCTGCTAATAATAATGTTCCCATATCATTTCCGTGAAGGAATAATACAAATAATAATATATAAATATATGTTCTACAGCCTGTAGATCGATGGAGTCGATCTAACTGCAAAATGAGAATGCCTTTTCCAAATGTCGCGCGCATATGTATTTGTGAGGTTAGGCGCATGCGCTTAGTAAGTTAAAAGAGGTGTGTTCGTTAGCAACCAATCACCCATCATCTTACATCCTTATGTCTAACTAAAACGGCTACTGATTGGACGATAAAATAGAACAGCTCAGTTTCAAGGTACTCCATAAGAAAACAATGCAAGACAGGTTAAACCAGTTTTTCCCACGCTTGGTATGATTTAAGTAAATATCAACACTACTCACGGTGGCACTGAAGGAGAAAAGGTAATTTATGCGTTGAGCAAAATAATGACAAAGTTCACCTCTGTGACATATATCTTCTTTACTCAGGCGATCATACGTGATCATTTTCTGAGGTAAGTGGGGTTTATTATTATTATTATTATATAATTATTATTATTATTATTATTATTATTATTATTTTTTTTTTTTTTTTTTTTTTTTTTTTTTTTTTTTTGGGGGGGGGGACCCTTCTGGCTGAGTCATTTAAATGAGTGCCCTGAACTCCTCTGTGGTCCTTGGGAAAAATGAATACTTCATGGCATCACTATAAAACTGGGGCCTGCACTACTATGAATTGTCTGATGACCTGGTAGATATTGTATGCTGAGACGGGGCATCTCACCAACACAATAGTGTTGCGCCTCCTCCTGCAGGTCCAGCGGGCTATCGTCCTCTGTACATTTTCCACCTGTTGTGTCTGAGTTTTACAATATGGGCTCCAAATAGGTGTTGCATACTTCAGAGCGAGAGGTCACGGGTTCGAATCCGGCGGACGCTCCCTACCAAAGGTGTTAATAATGGTACTAGCAGAGATCTCCCTTGTTGACGCCCACATAAAAAGGGGTTGTGCTAGGAATAAAGATAGAGTAAATCAGGTAAGTATCTGTTAAAGATACTGTTATGGTGCAGAATAGCTCGTGGGCTAATGTCTATTTCATTAAAAGCGAGTTATATAAGGTTTCTTTATCTTTATCTATCCCAAATCAATATTTTCTTGTTCAAAAATAAAAAAAGAGAAAAGTTCAAATGGACATTAATTATTGAAAATGTCGCCTATATGAAAAAAGCAATTACATGGGTATGATCAGGGAATACCACAATCACACACCGCAGACCAACCCACTGCACCGTGAGGAAGAGCCACAAAACATCGACTGTCACAAGACATCAAGAAGTAAAGACACATTTAAAGTAAAGAAACATACTCTCTCTTTCTCTCTCTCTCTCTCTCCTCATCAGGTAGCATTCTACTAAATATTCATGAAGTATGGCCGCACCCTTTTTGGAGAGGAAGTAGTCATCAGAATAAACTTCTGTGGATCATTCCATTGGTCATATTCCTTTTGCTTCATTAGAAGGTAATAAGAGGCCAGATAAAATAATTCAAAATCAAGAGAGTTTGAACATTTTATGCCCTAAGCAGGTGAATAATGTTTCGATTTTTAGAGTACCCCCTCTGATAAAAATCATCCGTTTATTTGCTGCGGACTAGGGGGTTCCCCAACTTATTTACACATGACTAATTTTTGAGATGGGAAACATTCATGTTTTTCATCATAAATCAAAGAAGCTATGGCAGGTCTTTCAAATAAAAGACTTTTGTCAAAATTATATGTGTGAATAGATTTTGAGAATTGATTACTTTACTGCTATTTTGCACTGTAGGCAATGGAGAAATATTAAGTGGAAAGCCTCCACCAAGATGTTCGCGACACTAGAAGGACACAAAGTACTGAATAACAAAACAAGGACCAACCCCCCCCCCCCCCCACACACACACACACACAAAGGAAGCAACAATAAACAACAAATTAACAACAACAGAACCACCGCGTTAGAACGGGCAGTAGCCTAAGCCACACGGGGATGGGGGGAGGGGCTTAAATGCACTTTAATGGTACCAAATTTTCGCCCTATATTCTGTTGTTGTTAAAACACAATTCTTATAGCCGTAAATATTGCAATGTATCATCACAAAGAAACAATCTAATCAAATAAACACACTATGATGACACAAAGAAAAGGGCTCAAAACTCACAGTTAGTCCAAGCTTAAGAAAACATCAAAATGAGCCACGGTGGGCTCAGCCAAAGACCACAATGGTCAATGTAAACGCACTGGTGGTTGCTACAACGAGCTGGTGGTTGCATTTTTCAGCACAGGTTGTGGCGTAAAAGGTAAAAAAATCTATACCTGTTGACTTTATGATTTATTTATTAACTTGCATTTATTTTATTTGTGATGACACCTGGCGCACAGACCACCGGTAACATTGCAGTTTATGGCTCTGCCAAGCAATTGGTGATTTAATTCATGGTTTGGACTGCAATTCCAACAAAGTTCTGGAGCTGTGCCTTGACAGGTGCTTTTTTCTAGTGTAACTGCCTAAATTGAGGGGAATATGCATGTCTAAGCACAGCTGTTATCATATTTGCATGTAATAACATCCAAAAAACGATTACCATTGTGTATCTTTTTTCCTGGCAAACTAGCTAACGTTTTGTTGAGGAATTTTATTACAACGCACTGGGAGCGCATGCTTTGACGCATTGATACAACGCACTGATGGTTGCCTAGATGTGCCATGGTTGCTGGTGCAGCCTCCCCACAGCATTCACTGTTCTTTTAAACGGTATATAAATCGTTATTTGAGCCAGCACAAGAAATTTCAGTACCAGGACGAAGACTCGGGTGAGCCTGTGCAAATGTACAGACTCGCCAGAGCCTTCTCTGCATAGAACAAATAGAGAGTAGTAATCGTTTTTGGATGTTATTTCATGGGACTATGATAACATAGCTGCAGCTGTGCTTAGACATGCAGAATTTCCTGAAGTTAGGCAGTCACAATAGAAAAAAGCACCTGTCACTGCCAAACTCCACAACTTTGTAGGTCAAACCATGAATTAAAATGCCAATTGCATGACAGAGCCATAAACTGCAATGTTTCTGACGGTTTGTGCGCATTGGGTCATCAAATGTAAAATAAATGCAAGCTTATAAAGAAATCATACAGTCAATAGGCATAGATTTTGTGGTTTTTGTACACTGATGAAGGCTCAAGCGTGACTCTGCAAATGTGTAGCCTCACCAGAGACGCTCCAGAGCTAGCCCTGTTCGCACTTTGAGAGTGTTTCCGCCTATTTTTCAGATTGGCCCCAAAACTTTTAATTTAATGAGATTTTTTGTCCATTATGATACAGTACAATAATTAAGAAGCCTCTATGCGAGCTTATTTTTTTTTGTGCTTCATCAACAGCAGAATCTAGG
Organism: Loripinus fragilis; assembly: GCA_964019695.1. Lineage (NCBI taxonomy): Eukaryota > Metazoa > Mollusca > Bivalvia > Lucinida > Lucinidae > Loripinus > Loripinus fragilis. The sequence goes on from OZ026519.1 coordinate 4,376,302, forward strand.
GCGAAGATTTGGTACCAGTAAAATGCAATTTTAGCACCCGAGAGATATAGGCTGCTGTCTATTCTAAGACGGGGATTCTGTTGTTGTTGATTGTTACTCCCATTACAGGATTCTGTAATTATTCTATATTTTGTTACTTTATGTCCATTCTTGTTTTGCAATCATCTTGATGGGGAAGAGAGAGAGAGAGAGCTGGCTGCTTTGCTAAGTTTGTCTTCCTGGTGTCTCGTGATTGTTGTGTGGCTATTCCTCTCAGTGCCATGGGTTTGTCTGCAGTTTGTGATTGTGATACTCACTTACTATTTTTGGGTGTCATTCATGCGAACAGCGATGGCTTTTGCGAGTCTGCACATTTGCTTGGTCTAGTCTGAGCCTTCGTCACAGTTCAAAATTCTCATGTGGTGACTCAAATGGCGATTGAATGCCATTTTGTACGCAGCGAAGGATCTGGCGAGTCTGCACATTTGCACAGGCTTACCTTAGCCTTCATCACTGTACAAAATCTCTTGTGCTGCCTTAAATGGCGATTTGTGTGCTATTCAAGCCAGCAGCGAATACTCTGATGAGTCAGCACATTTGCGCAGGCAGTCACTGGACAATGTAATAAATTTCAAGATCTCTTGTGCTGGCAGCAAAGGCTCTTGGGAGTCTGCACGTTTGCACAGGCTTGCCTGCGCCTTCTTCACAGTATCGAAATATCATGTGCTGGCTGAAATGGCGATTTTTGTAACGTTTATGTGAACAGCGAACGATGTGGTGAGTCTGCACCAGCAACCACAGGACTTCTGTGCAACCATCAGTGCGTTGTATCAATGCTTTAAAAATGCTCCCAGTGCGTTGTAATAAAAATTCCTCAATAAAACGTTTGCTAGTTTACAAAGAAAAAAAATACAAAGAAGTAATCGTTTTTGGATGTTATTTCATGGGAATATGACAACAGCTGCGCTTAGACATGCAGATTTCCCTCAATTTAGGCAGTTACACTAGAAAAAAGCACCTGTCACAGCAAAACTCCAGAACTTTGTTGGATTTGCAGTCCAAACCATGAATTAAATCACCAATTGCTTGACAGAGCCATAAACTGCAATGTTACCGGTGGTCTGTGCGCCAGGTGTCATCACAAATAAAATAAATGCAGGTTTATAAATAAATAATGAAGTCAACAGGTATAGATTTTTTACCTTTTACGCCACCACCTGTGCTGAAAAATGCAACCACCAGCTCGTTGTATAGCAACAACCACCGGTGCGTTTACATTGACCAGCGTGAAGACAGGATATCTGCTCAGTCTGCCTTCATTGCCACCAAAAATGATTTATGTTATTTCTGTGTTGTTTTTGTTATGCTTTCGAGTGCGTCTGTTTATTGATGCCTTGTGGTCCCCTGCTGGGAAAGGGCTGACCTCATGACTCTTGTTTGTAATGTCTAATTGTGAAATTGTCACTTTCCCATCGATATCCTGGGTCACGTGTGGTGCTTGATTTTATCGTTCCTGATCTTTGCCCTCTTTCTTACTTTAATATATAACTACCCACTGAGTGCAAAGTGAAGAATCAAGCCCATTGGTTATAAAACCTTTTTCATGCTCAACTCAACTAGACACGAAACAACTTCTGTTGGTATTTCAACATTTATTAACAGGGTAAATATAATATCTGAGTGTTTAAGCAGGAAAATTCGTTATTTTCAAGTAGTCAAAACTTTCAACGTATGAGCAGTTGAAATTTAATGCGCAGATTAGTTGAGCATGAAAAAGACATATAGCCTCGGGGCCTGGTCTACGCAGTTCTGTTCAGGTTGATCTGATTCTTCACTGGGTGCTCAAGACATTAGTTAATCACATATCTGTAGGCTAGATTAAATTTAGAACTTTCTTCTTCCAATACTTGAACTGAGGTCATCAAAGAACGTAATTGTTCCAGAGGGACGTGGGGATGGCTGATAAAAACAAGTCCCAGAGTAGATGATAAAATGATAAAATTATTTACAAGATTAATTAATATTGACATTGGTAACGGCTGGTCATGGTTTAGGCTGGGCCTACCCTGGTGTAGAGACTAGCATGAAATCACCCACTGTGGTTCGCGAGGTTAGACTGTTAGGTAAATTGATTCCATTTCCGGATAGTTCTTGGGGAGAACGAGTTGAAGTAGACCTCATGCTTGGTGTGTTCCTGGTAAAAAAAACAAAACAAGTGAGTTTGATCAGGAAATGTCACAGTCACACACTGCACACCAACCCACAGCACCCTGAGTAAGAGCGACAGAACAATAAGGTCCCAAGGCATCAGGATGACAATTAAAGTAAAGCGACCAGTTCACTTGTAAGGTGATTGCAACACTAGAAGGACATAAAATACTGAATAACAAAACAAGAGCCAAACACAGAACCACCACAAACAATGGGAGCAACAATAAACCTTTGTGGCTTCTAGTAAACCTGTCACCTTGTTTCAAGTACATGTAGGTTGTCTTGTCTACATGTATATCAACTAAACCATGATGGGATTTGTCTGCGTTGATATAAAGTATAACAGGGCCGTCTTTTGGGCGTATGTGTGTGTGTGGGGGTGGGGGTGGGGGTACTGTGAAAAAAAGTTTTAGCGATTACTGATTATGCCACATAAAGTTTGATAAATGGCCAATACTTTTTGATACCATCCTTTAATCGATATAGTTCGCCGTTCGTTGAATCACCGCTTTTATTCTTTTCGTGTCATTTATTTTGCCGGTTCATAACGTTTTGTTTACATTAGTAACTCCCTCGACAATGTCCCATTTAAACTAATGATCTTCGTCTACATGCCATTCTAATTTAGCTTGGTAGCAAAGGTAAGTAAAATGTAGACTGTGGGATAGACTGTCCTTACTTTAACTGACAGAGTGCTCAAAGAGACTGTTCACTCACCCCCCCCCCCCCAAACCCCAGAAATATAAGGCATGCCAAAAATATTTTACACCCCAAACAAAGTGGATCCAGAGGGGGGGGGGGGACATGGGGTCCAGACCCCCCCCCCCCCGGAAAAACACAATTTATATGGGTTTCTATAGGGAATAAGCAATTGGACCCCCCCCCCCCTGGAAAAAATGGACCCCCCTCCCCCCGGAAAATGTTGGTCCCCCTGGAACCTTGAAAAATGATAGATTTCTTTGAAATTGACCATTTGACAAGTTCTGTAAAATAAGCGGAGGGCTAAAAAAGACACATTGTCAGAGCTTTTTTGTACCCCCACCCCCTGACGAGAATTCCTGGATCCGCGCATGCCAAAAATATTCCATTTTGGCCCTTGAATTTAAGAGAAAAAAAAAACACTAAAATACATAGAAATGGCCCTCAAATATAGGTCCAATTTTGCAATTATCGCGCAAGTATGCACGCGTTTTTGTTGTCGTCAGATTGGACTTTTTAATTAACTTTTCCCCTCAAAAATATACAGGAATACCACCAGTGTGTCACACCTCAACTGAGCATGAAAAATCCTGCTCATAAATGTTCACAATGCCTACAAGAGGGTCTGGATTGGGTATAATGATTAGTGAATAATGGCCCTTTTTTATAATGAATAGTGAATAATGAGCCACCTTTTTTTTACTTTTAATGAATAATTTTAAAATTTTAAGGAGATGAATAATGGGCTAAATTTTTAATGAATAGTGAATACCCCCCCCCCCCCCCCCCCATCCAGACCCTCCTACAATTGAGCCGCGATATATTTCGGATAATGTGGAATTTTTTGACAAGTGTAGATTCAGACGAGCCTCTAGCTTAGAAACTCCAAATCATATTAAGTCAGTAAGCGAAAGCGTGGTAGCTCAGTGGTAAGGCACTTGCCTCTGGTGCTAGAGGTCCCAGGTTCGATCCCCGCTCGCGGGGAGGAAAATTTCGGTGTCCGAACACGCTTTCCCTAGTGTCATTTGCAGGGATGACACTAGATAAGTGCATCTTCCTTCGGATCGGGACGTTAACTGGATGTCCCCTGTGCAGGGAGAGTCACCCCTTGTGCAGGTTAAAGAACCCTACGGTAATTTCGATATGGTTACTTGTAGGCTTCCATCCTGCAACCCGGAATGTACAAAGTACACCTGCCGATAATACTCGAAAGAGGGTCTGGCAGTAAAGAAAGAAAGAAAGAAAGAAAAGTAACGACTATCAAAGGCTCTGATAAGACTGCGCGTATGCGCAGGTTGGTCTGAGCCTTTGCTGGTCGCACATACCACATTGTTGGAACTCTCATGTTGTGGCTCAATGGTTGACAGCGCTTTATTTATTAATATTTGAGAGTTATAAAGCAAGAAAAATATTTACTTTTTAGCATTTTAGTTTCCATGAGCAGTTGTAATTTTATGCTTAGTTGAGTTAAGCATGAAAAGTTCTATAACTGAAACTACTCAAAAGCAAATGTCAACAAAACGAACGGGATAAGCAATAAGAGCTGAAATAAATGTGTGTGTGTTTTTCAGAACGAAATTAGAGAATGCGAAGTGTTCATGGATCGTGCTGCTGTTTCAAATCAACCTGGGGATACGGGTGCTATGAGGCAAGATGACACTATATCATATGAAGACAGTGAAACACATGCCCGAGCATACTGTTGCTGTATCCATGGTTGGGCGAGTGGTGATGACCCACGGTGGTACTACCCCTGGGACAAAGGTGTCTACAGGCTTCTCGGACTGACGTGTATGTGGTTCGCAGTATTTCCATGTGCACTTTGTTTCAAAGAGTCTAGAGATATTATTTGTTGTTCAGATCAAAATGTTAAAAGATCAAAGACGCGCGGTGATGATTCAAAAGATGATGAAATAGCAGAAGCTTGAGGCCAAATAAAAAATGTGTTTCGGGTAACGGGTCTGAAAACTTTAGGTAGGATAGGCACATATATTTCTTTCTTTTTTATTATATTTTTCTGGGGGAAAAATCTAATTTTATGCATTTTGAAATGCTTAAAATTATATTTTTTTTCTAGAAAACCAGAATAAATTCTAGGTCTCACCAGGAAATTTTGGTAGGGTCGCCGTGCCTGGTTACCCAAACCACATTTTTTTATTTGGCCTAGTGACAAGGTCAAGCGATTGGGAAGTCCCATGGTAATGAAAATAAATGCTCTGACAATCTATATAGCGTTCCTGATAATCAAAACAGCAACATATAAAAAGCTAAAGCATACATGAACATTTAAAAGAGCTAAGTTGGACATCATCGTTATTAAATTATATTCTACGCGAAACCCGCTTGCATGTTTGAGGCCCTCCTTGGGGGGACTTGTTTCCTTGTTCCCCTGAAATAAATTGGCTTGTTCCTCTGTCCCCCAAAATCGAAATTTTGTTTTCTTACGTTCCCTGTTTCCCAATATTGTCTTTGCTCCCCTGTTCCCCTCAAAATTTGGTCTTTGTTCCCCTGAAATTAATGTCCATTTTCCCCTGTTCCCCCATATCCCTGGGAGGGCCTCATGTTTGTATGGGATATTGATAAGCGACAGACGCCTTGCGAGGAACAGTAAATGCACACATTATGCAAGGCGATAAAAATCCAACGGTCATTCCGCGAAAATGCATGCGACGTAAAAAAAATGAGTTAATTTTATATACTTTTTACTTTATTTAATGTAGAACGTTTTTTAAGGGACATCGATGGAAAACTGTTCAGCATTATTGAAAGAACCACTGTGTATATTTTGTTCCCTTAAAACAGTTAGTCAATCAAAGGTGCTAAAATCGCATTCTTTTGATCGTCGCCATCAAAATGTTTCTCAAAACATATATCCCCATACGATATTACCTTTTCTTTGTGGCAGAATAAAAGCTGACCTACATGTATATATAGCGCCTTACCACACAAATCGCTCAATGCATTGTCTTTGATTAGATACGCAACGAACCCTGGAATAACACCGGGGTAGGGTTTTGAAGATAAAATGTCCTGCCGCATCCATTTTTCGATGGTAAATAGCACAGTATCAGTGACGAAATTCGTTCGCTGTGCTATTTATCATCGACAGACGGATGCGGCTGGACATTTTCAGGGGGTCCAGACCAGTATTCCTGTGGAAACCTATAATGCTTTTCGATTTGCCGGGGGGGGGGGGGGGGGTGGGGTCATCGGACCCAGTCCTCCCCCTTCATGATGTGCATGCATAAAACAGGTCAGATCAGATCCTACTGTACAGAATCAGTGTAAGACTCCAATTGTTTGTTTTGTACAGTTTTGTTCAGCAGTTGGTTCCTGTACACTAAAATAAAACTTACTAGTCTAGAACCCAGGTCAGGAAAACCTGAAGGAGGTGATATCATCTGCTCTAGTTGGTTTGAATGCATTTTGAGTAGTTCAAACCTTCACTTAAGATGGTTTAAGTTGGCTGCTCTTGAATCTTTATTGGCATGATGGTTTACCCATATCATGTTTCTGGATACCATACGGAAATACACTTACAAAAAAATTAATACAAAAGAAGACTTACAGTGTATATTTACTCACTGTGTTGTCTTTTTATCTAAAATATGGCATATTTATGAATTTTAAATGTTTCGTAATAAACAAACATATTTTGAATACATTCATGAAGTTTACAATATTTTGACTTTTGTCACACCAAATGACCTCACCCACCTTTAAGCTATGGATTGATGAAGAAATGATATATCTGGCTTCAACAAGCAAGACTGAATATCATTATTTCTCCATGACAGTTGCATAACATATTGATATTTACAAGACGAAGATGATTTTGCTATATCATACACTAACATTCCCATGCAATATACACTGTACTGTGATTTTTACGGCTATAAAATGACAATTTTCAAACGACAAGTTGTGACATTTTCTGTATCTTTGCTAAAACATATAGAACAAAGTTATTGATTGTGCGTTTCTGACCATATGTGAAAATAAGAATATTAAATAAGTCAGAATTTCGAAAAAGTCTCTAAAATGATTAATAAAAGTTGAATAAAATATCAAATTGAAAATTCTGATTGCAATTTTCATGAGCATAAAAGTGATACCGGACTCGATTATAAACGATTACTATTGAAAAAAATGTTATTTCGAATTTAGTAATTTTTCTAAATAATCATGGCCAAAATGGCTGAAAATCTACCATATGACAAATAAATAATCCCTGGAAATTTCAATGCACGGTATCACAGATAATACGGCGTACAGAACAGTGCGAACTTCCTATGTATATTGCATGCATCAAGCTGAATTTCTATGATTTAGCTGCTGGTAGTGTTTGTCTTTATGGTATAACGTAACAGAAAAGAGGAGTCTGGTTGAAGCAATCATTTGAAGCGTGTTTGTCTTTAATCACGACAGTAAGAAACATCTTCAAACAAACAAAAGTACAAATAGACCGCGTCTCCGTGGAATATTTCATATTGTTGAAAAAAATGTGACTTTTTGAATTGAGGGTACCTTTACTCTAGCATCATCTGTGCAAGAAGTAGACATTTTTTAAATGAAATGACCTGCAGAGTCTCGACAAAGCCATGGTTGATTTATAGGACCAAGAATTGTGCATAACCGAATCTTATTTTCAAAACTAGCGTAAAAATGTAAGACGACCAATTAGAAATTTTGCTAAGTGTAAATAATGATGTCAAAATTATAAATCAGACTTACACTCTGCAGGTGCCACATTCCTATACATTAAAATATGCCTTACTGTTTTAATGCATTGCTTATTTGGTTAAATACCCAGTTGAAAATATTTGCATTTGTTTGCATTTCTTTTCACCTAGCAAACTTGTGTTTACTTAAGATGGATGTGGGTTTCCCTCTTCGAAGCCTACAGAGTCACTGTCCCTGTTTTGAAAAGTAATTACAGTGTCAGTTTCATGCTTTCCATAATTACATCACAATTCTATTTTACGTGTGGGGAGAAATTTCGCTCAAAAAGCGACCTATAATTTGTCAGATAGGTTATACGAGTATATAGAAAACATTGCTAGAAACAAACTGCCCTAAGTTTTGATATTCAACATCACCTAGTGGTTTGTTAAAAATGTGGTGATGTAGTCAGAATGGCCTCATCATAAAGATCAGAGAGTTAACATTGACATATTGAAAACATGAAAAATCCTCTAGGCCAAGAGCCTGATATTTAGTATGTAACATCAACCGGTGGACAACAACATATGGCTCTGTGGACAAAAGTGGCCCTGTCAGGGGTCACCAGAGGCATGGCCAGTTTTCAATAGATACCCGTAGATTAGAGGCTTTAAACAAAACTCAGGTGAGCGATCCGGGGTCAATTGGTCCTCTTTTATTGTGCCAATACTTGATAATGATAAATGTTGTTTCCATTTGAAATGTTTACTATATGTACGTTATTTTCTTAAAATGGCTAAACCAAGATATACACGTAATTTAGCAATACATGCATTTCCAAAAATAAACCTGGGTATCAAAATGTCGGATTTTGAGGCAAAAATACGAAATTATTTTTGTGGGTTTTATTGATATACACAACAAGATATATGTTAATTGAAAATTGCAGCTTCAAATTTAAAACAAGATAAATAGTAACAATAAATTTAAAAAAAATTCTAACTGTCAGATTACAAAAAATGGATATATTATTTTGAAAAAATACACTTATTTTCACCCAAAAATAAAGGGTATTCGTTTCTGACTTTGACTTCATATAGTTAATAATAAAGCAGGGGTAAGATTCTATAAGTATCAATTATTATTGTTAAGTCTTTCTTGGCTGGTTTCGTGTATCTGTTGCTGCAAATGGATTTCAGAAATTCGCAATTTTACTTCTAAAAATGGAAGTTTTTGCCAAGTTTTAACACCACTGCCCCTCTTTGAAAAAAAGTAATTCCCGTGATCCTCTTGCCATATCATTCATGCAATTTGTTTCCATTTTACTGATGGGGTGGGGTCCCGCCTTAACTAATCGACTTTTTGCCAGTTTTTTGCTCTACCATAAGAAGTAATAACTAGAAACTAAGAAATAAAAAAGTAAGAACTAAAAAGTAACTAGCTGTCGGTCTATATGCATGTACAAGTATACTTAGTAACGTGCGCTCGGACACACACACACGGCCTACATCCCCTGTCTTGTCAAGAAATCTACAAATGTATCGTACTGCCCAAATCCTTGTATGGCTGCGAAAACTGGAATAATATGACCGTGTCTGATGTTTTTACTATGGAAAGAGCTCATAGATTTTGTATAAAGTATATGCAAGGACTCCATCGACGGACGAGGACTGACATAGCTCTTAGCATGATTGCCATTTACTCTATTGAGTCTGAAATAGACTTCAAAAAACTTATTTTGTTTGGTCAACTGTGTAGACTGAATTTTGAGCATTGGATACGGGTCGTATTTTTGAACAGAGTATGCTCTTATTCTATAAATGGCACTAAGCAAATAGATTTCATTCCAGATATTGTCAGTATTCTCGGAAAGTATAGTCTTCTGGATGTTTTGACAGCATACAGGAGGGACGGTGTCTTTCCGAGTAGACTGACTTGGAATAAACGTGAAGGAAGAAGATACAGGAACGTGAAGAGTATTTGTGGCATAGTCAGACATTGCAGCCAGAGTTTAACCGATTCAAACGCATACATAGTAATTATGGCATTCATTTTGTTTGGACCCTTTCAAAAAAAAAAATACCCAAAGCTTACAACAGCAGCTAAATCTATTACTCAAATGATATCCTTCCTGGCGATTGATGCTGACAATGCCCGGCTGTGCTACAAGTGCAACATGATTTATTTTAATATTGTTGATCACTGTATAAGTGAATGCCCTTGTGTCCACTCGGAAAGAGTTTGTCTCTGGGATAAAATTTTACAGTTTAACCCAGACGTATATATTTTGCTTAGGGGGCTTGATAAAGAACAACTTACAAATGTATTCCTGGGCGAAGCTTTGGCAGACTTAACAGCATTACTGTCCGAAGACCTTGCTCTGTTTTGGTATCTTTGTCTACCAGTTCTACATACTTAATGGACGAGATATCACCACGTGAACGTGTGAGCTGGTGAGTTATACCTTTGGGAGCGGCTTCTGTGAGACTCTTTCGGACGTGGAATCATGCCATCAAAATGCCTGACATATACCTGAAGGAAATCTTGATGGCATCGTTATTTCGTTACTACATACTCAACCAGAGGCCGCTCACAGGGGTAAATACTCACTTTACTACCGTAGCTATTTGGTATAATGCTTATGCTGGATGAGTGTTATGCTTATTTCATTCGTAAATGTCTTGCATTTCGTTTCGGCAAGGGATCTGCTTGCAACGAAGCCCAGCATAACCACTCATAATACTTATTTAAAACAAATCATGTAAATATCACACTGGTCAATGTAAAAGCACCGGTGGTTGCTACAACGAACTGGTGGTGGCTTATTTCGGCACTGGTGGTGGCGTAAAATGGCGGAAAAGGTAAACAAAATCTATACCTGTTGACTTAATGATTTATTTATAAGCTTGCATTTTTTTATTTGTGATGACACCAGGCACACAGACCGTCGGTAAGATTACAGTTTATTGCGCTGACAAGCAATTGGTGATTTAATTCTTGGTTTGAACGGCAAATCCAACACAGTTCTGGAGTTTTGCCGTGACAGGTGCTTTTTTCTAGTGTAACTGCCTGAATTGAGTGAAATCTGCATGTCTAAGCGCAGCTGTTGTCATATTCCCATGAAATAACATCCAAAAAACGATTTCTACTTTGTTTTTTCTTCTTGGTAAACTAGCAAATGTTTTATTGAGGAATTTTTATTACAACGCACTGGGAGCATTTTTTGACGCATTGATACAACGCACTGATGGTTGCACAGAATTCCTGTGGTTGCTGGTGCAGACTCACCACATCATTCGCTATTCACATAAACGTTGCAAAAATTGCCATTTCAACCACACATGATATTTTGATACTGTATAGAAGGCTCAGGCGAGCCTATGCAAACGTGCATACTCCTAAGAGACTTTGCTGCCAGCACAAGAGATCGTGATATTTATTACATTGTCCATTGACTGCCTGCGCAAATGTGCAGACTCACCAGAGTATTCGCTGCTGGCGTGAATAGCACACAATTCGCCATTTAAGGCAGCACAAGAGATTTTGTACAGTGACGAAGGCTAAGGTAAGCCTGTGCAAATGTGCAGACTCGCCAGATCCCTCGCTGCACACACAAAATGGCATTCAATCGCCATTTGAGTCACCACATGAGAATTTTAAACTGTGACGAAGGCTCAGATTAGACCAAGCAAATGTGGCCAAAGCCATCGCTGTTCGCATGAATGACACCCAAAAATAGTGAGTATCACAATCACAAACTGCAAACAAACCCATGGCACTGAGAGGAATAGCCACACAACAATCACGAGACACCAGGAAGACAAACTAAGCAAAGCAGCCAGCTCCCTCTCTCTTCCCCAACAAGATGATTGTAAAACAAGAATGGACATAAAGTAACAAAATATAGAACAATTACAGAATCTTGTAATGGGAGTAACAATCAACAACGAATCAATAACAACAGAATCACCGCCTTAGAACAGACAACAGCCTATTCCTCTGGGGTGCTAAAATTGCATTTTACTGGTAACAAACCTTCGCCCTAGAATCTGCTGTTGTTGAAGCACAAAAATTTTAAGCTCGCATGGAGGCTTATTAACTACTGTAATGTATCATAACGGACAAACAATCTCATTAAATTAAAAGTTTTGGGGCCAATCTGAAAAATAGGCGGAAACACTCTCAAAGTGCGAACAGGGCTAGCTCTGGAACATCTCTGGTGAGGCTACACATTTGCAGAGTCACGCTTGAGCCTTCATCAGTGTACAAAAACCACAAAATCTATACCTATTGACTGATAGATTTCTTTATAAGCTTGCTTTTATTTTACTTTTGATGGTCCAATGCGCACAAACCGTCAGAAACATTGCAGTTTATGGCTCTGCCATGCAATTGGCGTTTTAATTCATGGTTTGACCGATAAATCGGACACAGTTGTGGAGTTTGACAGTGACAGGTGCTTTTTCTATTGTGACTGCCTAACTTCAGGAAATTCTGCATGTCTAAGCACAGCTGCAGCTATGTTATAGTCCCATGAAATAACATCCAAAAACGATTACTACTCGCTATTTTTCTATGCAGAGAAGGCTCTGGCGAGTCTGTACATTTGCATAGGCTCACCTGAGTCTTCATCCTGGTACTGAAATATCATGTGCTGGCTCAAATAACGATTTATGTACCGTTTATAAGAGCAGTGAATGCTGTGGTGAGTCTGCACCAGCAACCACAGGAATTCTGTGCAACCATCAGTGCATTGTATCAATGCGTCAAAAAATGCTCCCAGTGCGTTGTAATGAAAATTCCTCAATAAAACATTTGCTAGTTTACCAAGAAAAAAAAACAAAGTAGTAATCGTTTTTTGGATGTTATTTCATGGGAATATGACAATAGCTGCGCTTAGACGTGCAGATTTCACTCAATTTAGGCAGTTACACTAGAAAAAAACACCTGTCACGACAAAACTCCAGATCTTTGTTGGATTTGCAGTCCAAACCATGAATTAAATCACCAATTGCTTGGCAGAGCCATAAACTGCAATGTTACCGGTGGTCTGTGCGCCAGGTGTCATCACAAATAAAATAAATGCAAGTTTATAAATAAATAATAAAGTCAACAGGTATAGATTTTTTTACCTTTTACGCCACCACCGGTGCTGTAAAATGCAACCACCAGCTCGTTGTAGCAACCACCGGTGCGTTTACATTGACCAGTGTGAATATAAGCTTGCTTTCAGAGTTTAATTCCATAATAGATATGTTGTGTTTGTCTCTTGTATATAGTTATATGTACATGTATGTTTATGCTTTGATAGTTTGTACTCTCCTACTTGGAGGAAATAAAGGAATCTATCTATCTATACTGAGTAACGTGCGCTCGGACACACACACACGCGTGCCCGCGTTCTTCCATTGATATGTACATGTATGTATGTCCGTTTACAAGTCCGTCTGTCTGCCTGTCTGAAAGTTTGTATTTGTGTGTGTGACTGACGGTCGGACAGACAGGCTACGGATAGACGGACGAACATATCAGACAGCAAGGCACACAGGCAGACAGCCAACCAGCCAGTTGATATAGGAACATTACAATGGCCATTACAAAAGTTTGAGAAGAGGGCCATTCATATAGTTAACCATTTGTGCGCAAATGGTTTCGGTACAATAAACATGGCATTGACCATTGTATATATCGAGGGGATTTCAAATGAAACAGATTCTTGAAAATCTCTGAAGATCATTTTTGTAGCAGTGTAGATTCTAAAGATATGCCGCATGGGTATTGAGATGGCCAATCTGCGCTTCCGTGCATGATCGATCTGACGCAACATATTTGAAATACAACCTAATGCAACCTAACTTGGTAACCTCCCCTAAAAGCTGCGATCGCCAGAAGAACGATCTCCTCTGATCTGGCTGCATAACATAATCAAGATACTGGAGTCGGTATAATTTAAATGTTTTCCATTGATTGAAATATGGCAATATTTTGAGAGATGCTTGTCAGAGACACGAAGCTCGAGTTCGAGCTAGTGACAATGTTAGCTACTCATTTTGACAAGGTTTAGTTTTGATGTGGCACGGCTTTAAGTATATTTATAGACATGACATTATTTATAGATATGACATGTCGTTATACACTGTAGGTATAAGAAGCATACATTTATCCGAGTTATTTATTGATCAATATGGCAGTCTAAACTGAACACACGTCAGTTATATAGTGTTATTATTAAAAGGTACGTACATTTTACAAATATATTCATGTACTATAGTTTTAACATGTTTAATGAAAAGGGAAGTGAGTAAATTTATTAGAAAGTGAAACACAGGAGAACAGTGAATAAACCACTCGTCTCGTACCCAGTTCGATACCTTTCGTGGCCCCCCTCAGACGTTTTTAAAAAAGGGAACCACTGCCGGTTGAGCCTTCGTGTGCTCCCGGACATAAAACAACATAATAGTCAGGGCCCTTAGGGACAAAAAATAGGTCCCGTGCGATTTGTGTGCCGATTTATGGTGACCTATATCAAAACCTTCAATGGAGTCTTACCTTTAATTTAAAGGTGGTCACCCATCTCAAATCCGCGTCTGAGGCTAGTTATGACGTCATAAATATGGCGACCATAATAAGAAACTGCCCGTTAATAAAAGCTATAGTTTGTGTTGGTATGGTCATATTTATCCAACACGAACGCTTTTTTTAACATAATAACGAGCTAAAGCGTCAGCTGCCGTAGGCAGCTGCGCCGCCAGCGAAGCTGGTGGCGAGCGTAGCTCGTACTATACATATCGCGAGGCTCTTAGTAGTCTATCAAAAAAATTTGCAGGGTCATTTCAACTGGTTTTCATTGTCAACTGCGGTCCTCTTTAACTCTTAAAAAAAACCTGGTACCATGTAAATACTAGCTTTAGTTTCGTAAAGACTGGCCATTGCTTTTACTTAGATTACCTTGCGAAAAAGATAGTTTGTAAGGAATATGACCGACCCGTCTGAAATAATTTACATAATGTACCGTGTCTAATGCACCGTGTCATCGGCACGTGCATCGCTTCTATTAAAAGCAAGCGACTTTCATGACGCCGTTGGCAATTGACAAATAAGCATCCTTCGCGGCTCTAGATGCCGTGACACTTTCCTATTTCATAACATCAAATGCACTTGCACAGCAACTTGAGTTCATTCAGTTTGAATTGCCGTAGCCACTGTATTTATTTCAAATTGCAGTTGCAGCTATAGATTTTTTTGTCTTGCGTGAGTTCTCTCCTTTAATTCAGATTGTAAACTTTAAAGATGGCCGAACTCGCGAAGAGCAACAGTCTTTAAGCTCTTCTGAGTCCTCTCCCAAGTTTATTACCCGTGATGCTATGAATTGAGTTTCTTGACTTCGCTCCAAGATTCACAAGATCTAGCTGAGGTACTTTCTGCTGAGATTTAACGTAAATTCTGATGCAGCCTTCATAGAGTTTTGTGTTTGAGAAAAATCATTGTACCATGAGCAAAATGTACCTACATTTACGTGCGTACGTAATCCCGTCACGGTTAGATGAAATACTTGAAGAATTGCGCCGGAGATTTACACAGCACATGAATTTTGTTGGCCAGCAACATATATTGCCATATGTCAACAACAGCTGAACAACACCATCAAAATCCACATTGGATTCACTTTCTTGGTGAGTTATCTTTCTTCAGTTTATTACAAAATCTATAGTCTGCGCAGATTGACCTTAGACTGATTAATTTTAAACAAAATCTTCATGATAATTGAGTGTTTTCATGAAGTACTCCGACCTCTGTCATGCTTTTACCAAAATTATAGAAATAGTGACAATTTAATAATGCAAAAGGACTGATAGCCTAGTGGTTACATTACAGGAGCTTGAAGTTCGGTCCTTAATTCACCTATATAGCCACAAAACCAAAAGCTCAGTGTCATTACGTGGTAATGACCAGGATAGAAACTAAGCTCTCTGTAGCCATTCCGGCTCCAGTTTCCGGTCAATCAGCAGTGAATGTTGCGACGGCAACGTCAAAGTGTTCGATAACTTTTCTTCTATGATATGATCAAGATGGCGACGATAAGGGAAAACAGGGCAAAGTTTCAAATATACTTTAAGTCGATATAGTTACTACCAGGAAACCTATTTGTTGAGGCATAAACAATGAGACAATGACATTTTGTTTCTACGATATAAGCCTTAAGACGTTCCGTATAACTTGACGTTATGCTTTGTACGCCAAATCGTGCGTGACGTCAACGTCACACAATCTTTTGAAAAACAACGGTTTCAATTTTGAATTTCCGCAAAGTTTATGAAAAACAGAATTTTTCGTGATAAGTAAATGTAAGGGTTTGATTTTTTTTAATATTCTGAACACATTTAACTGATAGTTTAAGTTTTTGGCTGAAGAGTTTGTAAGTTTTGAAATGTATTTTCTCCAAGTGAGAAGCCCCCGTGGTGTAGTGGATAAGGGCTATGCCTTGTAAACCAGGGGTCGCAGGTTTGATTCCCGGCTTCTCCATAAAACCACTTTCGGTTGAGCCTTTGGGAGTTCTCGTCATATAATAAACACACAAATCATAAACCCTCCCGGCCCAGTACTGGTTTCTACCCATGGAAAAGCCACAAAAGTTATTTTCTCCAAGTGTGACAAAGGCTCGGATTCACTGTGTCAAACCGGATACTGGAGCCGGAATGGCATAGACCGTTATTTTTTCCTTATTTTCAGTCACAGATTGGTGCAACTTGGTGATATGTCAGGAAAAGTTATCCATGCCTCGCATGACCTGTTGATGTAATTTTTATTGTTAGATGAACAGCTTTCGCCAAAACTTCCTTAGTGTAACTGCGATGTAAAGGGGCCTGAAACTTAGTTTCACTCCTGGTCATTACTACGAAATGACATTGTGAGCTTTTGGTTTTGAGGCTAATATAAGAGATATGAGGACCGAACTTCATGCTCCTGTGGTTACATGTAGTTAGCAACTAATACCGATAGCACATACCTGGATTGGTATCAATTGAGCCAGTTACTAAAGAAAGAAAGATTGAATCTTGGAAAACCCTTATTTCTTTAAATAAAATTGTCAAATGATAATGTCAAGATTGCTCTTTAATATTTTAAGTCATCTCGTGATTAACTTTTTATTAAAGTAAGTTCATTATTCCTTATTCTAGGTTTGATAAACTCTTTCCTCACCAGCAGCAACTTATGTTGTCTGCTGATAACCTTTGCAAACAGCTTAGACTAAGGTCAGTGTCAACAAACATCGGTCCTAATCTGGATACTGACTGTTTGCCACTCTGACAGTGATCCTAAATTGTTTTTTTTTGGAAAAAGCTGATTTTTTGAGAAAAAAGTCTACAGGTGACAAATACAATTGAGCCGCAGTATGAGATTTGCAAAAAATTGACATTTTGACAAGTGTAGAGAAGGACGAGCCTCTGCAACCTCCTTTTAAGCTTAGAAATTCCAAATGGTGTTCAGTCAGTAGCTTAATAATCATAGAATACTCAAGCGACCAGCAAAGGCTCTGATCAGACTGCGCATATGCAAAGACTGATCTGAGACTTGCTGGTGGCACATACCACATTGTTGGAAATCTCATGCACTGGCTCAATTGAAATTACTCAGCGTGCAGAGTTTATGACACATGGGCTTATTAAAATCATTCACGGTCCTACATACGCATTAGGTGCATTAAGGATCATTTACATATGCCAGTTTTATATTAAAATATCCATATTTGAAATATATGAAAAAAAAGACAAATGAACACTGGAATTAGAAGAAAGATAAAGATATCTAAAAAAAATTGTAATTGTACGGGATTCAAACCCACATATTTGGTTCCAAAGGACACAGAGTTAACCATTATGCTATTTAGGAATTGTAGATAATCTCATTCAGATAATTGTAAATAATATAAAGCACATTTTTTAAGAAGAGTCATGAAGATGGGTGAAAGGTCATTGAATATTCATATGTCTCAGGTCAATTTTGACAAATAATAGCAGAGTCAGTGTTTTTGGTTTTTCCTTATACCCAAATAATAACCCTATATTTGTCCCTTACAAAAAATTATTTTTTTCAAATCTATTTTAACACGGGTGACAATCAGTTGAATGCTTAACTGATGATTAAACAAGGAAATCTGTTCGCTGATGCCGCGCTGTTTGTGCATAAAATGTGAGAGGTGACTGAGGTCTGTTCTCAATATTTTGCATAGCTATAGCTAGGATATTGCATTTGCAGATTTGTAGGCTAATTCAGTCTCAAAATTCAGATTCTGCATGTAATCAATTATCATCAAAAAGATAACAAAATATTCCACACAAAATTTAGTTTTTAAGTTCAGTTTTCCATTAAATGTAAACATGGCCTGATCTTTATGCTCAACTTGTGTGCATTTTTTCTGTTTGAAATAAAATCATTCAGCAGAAGCCTTGTGAAAGAGAAAACAAGGTTCTATTTCTTTTTGTCCGTTTAAATATGTTTTTCACAACAAAGGTAGAAATAATTCCTTCATAATTTAGGGCCAAGAAAACAAATATGTGTGGTTCAGGTTACCCGACCTTCCCTTAATTTTTACCCCAATAGGCCCCTACCTATAACATTTTCTCCAAATTCTGAAGTTGGAAGAAATAAGCAGAACAAAATAATCTGCTATTCTCTTCCAACTTCAGAATTTGGAGAAAAAAAAACATATCAAAATGGTCATCTGAAATGGAGATCAAAATTTAAATGCATTCAGTCTTTGGTATTGGAAGTAAAAGGATTAAAACAAAGTCATATTTTAAAAAATACACCCTTCTAGCTCACCTGAGCTGAAGGCTCAAGGTGAGGTATTGTGATCGGTCTTTGTCCTACGTCCAGCGTGCATCCCTCGTCCGGAAACTTTTTCTTTAAACAACATCTCCTCCTGAATCACTGGTCCAAATTTCATATAACTTCAAATGAATATTCCCCATGATGCCCTCTTTCAAAATTGCTCCACTGAACAGGAGGGCGGCCAGAGCTCATAAAAAGAAATCTTTTAAACGACATCTCCTGAACCACTGGTCCAAATTTCATATAACTTCACATGAATGTTCCCCATGATACCCTCTTTCAAAATTGCTTAAATTGTTCCGCTCCACTGAACAGGAGGGCCGCAAGAGCTTCAGATAAGAAATCTTTCAAAAGGCATCTCCTCCTGAACCACTGGTCCAACTTCAAAATAATTTCACAGAATTGTTCCTCTTGATACCCTCTACCAAAATATGGCAAACATGTTTTCGCTCCGCTAAACAAAATGGTCCCAAAGCTCCAGATAGGAAATATCTTCAAAAGGCATCTCCTCCTGAACCACTGGTCCAAATTCAAAATAATTTCACAGAATTGTTCCTCATAATGCTCTCTACCAACATTTCACAAATGGTTCTGCTCCACTGAACAAAAGGCTGCGTGAGCTCCAGATAAGAAATATCTTTAAACAACATCTCCTGAACCACTGGTCCAAATTCAAAATTATTTTACAGAATTGTTCCTCTTGAAACCCTTTACCAAAATCGAGAAATGGTTCCGCTCAGTTGAACAAAAGGGTGGCCAGAGCTTCAGATTAGAAATACATGTATCTTTAAAAGGCATCTCCTCCTAAACCACTGGTCCAAATTCAAAATAAATTCACAGAATTGTTCCTCATAATGCCCTCTACCAAAATTTCACAAATGGTTCTGCTCTGCTGAACAAAAGATCCACCAAAGCTCCAGATAAGAAATATATTTAAACGACATCTCCTCCTGAACCATTGGTCTAAATTCAAAATTATTTCACAGAATTTTTCCTCATGATGCCTTCTACCAAAATTCCACAAATGGTTCTGTCCACCGAACGAGGGGGCTGCCAGACCTCTAGATAAGAAATGTCTTTAAATGACATTTCCTCCAAATTCAAAATTATTTAACAGAATTGTTCCATATAATGCCCTTTACCAAAATTGCGCAAAAAAGGTTCTGCCCCACTGAACAAAAGGGCCGCCAGAGCTCCAGATATGAAATATCTTTAAACGACATTAAAGGCGAATGATGTATGTCGAGACGGTTCTTTTGAGTACCCACAGCATATGTTTAGCTTACAGGAGCATGAAATGCTCAAAGTGAGCTATTGGGATCAGTCAATGTCCAGGCCGTCATATCTTCAAAAAATGCTTTAAAAGTCAACTCCTATACCGCTCCACCAATTTTAACCAAAATTCACAGGGATTATGATCATAAAATAGATTTGTTCCATCAAGATCAAAACCATTTTTATGGCAATACATTATCCATGTTAGAGGAACAGAGGGTATAATTTAGAAATTACATGCATGGTCATGTGATCCATATGTAAGAAAAAGTGGAATTAAAACGGTTGCGTTTCTATTGGGTTGAAGTATATATTGTTTTATTGTGCACAATGAAGAGTGAGTGATTAGATTTAGATGACTTTGACCTAATTTTCAAACTCACCTTATAAATACTGTCAAATCAGCCTCACATACACTGTCTTCTGAAACAGCGGGTTATTAACCAAAATTAGTACAAACTTCTATAGTTACACCAGGAGGGGTTGGGGGAAGTGTTGATTTTATTTTAGATGTGGTACTTGATTGTATCGATTCCTGATAGTTGCCACCTTTCTTGCTTTGGTTACCTTGACCTTATTTTCATGGTCAATATGTATTCTATACAAGACTAAAACATGAACATTACTCAAAACACCGCCAACACTATCATATAAAATGGTCTTCGAACGCTTAGCTCGTTTTATAGGTTACACCTATTTATTTCATATTATCAATTATTTTAGGCATATGATGGTTGCATTAATGCTTTACCTGACTTTGACAATGAATTATTTATCGATAACTATTAGACGGATGGCTGAGAATGGGTTTGCTCCCCCCCCTAGGGAATTTTGCAGCCATATACTATCTTGTAGAGAATTGAAAGCCGAGTCTTTTAAGAGATGTTTGCACTCTGTGCTCCTGGGCGTTAGTCTGTAAGAGCCTGTAACATACGTTACTTAATCAAACTAAGAAAAAGTAAATTGAAAGTTTGGGCTACAAATTAAAGACATTAAAATATTTATTTTTTAAAATCATTCATATAGTCTACATACTGGATATCTTAACTACGTATGACAGCCATTTGAACAAAATTGCGGCTTCCTAAGGTGTCATATACGTTACATAAATCAGATAACCCATTAAAATTTGCAAGTGTGGCTAACATCATTTACATTCACAATCTCTCTGTGTGTTTTGCAAAATGTTTGTAACCATGTCTGACTAGCTTATGCAATTGGCTAACGATAAAATTAAAATTTGTTTCCCTAGCTTAAATATTTTTTCTGAAATAAGCAATTAAACAACCCTACCCCTACTCAGTTTTAAGGTGAAATGTTATGTATTAAAACTAAAGTAAAAATAGTTAAAAAATATTTGCAGTTGATGAATGTGTTTCATTGTTTGGGATTTATTTGCTTATATGAAAAGACGCATAAAAATGCAAGTTTGTTGCAAAATTTTTAATATCAGAGGCTGTAACATATGTTACCTGATGTAATAAATGGGCAAGCTCATTGTCTTAACGTAAGATATGCCTAAAAATGTTTTAATCTCCTCAAGGGAATTTCGCAGACATATTCCTTCTTATAGTACAACTCAAGCTGCATCGAATAAGGGATGTTTGCACTCTCTATGTTGGGGCGTTAGTCTGAAACAGCGTGTTACATGCGTTACTATATCAAATAAAGGAAATGTAGTTTGAAAGTTTGAGCTAAAATTGTGAAAAAACTCGCAGCTGTTGGACATCTTACATTGTTTAGGGATTTTAAACTGGCTCCTATGATAAAGACTTATCGATCTGCTAGTTGTCATCAAGTTTCAAAGATCAGAGAGCGTTACATATGTTAGCGTGATAAGTAAAATCATCAAACAGTATTTTGACATAAAGCTGAGTAAGGGCCTGCTCCATCCTAATCCCCTTTGGAATTCTGCAGACAAATTACATCTTATGTAACCATTCAAGGTGCATTTAATAAGAAATGTTTGCACTCTGTAAGTCGGGGCGTTAGCCTGTAACAGCTTGTTACATATGTTACTATATCAATTTGCGAGTAAGAAATTTGAATGTTTGAGCTACCAAAAGAAGACATTAAAATTATCTAATAAATTGACATTCTTAAAGTCTTTACACTGGATGTCTTTACTACATATGGAAGCTGTTTAACATTAATACAGCTAACTGTGGTGTTATGTGCGTTACATGAACCTAATTATAATTTAAAAGCTATAATTGTGGCTAGCGTCATGTAGTTAAACAACTACTATGACTTGGTTTAAAACTGTTTTATTAGATTTTACAAACATATACTCAACTAATGAATAGGAAAAAACAAGTTTGCTTTTCTATCTTAAGTATATTGTCTTATAGGAGCTAATACACAGCCCTACTTTCAGTTTTACAGAGAAGCAAATTTTGTTATTACCGTTTAAGTAAAACACATGAAAACGATTACAGCGTGTGGATATTTTTCATTTTCTTAGTCTGTCTTGCTCATATATCTACAAGATGTCATTAAGTTAAAGATCAGGACACTTAATGTGTACTTATAAGTCTTTGGTGCCAAAACACTAGAAATTATATTAATTTCTGATTATCAAGCCCATGGACTGGTGTTACAGATGTTATCAATGACCTTTTGGACACAGTTCTTATACTGTGCATATAATGCTAAATATAGAGCCACATATAGAAATGATAGTTTTACATTTATACAAGAAAATACAATATATGAAATGGTCTAAACTATTTCTCATCAATTTAACACTCATGTTAAACGTTTGTCGTTGTCTGCTTCTGTGGTAATCATTATTATCACACGCCTTTTTGCAACTAGTAGAATCATCACACAATATTTCAATCATTTACTGTTATTCAATTTTACCACCAGTACATTCAAAAGTAATGAACCATTATCAACTTTCCAATTTTGCCATTTATGGCTTGGAACATTCGGAGACTGATATGAATTCCTAATAGTTGGCTCTTTGAGTATGTGTTTCAAGTGATACTTTGCAAGTAGGAGAAAGACTAAAGCTTTACAAGGAGGAAAACTATGCCATTAAGAGCAATGAGAACATGGACTGATGTACCTTGGTATTTCTGTGATAAAGAATCATATCTTAGCTGATTACCTTTTATAAATGTAGCCTTTCCATACATGCAACCCACATATTTTCATCTAATAATGTCTCTGCACTTATTATCTTTCCCCAAGCATTCAAAAACTTATTTGAAGTCTTAGTACTTCTGAAGTGCTGTAACCGAGGTAACTCTTTCCCTTCAGATAAACGAACTAGATGTATCACAGCAGGTAAAGCAATGAAATGCAGGATGAACAGAGCGCAAATTAGACCCTTTCAACTCAATGATTCACTAAGTTTCTAAGATAAGAGCGCTTATTAAAGGATGTAACATATATAACTCGTCATAATAAATGAGCAAGGGCACTGTCATGACATCCTTTTTGATTACACAGTCAGAGGCAAGGGTTTTCAATTTCAGTGTTTACAATGGATTATGAAATGAGGCACTTTATCAACTTGTTTACTCTGTATAAATCTTCCTAAGAGTATAATATAGAACTACTGGTTATCCCATTCTACCTATAGTCCACTTTCCTTCTTTTGAATGCAACAGCTAATGATATGGCTGCAAAAACTGAGAAATCATAGGTTTTACATTATTTTAAGACATGCTTCAATGTACTGACATCAAAAAACAACCAACTGCGAACATAATTGATGGCAATGTCCAGCTTCATATTCTTTCTCTTATACAAGATAAATTTCAAGGTGTAACAGAAATTGTTTCAGACGGTCTGCCAAAACCATCAAGAGTCAACATTGTAACTAAAGAAAACTTATAAATTTCTTTGGGCGCAGCAAAATACTATTGATCTAAGACCTGAGGACTTGAGCACCAAAAGACTGAATAGGTTCCATGGCAAATGATGCAAAAAAGCAGCCTATCAAATTTCTGTTTGACCAATGTCAGAAATATTAATGTATTCTTAGAGGTACACGGTAGAGACATAGATTTTGCAAAATCAGAGAAAAATTATCATTTGACTAGCACGGATGCAGAGGCAGCTGCAGTTAGATTGCTCTTGCCACTTCACAGGAAGAGATATATACCAGAGTCATACTCCATTGTATGCATATATGTGAAATGGCATTAAACCCATATTTAATCAGGTGTTTGATCCCATGACACTGACATGCTGCTTCTGCATTTGAAGAATGCTAAAAGGATTCAAGTTTGGCTGAGTCAAGTTGTTTGACGCTGGCACTGGCCACACATACAAAGAAAATTAAGTCTTTTGATGGCATAAGAGGATGATCACACGAAATGCTTATAAGTGATGTTTGTCACAATTACCAATTTTAAAAAGGTAACACATAATACACCATAGGAAGCTGTATATTTGTTAAAAAATCTTTTCTTATGTATTAAAGGTATTCAGAATGCAAACTACATGAATAATTCAAATAAATAGATAGTTTTATGTCTTCTTTCTGTTTCTCAGACTTTCAATTCATTTATTCTTAAATTGATATGGTAACATACGTATCATACCATTACAGGCTAACCCCCTAGTTAATAGAGTGCAAACATCTCTTATTTGATGCAGCTTGAATTGTTCTTTAAGGTAGGATATGTCTGCACAATTCCCAAAGGGGTGGAGAGGAACAGGGTTGTACTCAGTTTGCAGTCCTAATACAATGCCATGATTCTACTGGTTGTGATGAAATGGGTGATTATTTTGCAATAGAAGCAGACACAATGATAGACATTGTGAGGGTGACTTGAATAAAGATTGTTTTTGAATAATTTTATTTAATAGGAATATTTATTAAATTGGGTCGCTTAAATGAGAACTATTATTTTCTATCTATATGTCTATATATTTTAATATTATAGGCATTAGGAAATATGTGATTAAAAAGGTAATATATAACATAGGTAACACAATTCCAAGGGCTTGTTATCAGCAATGACTGTAATTACTAAGACTAAGGCACCAGAGGCTAGAGATTAATAGGAAAACATGTGAAAAACGGTATTTTTCTGAAATACCATCTCTTACTTCCAAGAAAATTTCCTAGCTCGTTCATTATGCCATGTAACATACGTTACATACTTTAATAAGTGCTCTGATCCTGATGTCAAACTTGCAAATGTATGATTCTTTATTGCATTAGCAAGACAGTGCCAAAAATGTAAGATATCCACGAGCGTCAAATATTTACATATATTTTTCTTCAATAATAGATACCAAAATTGGATACTTAAAATTGGGGGTAGGGTTGTTAAATAGCTCATATAAAACAATGCATTTGAGATAGAAAAGCAAACTTTGTTTTTTCTATTACTCAAATGAGTACTTTAGTAAACTAAGATTAAAAACACTTGTAAAAATGCACAAATCGTCTGTAAAATGAATGATGTTAGTCACGATTTCAACTTTCAAAGGGAAATTTAATCTATGTAACACATATAACACCATTGAAGGCTGTAATTTTGTTTAAAATGCTGCTTTTATGTAGCTTAGGCATCCAGTTTGCAAACTACATAAGAAATTTGAATAATTAGATGGTTTAATGTCTTCTTTCTGTAGCTCAAACTTTCATTTTGATTTTATCCTTAGTTTGTTACAGTAACATATGTAACAGGCTGTCAGAGACTAACGCCCCGGAGCACAGAGTGCAAACATCTCTTAAAAGATGCGGCTTGAAATTTTCTTCAAGATAGGATATGTCTGCAAAATTCCCTAGGGGGGGGGGAGCAGGACCTTTTTTAGCTCGAAGTATATATATTTTGCATGCAAAATACCGTAGATTTCCTATAAATACCCAGCTTATCGGGCCACCTTTAGACTGATGGCTGAGAATGCTATTGCTCCCCCTGGGGAATTTTGCAAGCTTATCCTATCTAAAAGAGGATACCAAGCTGCGTCTTTTAATAGATGTTTGCACTATGTTCGCTGGGGCGTTAGTCTCTGACAGCTTGTTACATATGTTACCATATTAAATTTAGAAAAAATAAAAGTTTGAGCTACAGAAAGAAGGCTAATTATTTAAATAACTCATATGGTCTGCATATTGACTACTTTAGCTACATGTAAATTCTTTTGGAGCAAAATTACAGCTTCCTGTGGTGTTTTGTACGTTACTTTAATTAGATTACCCTTTAATCATGAAAATTGTGACCAATATCATTTACTTTTTAGCTGATATGTGCATTTTCCAAATTGTTTTGATTATTTTGTACTAACAAACTCATTTTGGTAAGAGAAAATCCAAAGCTTGCTTATATACTTTAAATATAGTGTCTTATACGTGCAATTAAACAACCCAAAGGCTATACCCAATTTTAAGGAGCCGAATTTGGTAGGCATCATTTAAGTAAAAATATATGAAAACATTTGCTGCTGTTGGATATCTTGCATATTTGGGATTGTCTTGCTCATATTATTAAGAATTATAGAATTTGCAGGTTTGACAACAAGATTGAAGCACTTGTTAAAGGTTGTAACATATATTATATGACATAATAAATGAGCAAGGACATTGACTTGATGCAAGAGATGATATTTCAGGATAAAATGAATATATTTCGCATGATTTCCTAGCTAAAGTCTCCAGTCTCTGGTGCCTAAATCTAAGGTATTGATGATTATTAAGCCCCTGTACCTTTGTTACAGGTGTTATGAATATTTGTTTTCAATATTTCCTCATATGAATAATTCTAAAATAAAGATACATCCTAGAGGAACATAAAAAATAATCGTTTCACATTTAAACATTACAATTTAGTAAATATCCCTTTCTAATGCAAATATTCTAAACCAATCCTTAGCCAAATCATATACAATATCGATTATTATTTCTGCTTCCCTGGTAAAATAATTGTCCTCCTCATTTCATAAAAAAAAACAGAATAATCATCAAACAAGATTTTGACTGCAAGCTGAGTAATGACCTGCTCCATCCCAAACTCTTTTTAAGATATACTCTATCGTATGTACCAATTCAAGGTGCATTGAATATGAGATGTTTTCACACTGTAAGCATGGGTGTTAACCTGTAACAGCTTGTTACATATGTTACTTTATCAATTTGAGAATAATAAAATTGAAAATTTGAGCTACAGAAAAAAGACATTAAAACTAGCTTATCAATGAACATTCTAATAGTCTGTAAATAACTGGATGGCTTTACTACATATGACAGCTGTTTACGCCTACATGTTATGTGCGTTACATGAACTTAATTATAATTTAAAAGTGGTAATTTTGGCATTTGTCATTTAGTTTAACGACTGCTCTGAGTCGGTTTCAAACCGTTTTAGATTATCATGATAATTTTACTCTTAATTCAATAATTTGGCCAAAGGCCATTATCAAGAAAAACATGCACTTCAATGTCAACTACAAGATGGTGGAACAGAGACTATGTAGTTGACATTGAAGTGTATGTTTTTCTTGATAAAGGCCTGTGGCCGAAATATTGAATTAAGAGTAAAATTATCATATGTGTTTAACATTGTTCCCTATGGAATATAAATAAAAAATATCGATTTAGATAAGTTCAACAAACCTAAACTCAATCGACGAATACAAAAACCAAAGTTTGCTTTTCTATCTTAAATATTTTGTCTTATATGAGCTAATGCACAACCCTAACCCCAGTTTTGCAGAGGAGCAAATTTTGTTTTCGCCGCTTAAATAAAACACATATAAAACAATTGCAGAGTGTTGATATTTAACATTTTCTTACACAGTCTTGCTCATATATCATCAAGTTTCTAAGATCAGAACACTTATTAAAGATGTCAATGTGCCATTGGTGATGTCACAACCAGGGCTCTGCTCGAATTTCATGCACTTTCAGGTGCTGATATTAACTAGTTCAATGTCAGGAAAGAGCAAGAAATCATATTGGCAGGCATTCAGCAATGCTGGAGACTCTATCCACGAAGTATTCTTTCACATCGGCTCAGTGCCCTTAGAAAGCACTATGGCGGATGCACTAGAGTAATATATTTGTAAATTGTCCTTACTTCTTAGCTCTCGTCTGTGATGTCTAACTGTGAGTTTGTTACTTTCCCATTGGTATCCTGGGTCAGCTGTGGTACTGGATTGTATCGATTCCTGATCTTTGCCGTCTTTCTTACTTTGTATTAGCCAGTCACCGATATTGTTCGACTCACTGCGTTGACGTAGTGGATATTTTACGAGAAAAAAAAACTGAATTGCAAAAACTACCACTTCCAAGAGCTGTGTTTCTCGAAGGTGTCAAACGTGCGCAGTACCAGTGCATCATTTGGAAAACCTCATCTGTCATTAGTCCTGACAAATCAATGCCTGACAATTGTGGTTAGAAGCGGGACTGTGATAAATATTGTCCCGTTATGATGACATTGCCCTAGTGCGGATCCAGAGGGGGATCGGACCCCCCCCCCCCTGGAAAATAACAAGTACGTATATGGGTTTCTAAAGAAACTAGCATTTGGACCCCCCCCCTGGAAAAAGTTTTACACCCCCCGTGGCAAATAATGGACCCCCTTTGGATCCTTGGTAAAGTATAAGTAAAGTTTTCTCAGCAATAAAACCATTGGACCCCCTCTGTAAACTGTTAAATAAGCTGAGGACTAAATAAAACTGACAAAAATTCCTGGATTCGCGCATGTTGCCTCCTGCCCCCGAAACCCCTCTGCAGCTGATAAAATGTGGTTGCAGCATGTCTGTATGCGAAACATCTCAGTGTAAGTACAAAGTAAACCATTTATATTGTACGGTTTATATTGTACTGATTTGTGTTGCCGTGGAGCAGAAGATGACTCATGTAAAATGCCAGTGGTCAATATGCTTATGACTTTTGAACAACTATTTTCATGTGGATTCAGATATTTCTTTAGCCGTATCAACAAGAATGCCTTAATGTCCGATTTTGACCTTTAAAGACGATTCTACCTATAATTATGCGAAAGATAAATCAGATTGTAACAGTTTTCTATTGGCCGTGCTATCGAAGTACAATGGATAACTTGTAGAGGGTCTATCCTTATTTCCATATCATGAACTTACTACTAAGTAGACTCTTCTAACGTTTGATCCTTCAGGGGTCAAAATCGGACTATAATGAGTTTGGTTGATAGTGTATGCAAATCATATTACTACTATCTTTTCTTTGAGTGTATGATAAGCAGCTACAGATAAGCCAAAAAGCTTTGAAGCGTGACTCTATTTAAAATATTGATATGTTGCACTAGAAAAAAAGGGTTTGGGGCCTTTATTTACATTTACTATAAAAGCTTTGACATACACATATGTTCTAGCCGGACTGGCTCATTTTACGTATTCTGCATCAATCGTTTGAAATGGAAAGACATAAAGGCCATTGGTCAGAGGTTGTGGTACTATATTATGTTTACACCGTTCATCATCAAAAACACTGTGTGTTTTTCATTCACTCCACTGGCTTTTTATTCGTAAATTGTGACGGCATTTACGTCCTACCCTCGAACTGACTTCACACTATCTGAATATATTTTGTATGTTACGATTTAAGAGTCTGTATTTAGTCATGATAAGGCTGCCAGTTTATTAAAGGAATATTTCTATGCGTTGGAAATGGACAAAACGCATATATATGTGGTATTTACATAATAGGCGTCATTTCAATGACGTCATCTTTTTGTTCTGATGCGAAAACACTATGGGCGACATGTTAATTTTAATTATTAACCTCCTAAGATTAAATTTGGTGCATTTCGACTGAAATTGGGAAACAAAATGCAAGAAAGTCCTGATCGCCATAGACTACAATGGACATACCGTTTAAATTGCACTGATACAATATACGTTATTTTGATGACGTCATAATGACGTCCAGACGTGAAACCCAGATGGGTGACCAGGTGATTTTCATTAGTTATCCCCTAAAGTTTGATTTGGTATTGGTCACCATAAATCGGCATCAAATTCGCACGGGAGTCCCGATCGCCCCTGACTATAAACCCACCCGTCCCAAGTACTGGTTATTAATGTCACTTGTAACAAACATTTTTCAAACAAGTTGGCTGCTTTTAAAAAGCCGCAAATAGTTTAGGTTTGGCAAATAGGTTGTTTTTATGACAGCATTCCTTTACTTTTATTATTATTTTAATAGGTCTTGTTTAACAAATCTTAGAGTCAGCAGAATCTCGGACCCAATTATACTGGGTCCGAGGCAGAATAGGTGTTTGAAAAGATTATTTGTACAGATTGTATTATCGAGCATGAGCTCTTGCGAATGAACCTTCGCTACTACATGTAGAAAATGTCTGACCAAAATCTAGACCTTTAAGCCGCTGGGTAGGTTTAATAGGTTTTATATACCAAACAATAAAGTACCGAAATTTTGTGTGCTCCCTAAAAAATTGCTTGAATGGAAAATTGGGATTTTTCTGTCTTGACTGGGGCCAGTCTAATACCTCCAACTAAAAATAAAAGATACTCTTATTTTTTCTGGTGTATCAATTTGTTTTCAGGACTGATGCCAGTCTATCAATACCATCCAATACCATAAGTATGTCGAACAGTTTGGATTTGGATGACATCCAACAGTTTGCTAGTCTGATTAGGGTCTGAAAGGTTAATAGTAGGACTAGCATGCAAAGGGTCCATACATTTCATCTGGTACATGACCTTAGAGATGTCAGACTTTATGCATAAATTTATGCATTCGCAAATCATCTCTGAGTAAGGCACCACATAAAAAATCTACTTGACTATTTGTCTCTTCAAAATCTATGCATCGTGTAACTTGTATAATTTCATGTTATCTGTGCTTTAATAAGCTCCCTTTTTACTTTGGATTTCTGACTGACCAACTGTCTTATTATTCTCTTCAGCAGAATAGTGGCTAAATGTCATACCAGGTCGGCCTAGGTCAATCTTTGAAGAACATGATGCAATCAGAATTTCAAGATAGACTGGGAAACCAGAAAATGACTATTCTATATTTACAAATGACATCAGTTTAATCTTAGACAGAGGTCCCATGATTGGTTACATTTGGTCACATGCTCCTCCATGGTACAGTTCTAATTCTCACCTTATATATTGTGTTTAGGTGCACCTAAACAAAAAAAAATGATGCAACATAAAGTAGGCTATTTTCACTTGAATGTACAATTTCCACTAGCGTAAAATCCACGCTAGAATCCCGCTACTTTTGATCCCTCGCATTACTACACAAATCTCGTCTACTATTGGCCGCCGCAAGTTTACCCCCAGCACGTTAGGCCTGCTATCCCATACCATTCCCCGTGTTTTTCGGATGCCTGGTCATTTTGTTCTGGTAGACCTGTCCACAGTCACATCGAGATATGGGTGAATATATTTGAAATCCCCAACAAACGCAGCACATTTCCGTCATTCGATTATGAATCACATTCTCAACTTGAATACGCTGCTCAGGCTATGCGGACGCGAGGGCCGATCTGAAAACACGTTGTTCGTTCATGAACTTTTTTCGTTGCAACTAAAGGCATGGAAACACAAAAGAATCTATAAAGTTTAGAAGGGGACAAGTCCCTGTCGCATTAGGACCGTAAAAGATGTGCATGTACACCAGACTAAGCAAATCTTTATGGCAATACAATTTCGGGGTGGGTGGGGATATTGACGGAGTATAGTAGTTATGCCTCAACCTCGACTGTCATAAGACTCATTTTGTTTGTCGCATATCCCATGCATAAATGATCACACGGATTTATTAACTCTTCGCCAACTGGATATTTTTTCATGCTTTTGTGTTGTCTACTGATTATATTTCAAGGCCAAAAATTATTTCAGGAATACCACAGTGTAAAACAGTTTGGATCCAGATCAGAACCGACTTTTTGTCTGACCTGACCTTGGTCTAAACTGTTTGCAAACGTTATCAGCAGTGCAAACGACACTTATGCTTATAGACAAAGAGTTAAAGCTTCACTTTGTGTTGTGTTTTTAGAAAATGGAAATGGAGCAGTAACTGAACATAGCAAGAAAGAAGCTTAGTAACAATGTGTTGCTAAGCTATGGTATATATGTACAACTGAGGAACAGTCACTACAGTGCTACTTAGCAACAGGGTTGCAGAGGGAGTAGCAATAAAAGATGGACACCATAGCAACAGAAGTCTGAGAAGAATGAAAGCAATTTACAGAATGGTACCGGAATATACTGAGTGGGTCGCATTCAAGACAACAACTGAAACTTGAGGCCTTCCAAAAACGCAACGCCTCAGTTGAACGAGGCATTTCAATGGAAAGGGACGAATTTTTCTAATCACTCGGAAACCTGGGATTTTGGCTGTTTTCATTTCGAGACAAAAAAAGAATACAGAAGTCATTTACTAACATTTTTGAAGTTTATTACGTTTATTGAAAACTGGCTCACAAGTGTACCAAAACCGAAGATGAAAAATATTATCCAAATTTCAATGAGACCTTCGCTCCAACAGCCAAAATGGATTCCCAGGCGACAAAATCCCCTCTTCTCTCCCCACGCCCAGACTTCCTGGGTGCTGGGTGGGGTAGAGAGAGGGTGAACACATTTTTTGAACTTTTGTCAATTTCATTAGTTAACACTTGCACATCATTCAAACCTCCTTCTAAATGTTTAGAGAACTCTCCTCTTGCAGGAAATAATAATTCTGAAACCTATTATCATAAACCTGTTCCTAAGCATCATAAGGCTAAAGTTAACCATCCAGAACCTAATGTTAACTACCAAGCTACTGCGGTTAACTTTGATCAACCTTCAGTGGACTTCCAAAATGCTCCAGTTAACCATACTAACAACAAAGTTAACTGTCATCGTGCTACCAGTAACCATCTTGAGTCTAAGGTTTTCTCCAAAGATTACACAGTCAACCATCATGAATGTACAGCTAACGGTCAAGAGGCAACCAGAAACTATATAAAACCTGATCTAAAACATACAGAACCTGATCTAAAACATAGAGCTCCTACTGTTAACAGTAAACATGCGAATGTAGAACTGGTAAAAGAAAGCATATCTGGCAGTGCATCTAGCAGATTGGAACATGATAGCAAGTCCATTTCACTGAAATATGAGTACTGCCAAATTTCAGTGAAAGAGACTTTCAAAGAAGAACCTGGTCCTGACAAAATTCAATCTTTGAAAAATTACCAGTATAGAAAAGAAACTTTAGAACTCTTCGAAATTTTCAGGTGTCTAAAAATACAATATGATACCGAATGCTATAGACCTAAGGAAGATCGACTGGATGTGGACAAAAATATATTTTACTGCAAGAACTTATTTCTAAAAGACAGAAAAGGGCAATTCTACTTGGTAATTTGTCACGAAGATATCGATATCAATCTCAAGCAGCTTCGTAAAACTTTAAATGCTTACAGAAATTTCAACTTTGCAACGGCAGAAGACATGAGAAGCTTGCTTCAAACAGAGCCAGGGGGCGTTACCCCATTAGCTTTGATGAGTGAAACTGCACGCGAGGTTACCATGGTAATATCCAACAGTTTGTTCAAAGAGGGAGCTTACTTGATGTTTCATCCAATGGATCCAAATTTGGCAGTAAAAATCAACATGACAAGTTTGCTGCGATATCTTAAACATTTTGGGCACTTTGTAAAGTTCATTGATTAAAGATTTACACCTTTACTGTGTAGATTTTATTGATCTGGGTAAGCTTTCATCCTCATCTGCTGATTTTTTTTCGAAATTTACTTATTCAAAAAAAAATCAGGAACACTATCAGGGTGTCAAACAGTATTGATCCAGATCAGAACCAACATTATGTTGGTCCTGATCTGGGTCCAAACTGTAAGGTTATCAGCAGATGACAAGTCCCCACTAGCTAGGAACATTGGTGAAAGTTGAAAATTTCCAAAATCCTCAACCTTCAAAACTCCTATCTCAAAACTTGCAATATGCCCACTAAATATTCACAATTTGAAGCTTAATGGTCAATTGTCTTACGAAAGACTGAATATAAATCAGAGAACCTATAATAATCTGCTGAATTCAGCATTTTTAGGCCGACTTTCTATGGAAAGTCAGCCTCAAAAACCTGAATTCAGGAATAATCCTGAAAACTTTCACCCATGTAGGAATGAGTTCAAGTCCAGCTTTTCATTATACAGTTAAAACTTGATATTTCTGTCTGCCTCGATAGCTCAGTTGGTAGAGCGTCCGCTTTCGGAGCGGGAGGTCGTGGGTTCGAATCCCGCGGCCGCACCATACCAAAGGTGTAAAAAATGGTACTAGCAGCTCCCTTGCTGACGCTCGCATAAAAGGGGTTATGCTAGGGAGGTAAAGACAGGTAAGTATCTGTTAAAGATATAATTGTTATGTCGCAGAATAGCTCATGAGCTAATGTTGTCTGTTACATTATAAGCGCCGTAAAATAAGGCTTCTTTATCTTTATCTTATTTCAAATTCTAACAGTTTGAAGTATCTGCTCATTCAAATTTAATTTGTGATATTGTAGATTTAGAAAATAGCAGGTATTAATGAGCTACTTTAAAAAATACTATCAAGACATATGTTTTGAGTACGCTTCTTGATCTTGATGTTTCTTTTGAGCAGACAGAACATACGCTTTGATAGGAATCATTTTATCATTTACTAACTTCTTTTAATTTAAACAAGTGGCTCAATGGTAGTGTTAGAATCGAGGCCGAAGGGCCGCGGGATCAAGCCTCACCAGCGTCATTGCGTTGTGTCCTTGAGCAAGACACATTAATCCTTGCTTAGTACTGGTTCAACCCAGGAAGACCCGTCCCGACATAACTGAAAGACTGTTGACTGGGACGTTAAGAATCAAACCAAACAAATTAATTCAAACAATTCAAAGAAAATAATCATTTTATTATTTAGTGACTTACTGATTTTAATTCAAAGTTGACAGTACTATACTAAAGACCTGAATTAACTCTACCTACTGGGTTATTTTTCATGCTTTTTTGTCACCTGCTAATTTTTTTCAAAATCATTTTTTTTCAAAAAATTCTTACAAGAATACTCAAACGGTTTGGATCCAGATAAGGCCGGACATTATGTCAGGCCTGATTTGGGTCCAAAGTGTTTGTAAATGTTATCAGCAGACGGCACTAGTAGGTAAAGAGTTAAGGTATTTTCTGCTCCAGGCCTCCAGATAAGAGGGCATAATCAAAAATTATTTTTCTTATTACTCGACCAAAACATATGTTTGTTGTGGTTGTTCAAAAGAACCGTCTCAATAAGCATGTTAAAACTGATGGAATGCCATTAGTGTTAAACAGTTTGGACCCAGATCAGGCCTGACATTTTGTCAGGCCTGATCTGGGTCCAGACTGTTTGCAAAGGTTATCAGCAGACAACACTAGTGAACAAAGATTTAAAGAACGCAAGGTATTGATGTTAGGTCTTCTGAAGAGGTAGGCCTACAGATAAGAGTATAGAATTAAAAATTAATTTTCTTAATTCTCAACCAAAACATAATTATGTTGTGGGTTCTCAAAAAGAATGTCTCAATGAGACGTTCTTTTGAGCGCCAACAACACATTGGGTTGTCTTTTTTTTGTGGGTTTGATTGTCCCAGTCAACAGTTTTCAGTCATGTCAGGATAGGTCTTCAATTGTCCACATCCTCCTCCAGTTTGCTAATAACTTTGCAGATCAATTTGAGGAAACCATTGGGTACTTCATCAATAGGTTTTATTTAATGCCTTACATCTCAGTCAACAATTTTTTAGTCATGTCGGGACAATTTCCAGTCTTGAACCAGTATTAAGCAGCAGATAAAGTATCTTGCTCAAGGACACAACACAGTGACTCAGCCAGTGGTGAGTATCAAACTTTATATCCCCAGTCCTACACTCTACCAACTGAGCAACTGCCCTCTGCACATCAATAGTTAATTTACATTATCAGTGGGGAAACATCTACGTCCATGCAGTGCCAATTTCCAACAGGTGAATCTAGCTGACAAGATCATGGAAAAAAAAGATGACTTAATAGGTAAAACTGTTTGTTGGTATCTGTTTGCGTTGATGCTTTACATCCCAGTCAGCAATTTTTCAGTCATGTCATTGGGTTGAACCAGTACTAAGCAGAGGATGAAGTGTCTTGCTCAAGGACATAAAGCAGTGCCACCGGTGAGGCTCTAACCAACAACCCATTAATCTCAGGTCAAAATCTTTA
Organism: Loripinus fragilis; assembly: GCA_964019695.1. Classification (NCBI taxonomy): domain Eukaryota; kingdom Metazoa; phylum Mollusca; class Bivalvia; order Lucinida; family Lucinidae; genus Loripinus; species Loripinus fragilis. Next base: position 4,412,145 of record OZ026519.1, read on the forward strand.
CCACTGTGCCACCAGGCTCCTTAGCTAAAATGAAATAACTAAAATGTGCAAAGAATGACCTGAAATATGCTAACATTCTTCACTTTGTGGGGTTTACTCAGCAGCCAATTCAAAATTCAGGACAATGCTTAATAATTTGGGAACCCCACACCCTAGAAAAACGTTAACTCTTTATCTCCTAGTGTCGTTTGCTGATAACTTTTGCAAAATGTTTGGTTCCAGATCAGGCCCAACAAAATGCCGGGTCTGATCTGGATCCATTTCAGCTTGATACTCTGATGGTAGTCCAGAATTTTTTTTTCAAAAAAGTTAATTTGAAAAAAATCAGCAGATGACAAAAAAGCATGAAAAATTCCCCAGGGGGCAGAGTAAATACATTGGTCTGTGATTGTGGTCATATTCATTTGTTTTTAGCTCACCAGAGCTAAAGACTAAAGGTGAGCTATTATGGTCAGCATAATTATGTCCAGCATTTGTAAAAATTTTCTTTAAACGGCATCTCCTAACTCACTGGGCCAAATTTAAAATGATTTCACACAAATTATCCTCATAAGGCCCTCTACCAAAATTCTCCATATGGTTCTGTGCAAATGACCAACACAGCTAAAAATAGAAAAATCTTTAGACAAAATCTTCTGAACATCTGTCAAAAATTCAAAATAATAGTTCTTCATAAGGCCCTAAACCAAAATTACCCAAAATTTTCTGCTCTGCCAAACAAATTGGCTGCCAGAGCTAAGAAAAGAAAAATCAATTGAACTGCCCACCTAAAATCAAAATAATTTCACCAAAATATTCCACATAAAGCCCTCTAACAAAATTTCCCAGACAGTTGCGTTCTGCTGAACAAAATGGCCACCAGATCTAAAGATAGACAACTTGCACAATATCTGATCCATTGGTCCAGATTCAAAACTAGAGGACCTGAAGGTCCTGAGGTGCTCACCTGATCTCCTTAATAATGTTAAAATAGGTCAAGGTCAACTACAGCTTTAAATAATGGAACAAATTTTGTTTTTACCATATACATTTTGGTCAAGTGACATCAACAATCTAATGAATAATCTATCAAACAGCCCAGTGATTTCTGAGAAAAAGATGTTTAGATAGGTATGTGGCAGTCCAAATGAGTGGCCTTGGATAAAAGGTCACAGATCAGCTTAATAAACCATTGTCTCAATAGGTTTAACTACTATGAATTCGGCTCAGTTATAGAAAATGAACATTTTATGATTTAATCCATATAACTGCATTAGGAATCAAATTTGACCTTGCCATAAAGTAGGTCAAGGTCAACCTAGATTCATCATTTGTGCTAACCTGGTAGGGCCCACATCCCCGATCCTACATACCAAGTCCCAAAGCCAATGGCCTTTTGGTTCCAGAGTAGAAGAGATTTAAAGAGTTTTTACCATATATGGGCATGATGGCCATGTTAGTCATATGACCATAACAATTTGTATAAGTTTTGGCTAACCAATCATAAGAAGTTGTCATATGAAATTTGATTTAAATTGGCCGAGAATTGTCTGAGAAAACTATGTTTTAATATGTTGATGGGACTCCAATATAAGCGACCTTGGCTGAAAGGTCAAAGATCAACCTTGACCTTTGAAACTTACTTCAACTTTTCAAAAAAATTTCCATTCAAATGCATTAGGAAGAGAACTTGACCTTGACGTTAAGTAGGTCAAGGTCACCCTAGGATCATCATTTGAACAAACTTGGTAGACCCCACATCCCCAATACTACATACCAAGTCTCAAGGTCACTGGCCTTCTAGTTCTGGAAAAGAAGATTTTTAAAAGGTTTTTACCATATATGGGCGTGGTGGCCATCTTTGTCATGTGACCAACATATTTTGTATACAGTTTGGCTGACTTATCATAAGGAGTCTTCACATGAAATTTGAGCTCAATTGGGCCAATGGTTTGTGAGAAAACTATGTTTTTATATATTGATGGGACCACAATATGAGCGACCTTGGCTGAAAGGGCAAAGGTCAACCTTGACCTTTGAAACTTATTTATAGCCATTGTCTCATTAGTTTCAACATATCAAGTAAGAATAATCACTTTGGCTTTAACAGTATTCAAAAAATCAACTTTTCTAAAAAATTCCCATTTAAATGCATTTGGAAGCAAATTTGACCTTGACGTTAAGTAGGTCAAGGTCAACCTAGGATCATCATTTGAACAAACTTGGTAGGCCCCACATCCCTGATGCTACATACCAAGTCCCAAGGTAATCGGCCTTCTGGTTCTGGAGAAGAAGATTTTTAAAGGGTTTTTACCATATATGGGCATGGCGGCCATCTTGGTCATGTGATCAGGCACATTTGAACAAACTTTTGTTCCCCCATCCTAAGGAGTCTCCATATGAAATTTGAGTTCAATTGGCCCAGTGGTTTCAGAGGAGAAGATGTTTGAAAATGTTGACGGACGGACGGACGACGGACGGACGGACGACGGAGTCACTGGTATACTAATAGCTCACCTCAGAGCCTTCGGCTCAGGTGAGCTAATAATTACACATAGATATTTCTCATTGATCAAATCTATGATACTACATGTTCCTTATATGGCCCTCTACCGTTTCAAGTTGCTCAAATAATTCTATTCTACTTAAAAGGTGTCTCTTGGGCTAAGATCTCAGGTGAGCGATCAACAGCCATCCTGTTTTAATTTAAATGATAATTTCTGTCCAAAAATAAAAGGTAAATTGAGTCTGACATAGTAGTTTTATACAGTTAAGTTAGCCTGGGTTGAACCAGTACTAAGCCAGGATTAATGTGTCTTGCTCAAGGACACAACACAGTGACGCCGGTGAGATGTGATGTCTCAACCCTTGGATCTCGAGACAAGTACTCTACAATTGAGCCACTGCACTCCCTATGATAGTTTATTGTATGCAGTCATTGTGAAACATCAGAGGACCGGCGGTCCTGACTAGCGGATTTACCTGCGGTCTGACAAGAGTTACCTCGTCTCAGGACCGACTGTCCTGTGAAAGGTGCCCAAAAGTTACTGTTTTGGCAGAACATATGTCACAAAATACTCCGTTTTAATCAACCAATCAAAAGCCATATTGGAAAACTACGTTTCTGAGCTGTCATGGATATTTTGTGGTCATTGGTCTTTATACATTATATTACATTCAAACTTAAAAACTTATATTTTTTCTCTTTTTGTTGTTTTTTTGTTCTCATATGGTGTGACTGTTGGTTTGGTCAAATTGTGGTTGGTCGGGCAGATTTATCCAGCCTAGGGGGGGGGGGGGGGGGGTTTGGTCAAATTGTGGTTGGTCGGGCAGATTTATCCAGCCTAGGGGGGGGGGGGGGTACTCTGATATTTTCATACACATGTAGGCTCTGGCCATTTTTTTGGGGTCAAATTTTTGAATTTCAATATTTTTGGGGGTTTTCGGAAAAATTAATATTTTATTGGGTATGAAAATTTTGTGGAAAATTTTTTGGGGTCATCCCAAAATTGGACTAGTTTTAGGGGTTATTTCTATGTATTTTAGGGTCTTTTCTTCAGGTAAATATACAGAATCGGAATATTTTTGGGGGTTGCAAAAATTTCAAATATTTTTTTTGGTGCTTGAAATTTCTGATATTTTTTGGGGGTGAACGGGGTAGATGCTGGGTCCGAGCCTACGTATGCAGAAAAAATTAGAGTACCCCTCCCTGGGTTTTCCAGTCCACCAGACCGAATGTCCTGTAAAGTCTGGGAATCTTTTGTAAACTCTGTGTATGTATAGAGGAAACACAGGATACAAATTTCGAAAAATATTTTATTTCTCTGAAGATCAAGTTTTTTCGTTGATAACAGAGCAGACCCAAACGAAATGCCACACCATTTCATGTGGGTCTTTGCTTTTGTAAAAGTACCCAGGGTTTCCATTCTTCAAAGGGTTAAAGAGACGTTCACAGAGAATTCTTTTAAACAGCTGCAATGTATGTTTTGATGGTAATCTAAGAAAATGAAAAAAGTCAATAAGCAATGCTTATTAGATACCCAACGCACAGTAAGGAAAAGTGAAAAACTTACGTTTTGGCAAGTGAAAGTTCAAACCAGCAGACATTAGTTTTGAAAACAAGATTTCAGTAGAATCTGTGCAAATGTTCAATGGGTCTACATTGTATAGACAACATATCAAATTGTTCCATAAAAATTTGTGGTAGGAGTTGATTGGCCCATGAAGGCACTATCCATGCAATTCAAAAGCCATATAAGGGAAAAATTGTCTAAGTTCTCATAGCTGTCATTTTGTCCAAAAAAAAAAATTTCAACCATACTCCTTCTTGCATATGTTCAATGTATATTGTATTGGCAAAGTATCAAATTGCTCCATTAAAAGCTGTAGTAGAAGTTGATTGGCCCATGAAGGCACCATCTAAGTATATACAAAAGCCTTATTTAGGAAAAAGTTCTCACAAATGTCATTTTGTCAAAAATTATTTTTTCTGAACCAAACTCCTTCATGCATAGGTTCATTGTGCCAACATGGTATAGGCAAAGTATCAAATTGTTCCATCAAAAGCTGTGGTAGGAGTTGATCGGCATATGAATGCACTATCTATGCATTGTATACAAAAGCCTTATTAGGGAAAAATCGCCTAAGTTCTCACAGCTGTCATTTTGTCAAAAATTATTTTTACTGAACCAAACTACTTCATGCATATGTTCAATGTGTCTACATTGTATAGGCAAAATATCAAATTGCTCCATCAAAAGCTGTGGTAGGAGTTGATCGGCCCATAAAGGCACCATCTATGCATAAGCCTTATTAGGGAAAAAATTGTCTAAGCTCTCACAGCTGTCATTTTGTTAAAACTTATTTTTTCTGAACGAATTTCCTTCATGCATATATTTAACGTGTCTACATTGTATAGGAAAAGTATCAACTTGTTCCATCAAATGCTGTAGTAGAAGTTGATCGACCCATGAAGGCACCATCAATGCATATACAAAAGCCATATTAGGGAAAAATTGTCTAAGTTCTCACAGCTGTCATTTTGTCAAAAATTATTTTTTCTGAACCAAACTCCTTCATGCATATGTTTAATGTGTCTACATTGTATAGGAAAAGTATCAAATTGTTCCATCAAAAGCTGTGGTAGGAGTTGATCGGCCCATGTATGGACTATAAAAGCATAAGCATAAAACCCTTTATAAAAAGTCATTTAGAACTACAAAGGGAAATAACTTTTATAGAATTGGCCCATAGCCCTTACTTTTTTGTTTAAAGTATTTGTCTTGCATATATGAACATGTTTGCAAAGTTTGATGAAAATCCAGTAAAGACTCTATAAGATATTAAGGAAACAAAACGTTACGGACGGACAGACAGCGTGAAAACAGTATACCCACCACAAAGTTTGCAGGGGTATAATAATCACATTTAAAAGTTCATAAGTTTTATTGCCAGTACGCATAGCACAGTTATTATGAGTAGGATTATAGTCCTAACGCAATAATAAGAAACACGAAAATCTGGAATATTATTTTATTACTTGCATTTTTCCAAAAATAAAGCTCAAATCTGGATTTATAATATCCTGCAGTGTCAGAAGAAAATTGTTTGAAGAAGCTACTACAACTGCCCTGACCCCTAATCTCTTGGGAATTTCGACATTTTTTGGCTTTCTGAAAAGCAGGAGGAATTTAAACGGTGTAACAGCCATGTGATGGCCTATATATCTGTACTTAAATTTCTACAGGTAAGTGTCAAAAGCAAGCGTGATTGCTTTGTACAAGTCAGGTTTATTTTTTAAGCACTACCATTCAGTTGATAGTATTGATTCAATCAGCGTAGACCCAGACCAAACTGAGCCAATCAATCAGTTTGATCCGGGTAAATAGGAGCCGCTGTGGTGTAGTGGATAAACCCCTTGCCTTGTAAACCAGGAGTTGCAGGTTCGATCCCCGGCTTCACCAGTCTGTCGGATGAGACATTTTAAAATCAGTGGCCCCGTGCCAATATGACCTTAGCTGTTGGTGGACACAAACACACACACTGATCCGGGTAAATAGTGTTTGCTATGTTTGTAAGGACATTTTGTACGTACTAAAACAGCGTGATCTGGCTATTATGGACATTTTTATAAAAACGACTTTTACAGTGGTAAATGACCTAAACATTATCAACTATGTACATATGTAATTTTTATAGTTTACCATTCATTTTCTGTAACTAGTTAATTTGAGCTGTTTACATGCATTCCTTCAATGGCAATACTCATGTGTCAAATAAGAGGAATAAAATGCCCAAATTCCACCATCATAATTATTAGAGCAAAAATTAGCCTTGATACCAGACAAGCTCTTTTGTCAAAATACTGCCTGAAATGCTTCACCATTATTGAATGCTCAATGTAATATAAATTGAAAACGTGCATGTAAAGTCATTTTTTCGCGATTCTAATTTATACAGCAGTACTTTATATGTAAGATACTCTTCATGCTATAATCTATACCGCGATCACTGACCTGAAATGACATCGAATGATTTAGTCAACCGTTACATATTATTAATAAACTGGGTCAGTTTATGTCCATTCTACCAACAGTTAAACGAACCAAAAATATGCCAAAATCGCATCTAATTACAGAAAAACACAGCAAAAACATCAGGTTGAAATTTTGTCAAAAAATACTGCAGCTTTTTCTACCTGCATATCGCAAAGATCAAGAGAAAATAACGTAAAAAGATGCTCTTTAAGTCGATTTTTTGCATTTCTTATTAATGCGGCAGTACTTTAGTGATCTGTTTTCTATGGACTGGAAAAGTAGGGTCACAAGATCAAACCCTGGCCAGGCCACATACTTTCAGAGATTATTCTTTCCCTACCACAAATTTAATGAGAGAAGAATACATACACTGAAGTTTAAATGGCATAAGAGTATCCTGCCTAGGAGCAGTGTAATAGGATACCTGATCATTGTGATGACTGAAAAACTGCCCTAACCCTTTGTATTCTGATAGATTTTCCAATACAGATGAATACAATATTATGGGCTACCCATTGTTTACTATTAAAGGGGTCACAAGTAGACTTATTAAATTATGCTGCATTTCACCTGCATCTTCACTGTTTGCCGATGTACCCCTTCAGGGGTTTCCAGCATACATAGAGCTAAGTGGCTTAGCTACATTTTCATGTATACATTTACGGTAAATGATCTCAAATTTATTTCTTTTTCTGTTGGTTATCAAGTGCTAAAATTCACAAAATGCTTGTCAGAATAACAAACAGGGAAGACCCTGACCAGACAGCTTTTTCAGATACAATCTAATCTTGATCTATGCTGTTTGTCAAGGCCTTTTTGGCAGTAAACTACTGTTCCAAATTTAAGAACATCTATCAAACACTATCATTAGATTTTTACTTTGTGTTAGTGTTCGTTCTTTAAGTCCCAGTCAACAATTATTCAGTCCTGTCTCCCTAGGTTGAACCAGATTCAAGCATCCAGGATGAAGTGCTTTGTTCAAGGACATAGCAGTGCCTCCAGTGAATCTCAAACCAAGCAAACCCTCTATCTCGAGTCTAATACTCTACCACTGACTAGGGCCCCACTGGGCTAGATATGAGTGCTTAATTCAAAATCATTTCTTATTTTCATGTGTTGTGGGCACTCGAAAGAACCATCTCAATGAGACCGTGCTTTTGAGGAATCATAACATACACTTAAATTGATCAGAAAGAAAATAATGACAATTTTATGTTTTGCTTTATTGACCTGCGACTAAACCACTGTGACTACTCTCATTATATCTACAAGGCCTTACAATGAGCATCCAATAATGCTCTGAACAAACCTTTCATTCCTGTATTTTTCTCAGAAATAAAACAACAACAACATAGGTTGATTCAATGACTACTTTTTTCTATTGCCTCAATGAGGCTATCATACCAAATGTGACATGCTTGTTTTTTTTTATCAGAAATAAATAATTATCAATTATATGTGAAGAAAACACATTTTAGTCCACAAGGTAATGTTCCTTCTTCTATTATTGGCCAAACTTAATCAGGGCCTTCACTGTCCATCAATTTTTGAGCCAATGTCCAGCGAAAGGTACCAACTTTGTAACAAGTTGTTATGTGTGACTATTGAAGACTAAGATCAGCCTGTGCATCCACAGTCTGATCAGTGTCTGATGGGCAATATTCTATGGGTAGCTAAGGGTCCATGGCTTCTTCAGGCGGAAAACCAAGACTGATCAGATTGTGCAGATGTGCTGATTGAATCTTTCCTTTACTCACATGCCAACTTGTACCTATGCTGGGTACCAGCTCACCTATTATAAGCCCCATGTTCTTAAAGGGGACACCAACTTCTACTTGAACTGAACTGCTGGTTTTCATTTATTCAAGTGGTACAATTTCATTTATTAATATAGATTCATCAAGTGCATAAAAATCAGTGTGGATCTTGATCAGCTGATCTGGTTCTTCACTGTTTTCAAAATATGGTATGCACTTATTGGGATGAATAGAGCTATTATAAATATAGACTGTCAGATGAATATTTAGTTGAATGAATATTTCTGAGGTTTGGCACCTTCCAGATTTTTATTTATTCTAAAAATGTTGTTGAAATACGGCACTTTCTCTGCATGAGGACTCGCTGTTGTGGTCGAAATGTCCAATAGCACTTCAGCTTTTTTCCGTTTAACGCCTTTTTATTATTGGGGCAGAGCTTGATTCTGCATGAGTTCGAGTGCTCGTAAACTAGTCTGTACATTACTGAGATTGCCTTGCCACTTTAACAAAGTCTGGTGTAACACCTGCCACTGTTGCCGCCCAAACGTACGATGGGTTGTCGCTGAGATTACAACTTTACGCTGCATCTGGTCTATCTTTGCTGTGACTGTCTTGGTTCGCAAAACTGCAAAAAAAAGGACCCATTTTAAATAAGATTTGAGCCAGCATACTAGAGCTTGGTACTATATTGTACCAGTTTTTTTTTATCATGGAATTTTACAAGGGAATTATAGGAAAATGACCATGAAATGATCATTTTCCTGTAGTTCTTTGGTAAAATTGTCTATATAAAACACAATTCACTTATAATACTGTCCATTCAATGGACCCAAAACTTAGCATTATAAAGGCATTGTACTGTAGCAAAGAATATTTGGATGATGTAATGATGCACAAACTAGTTGTTTTAACAGAAGACATATGTCCCCATCAGTTTGTGCAAATTTTGCTCTTCAACCATTCAGTAGGTATCATGCAGACATAGCATTTTCAACCTTCTAAGACCACTGGGAACATAGAATGAAGCAAAGTTCACCAAAATATTTCTTTAAAATCAGTTCTTTTACATCTCCCTATGATATGAGCCGTGACACGTGATTTCCAACAATGTGGCATTTTGACAAGTGTAGACTCAGACAAGCATATGCAGCCTCTTTTGAAGCTTAGAAACTCCAAATGATGTTCAGTCAGTAGCTTCACAGTCATAGAATATTCAAGCGACAAGCAAAGGCTCTGATCAGGCTGATCTGAGGCTTTGCTGGTCGCACAAACCACATTGTTGGAAATCTCATGCACTGGCTCATATATCTTTGCCAGTAATGAGTTGGGTTCAAATCCATCTAATATTCAGGAGATATAAGACAAGTTTTTTTCTTAAATGACCTTGAAAATGAACATTTTGAATACAGTTAACCCCTAATTATTCAACATTGTTTGACCTGCTGTGACCATGAAACTGAGGACAAGGTCACCAATATCTGATCAGTTCTTGATAAACTGTGCAATTTTAGTTCAAATCCATCTGTCCATTCAGGAGATATGGTGCATAGAAGATATCCTTGATGATAGGGTTGTGGTCCCAAAATACACTGTTCAAGAAATACGCTCTAAGTTTGAACTCAAAGTACACAGAACTTTTACAGATATCTCTACACAAATACAAAAAACTTAATTAAGGATTAAACATTTCACTGCTAATCATTAGTTTGAGTTATGAAATTTAAGTGTTACAACAGCTTATTGCATCTGATCATACCCAGGGATAATTTTCAGGGGAAATATTGAGAGATTAGCTCATTTTTCTGTCAAAAATCTCATTGAAAATGGCTTAATGGGAGAAAAATCTGACAGAAAAATGTAATGAATCTAAAGATTTTGCTAAAAATTTTCTATGAAAATTGATAATTTCCGATTTGGCTTGATGAGATATTTTCTCTCATGATATTTTGAGCCAGAATAATCACTGCATACCCCTTACAAAATTGGCAGACAAAACACTTCAAGAAAGTTTGCATATTTTGAAACTAGAAATTGTGTTTGTGAAACACTGTGCTCCCAATAATATGTTGACACATGTACATAAGAATGGTGCTCCTATTTTTAAGAGAATGGTCATATTAAGTTGAAAACTCCTTGATATACTAGTTATCATGCTCTACCAACTGACCGGATAAGCCATTTCAAATTTATTTGACCTGTGACCTTAAACAGAAGGTCAAGGTCATCAAATTATGATAATTTTTTTCCATCTCTGAGTGATATATTTGTATAAGTTTATTTCAAATCCCTCCATTCAGGAGGTACAGTGCAGACAAGGTATTTTTTAACCTTTAAAGACCTCCAGTGACATTGAAGCTAGAGCCAGATCACAAAATCTAATCAGATCTCCCCAATATCAAAATATAGCAAAAGATGAGCAAAGCTCACATACCCTCGGCTGTAGCCATCAGAGGTTGTAACACTTTCAGAGAAGAGACAAAATTGTCAAAGATTTCATTATCCTAAATCAAGTAGTTTCTGAGAAAACTTTGATGAAAAATGTCCATAAGTGTTATATAAGAGTGACAGAAGGAAAAATTGAAAATTTGCAAAAAGAAGGCAAAATGAGGGTTAGCACCTTAATTTTCATTTACACAATACACTTTGCCTACCTGAAAGTGTAGACAAAATTTCATAATCCTAAATCAAGTAGTTGCTGAGAAAAATCTGATGAAAAATGTCCATATGTGTTATATAGGAGTGAAAGAAGGAAAAATTGAAAAAGGCAAAATGAGCTTTAGCATCTTCATTTTCATTTAAACAATACACTTAGCCTACCTGAAGGTGTACACAAAATTTGAAAACACTGGCTCCAATAGGAACCGAGAAATCTGCAACAGAAATTTTCTTAGGAGAGAAAGAAAAATGAATATATAAAGGGACTGATAAGTAATATGTGGCTGTTGTTTTATTACACAATACAACTAATCACTATCAAGCTTTGTACCAAATTTCAGAATGCTAACTCAAGTAGTTGCTGAGAAATCTTTGACAGAAAAATTGTCCATATGTATTATATAAGAGTGAAAGAAGGAAAAAATGAAAAAAGAAGGGATTAGCATCTTAATTTACATTAACAAAGTACACTTTGCCTACCTGAAGGTGTACACAAAATTTCAAAACACTGGCTCCAATAGGAGCTGAGAAATTTGTGACAGAAATTTCCATTGGAGGGAAAGAAAAATGGACAAATAAAGGGACTGATAAGCAATTTGTGGCTGTTTTTTGTTACACAACACAACTTATCACTATCAAGCTTTGTACCAAATTTCAGAATCCTAACCCAAATAGTTGCTGAGAAATCTTTGATGGAAAAAAAAGTTTACAGGCATACATAATTACAGAAAAGGCAAAAAATATACCTCCTGTATACTTCGTACTGGGGGTATAATGATATATCTAATCAGACCCCCTCCCCCTTGGGTTTCACAAAGATAGCCAGCAGACAAGAAGCTGGGCTGATTGGATCCACATCAAAATTAATATATCTCACATGGTTAACCCTGGTCATACTAAATATTTTTATGTACTACACTCCTCCCCAATTTTTTTATCCTGTTAACCCTCAGCAATCCAGCTGTAAGCATGTAACTTTAATCAGTGGAAAACAGTGTGGATCCTGATCAGATGGCTATGTCAGAAGCCAGCTGATGACAAAGCCATCAGATTAGGATCTACAGTTTTTTCAAGATAAGATAAATCTGGAATCAGCAGGAAAATGATAAACGTGACCCTGTAAGTTATTCAGATCAAATTTTGGATGAGTCATACATAAAAAGTATCCAGCACAATACAGGCTTAACTCAGGCCTTAAGTTAAGAGTTAATTGAGCTGCGACATGATTTCCAACAATGTGGCAATTTGACAAGTGTAGACTCAGACGAGCCTGTGCAGCCTCCTTTTAAGCTTAGAAACTCCAAATGGTGTTCAGTCAGTAGCTTAACAGTCATAGAATATTTAAGGGATAAGCGAAGGCTCAGACTGCGCTTATGTGCAGGCTGGTCTGAGAATTGCTGGTTGGACATACCACATTGTTGGAAATCTCATGCCGCGGCTCAATTTTCTTGCTTCTTAAAAAACATGTGTTGTGGGTACTCAAAAGAACCATCTCAATGAGGTGGTTCTTTTGAGCACCCAAAACATAAGTTTTAGCTGATAGGTAGGAAAATATTGACAATTTTACGTTTAACAATTTTATTTATCTAAACCTGCGTTAATTTGATCTTTGTATTTACCATCTATGATAAAGTCCTCCACATCATCCTCATTAAGGTCCATTTCCTTCTGTATACTGTCATAGTCTATATCTTTCTTATTCTCAGCCATCTGCATGAACGTCAACAACCTCATCTTCCGCAAGTTCTCCTCATGAGATAAACCTGCAAAGAATACAAATTCCAAGGTCTAGTTTTTCTATTGAACCTCACCGGTACAGATTAGGCCGAATAAAACAAGAGCTCTGACAGGGGTACAATATAGGCTCATTTACTAAGACAGTAGGGGCATGGCAAGTTCTCCTCACGAGATTAACCTGCAAACAATACAAATTTCAAGGTCTTGTTTTTTCTATTGAACCTCACAGGTATAGATTAGGCCAAATAAAAGACAAGCGAGTTTTGGGTAGCGAGTCTGAAAAGTTTATGTAGCGTAGGCACACATTATTTCTATCTTTAATATCATTTTTCCTCCCAGAAATGCCTTTCAAAATGCACCTGAAAAAAATTTACTAGTTTTCACTTGCAATTTTAGGTAGGGTCGGGTTACTCTTTTTTTTTATTTGGCCTTAGTAAACTTTTTGAGTTTGATCATTGATTTTCTACAAACAGTATATTAAGACTACATCTTCATTACTCATTATAATATACTGTCATAACAAAATAATCTTTTTGTAATTTATTTGTTGTTTAAAGATTGATATAGGGACAACCAGTATCCGCCTCCTTGGATATCTTCCTTTCATCTAGCATCACTGATTTTCTATAAACAGTATATTTAGACTACATGTAGATTTCTCCTGATGCAATCCACCAGATCTTATTTGCTACAATAAGCTGCTATATGTGCTGTATAAAGAATATTGAGAGAGCCAGACAAGTAGATTTGTCTCCTTGGGTGTTGTTAGAAGGGTATTATATATTTAAACTACATGTGATTTCTCCTGATGCAAATCACCAACTTTTATTTTGTTTGTTTGATTCTTTAAATCCTAGTCAGCATTTTTTCAGTCATGACGGGATGGGTATTCCTGGGTTGAACCAGTACTAAGAGCAAAATTGTTTTGCTAAAGGACAGAATGCTGTGCCACTGGTAAGGCTAGAACCCGAAACTTCTCGAAACAAGCATCTACATGGGTGGGCATCACCGGAACTACGTAAATTTGTTCCCTCGCCACATCCAGGATCTTTCGTAGTAGTGGCCTTGCCACCAAAAAAATAAACTTAGGTAGGTTCTCATGCTTTAAAAGAATGAGCAAACTATGTAGAATTTCGGCAATGCTATTCCATGTTCATTTGGTTTATCTTTCTAAACAGACCCAACACAATGTTTAGAAACAAACAGTATATTTCAGACTATATGTAGATAGGGAGCGCAGTGGCTCAGTGGTTGAGTGCTTGACTGGAGACCGAGAGGCCGCGGGTTTGAGCCTCAACAGCATCACTGCGTTGTGGTCCTTGAGCAAGACACATTTATCTTAGCTTAGTACTGGTCCAACCCAGAAAGACCCGTCTCTGTTTAACTGAAAGATTGTTGATGGGACATAAAAAATTAAATCAAACAAACAAAAAAGATTATGCCCAAGGTAAACCACCAGATGCTGCTATATGAACTTTTTTGTAAATTAATTTGTTGTTTGAAAAGTGAAAATAGAGACAGCCAGTATCTATCTGTCTCCTTGGATATCTTCCGTTTATCTAGCATCAGTGACTTTCTACAAATAGTCTATATAGGCTACATGTAGTGTTCTTCCGATGCAAATCACAATATCTTCCTTGTTATAATAAGCTGCAATACTATTAACTTATTATTGTGTTTGAAAATTGATATGGAAACAGCCAGTAATGTATTCTGTCTCCTTGGATATCTTCCGTTTATCTAGCATCAGAGGCTTTCTACAAATAGTCTATATAGGCTACATGTGGAGTTCTTCTGATGCAAATCACAATATCCTCCTTGTTATAATAAGCTGCAATACTATTAACTTATTATTGTGTTTGAAAATTGATATGGAAACAGCCAGTAATGTATTCTGTCTCCTTGGATATCTTCTGTTAATCTAGCATCACTTATTTTCTACAAACAGTATATTAGACTACATGTAGAATTCTCCTGATGCAATCCACCAGATTTTATTTGCTACAATAAGCTGCTATATGTGTTGTTTAAAGTATATAGAGACAGCCAGAAAAGTATATCTGTCTCCTTGGGTGTTGTTAAAAGGTTGAAAATAGAGACAACCAGTAATGTATCTGTCTCCTTGGATATCTTCTGTTAATCTAGCATCACTTATTTTCTACAAACAGTATATTAGACTACATGTAGAATTCTCCTGATGCAATCCACCAGATCTCATTTGCTACAATAAGCCGCTATATGTGTTGTTTAAAGAATATTGAGAGAGCCAGAAAAGTAGATCTGTCTCCTTGGGTGTTGTTAGAAGGTTGAAAATAGAGACAATTAGTAATGTATCTGTCTCCTTGGATATCTTCTGTTAATCTAGCATCAATGATTTTCTACAAACAGTATATTTAGACTAAATGTAGTATTCTCCTGATGCAATCCGCCAGATCTTATTTGCTATGATAAGCTAAAATTGCATAATTTATGTGCTGTTTAAAGTATATAGAGACAGCCAGAAAAGTAGATCTGTCACCTTGGGTGTTGTTAGAAGGTTGAAAATAGAGGCAACTAAACTCGATTTGTTATGTTTTTCACATTGATTTTCGGCGATAACTTTTTTATTATTGATTTTAGTAAACTGTGTTCGCGATGAAAGTTGTAGAGAAAAATTAGCGCCAACTTCTCCAAGCGGTTCCAACATCATAGAAACTGCAATTAACTCTGCGCATAGATGCACTCTTTGAGCATTTTAAGCAAAGCGCAAATAAACTAAGTCAAATATGTCAGTCAAAAAGTTACATTGAACCGCCCCGATTCAATAAGAAAGGCGATGGATGGCTTGTTCAAAAATATTGATAATCGCGCCTGATTCGCCCGTGCGTTTAGCTAGTTGGGTCATCTCGAAACTGTCCGTTTAGGAGCACGTGCATAAGAGACAAATGGCGCGTCATGCGATATCACAGCTTCTGTACTTACAACTAATCATGCTCATAGTAGATTCTGAATATGCACGGTACATTCTGAGTCTACATACGGCAGGATTATGCTATAAGCAACCGATGAATAACTGTATATACACCGCTTGTGAATATTATTTTGAGACGAACCCTTTCTGTCACGCCTCTACGCAATTTACCTGTCAATAAACGACTTAGAAAATTGGGCTGAATTCAATTTATTGCAAAATCTTCATCTATGTACACAACAATCTGTTTGTGCCAGAAACTTCGGACCTCTTGGAGAAATCGGCGCTAATTTTTCTCTACAACTTTCATCACGAACACAGTTGGCTAAAATTAATAATAAAAAAGTTATCGCCGAAAATCAATGTGAAAAACATAAAAAATCGAGTTTAGTAATGTATCTGTCTCCTTGGAAATCTTCTGTTAATCTAGCATCAATCATGATTTTCTACAAACAGTATATTAGACTAAATGAAGTATTCTCCTGATGCAATCCACCAGATCTTATTTTCTATAATAACCTGCTTTATGTTTTGTTTAAAAAATATAGAGAGCCAGAAAAGTAGATTTGTCTCCCTGGGTGTTGTTAGAAGTGTATTAGATATTTAAACTTCATGTGATTTCTCCTGATGCAAATCATCATTTTGTTTGTTTGATTTGATTCTTTAAATCCTAGTCAGCATTTTTTCAGTCATGTCGGGATGGGTATTCCTGGGTTGAACCAGTACTAAGAGCAAAATTGTTTTGCTTAAGGACACAATGCTGTGCCACTGGTAAGGCTAGAACACGCAACTTCTCAAAACAAGCATCTACATGAGTGGGCATCACCAGAACTACGTAGATTTTTTCCCTCGCCACATCCGGGATCTTTCGTGGTAGTGGCCTTGTCACAAAAAAGGTAAACTTAGGTAGGTTAAAAGAATGAGCAATCTATGTAGAATTTCGGCAATGCTATTCCATGTTCATTTGGTTTATCTTTATAAACAGACCAAACACAATGTTGAGAAGCAAACAGTATATTTCAGACTATATGTAGATAGGGAGCGCAGTGGCACAGTGGTTGAGTGCTTGACTCTAGACGGACAGGCCGGGAGTTCGAGCCTCATCCGCATCACTGGGTTGTGGTTCTTCAGCAAGACACATTTATCCTAGCTTAGTACTGGTCCAACCCAGGAAGAACCGCCTCTGGTTAACTGAAAGATTGTTGATGGGACGTAAAAAATCAAACAAACAAAAAAGATTATGCCCAAGGCAAACCACCAGATGCTGCTATATGAACTTTTTTGTAATTTATTTGTTGTTTGAAAAGTGAAAATATAGACAGACAGTAATGTATCTGTCTCCTTGGATATCTTCCATTTATCTAGCATCAGAGGCTTTCTACAAATAGTCTATATAGGCTACATGTGGAGTACTTCTGGTGCAAATCACAATATCCTCCTTGTTATAATAAGCTGCAATTCTATTAACTTATAATTGTGTTTGAAAATTGATATGGAAACAGCCAGTATTGTATCAGTCTCCTTGGATATCTTCAGTTTATCTAGCATCAGAGGCTTTCTACAAATAGTCTAAATAGGCTACATGTGGAGTTCTTATGATGCAAATCACAATATCCTCCTTGTAATAATAAGCTGCAATTCTATTAACTTATAATTGTGTTTGAAAATTGATATGGAAACAGCCAGTATTGCATCAGTCTCCTTGGATATCTTCTGTTGATCTAGCATCAATGATTTTCTACAAACAGTATATTAGACTAAATGTAGTATTCTCCTGATGCAATCTACCAGATCTTATTTGCTATGATAAGCTAAAATTGCATAATTTATGTGTTGTTTAAAGTATATAGAGACAGCCAGAAAAGTAGATCTGTCACCTTGGGTGTTGTTAGAAGGTTGAAAATAGAGACAACCAGTAATGTATCTGTCTCCTTGGATATCTTCTGTTAATCTAGCATCAATGATTTTCTACAAACAGTATATATAGACTAAATGTAGTATTCTCCTGATGCAATCCACCAGATCTTATTTGCTATGATAAGCTAAAATTGCATAATTTATGTGTTGTTTAAAGTATATAGAGACAGCCAGAAAAGTAGATCTGTCACCTTGGGTGTTGTTAGAAGGTTGAAAATAGAGACAACCAGTAATGAATCTGTCTCCTTGGATATCTTCTGTTAATCTAGCATCAATGATTTTCTACAAACAGTATATTAGACTAAATGTAGTATTCTCCTGATGCAATCCACCAGATCTTATTTGCTATGATAAGCTAAAATTGCATAATTTATGTGTTGTTTAAAGTATATAGAGACAGCCAGAAAAGTAGATCTGTCACCTTGGGTGATGTTAGAAGGTTGAAAATAGAGACAACCAGTAATGTATCTGTCTCCTTGGATATCTTCTGTTAATCTAGCATCAATGATTTTCTACAAACAGTATATATAGACTAAATGTAGTATTCTCCTGATGCAATCCACCAGATCTTATTTGCTATGATAAGCTAAAATTGCATAATTTATGTGTTGTTTAAAGTATATAGAGACAGCCAGAAAAGTGGATATGTCACCTTGGGTGTTGTTAGAAGGTTGAAAATAGAGACAACCAGTTATGTATCTGTCTCCTTGGATATCTTCTGTTAATCTAGCATCAATGATTTTCTACAAACAGTATATTAGACTAAATGTAGTATTCTCCTGATGCAATCCACCAGATCTTATTTGCTACAATAAGCCGCTATATGTGTTGTATAAAGAATATAGAGACAGCCAGAAAAGTAGATCTGTCACCTTGGGTGTTGTTAGAAGGTTGAAAATAGAGACAACCAGTAATGTATCTTTCTCCTTGGAAATCTTCTGTTAATCTAGTATCACTGACTTTCAACAATAAGTATATTTTAACTAAATGTAGATTTCTCATGACACAATCCACCAGATCTTATTTGCAATACTAAGTTGCTATTACATGAAGTTGTAATTTATGTGTTGTTTAAAGTATATAGAGACAGCCAGAAAAGTAGATCTGTCACCTTGGGTGTTGCTAGAAGGGTGAAAATAGAGACAACCAGTAATGTATCTGTCTCCTTGGAAATCTTCTGTTAATCTAGCATCAATCATGATTTTCTACAAACAGTATATTAGACTAAATGTAGATTTATCCTGATGCAATCCACCAGATCTTATTTGCTATAATACGCTGATATTGCATAATTTATGTGTTGTTTAAAGTACAGTCGACTCTCGTTAACTCAACTATGCATAACTCAATACTATCACTTATCTCGACCCGACAGCCAAGTCCTGGTATTTTCCTCTATATATTATTGCAATTCCACAACGTTTATCTCGACAACGGCTTAGTCAATAAAACTGATAACTCGTTATGAAATCCAGGTCCTGCTGATCAATTTTAGTGTAATTTACAACGGCTAAGTCGATTCCATTTCATAAGAAAACAACAGTCATGGTTGTCTTTTTTTTAACTTGCCTTTTTATCTGAATGTGCCTCCTTTTAATCCACAGTTTTCAACGTTAATTATCCCCATTAAAACCACCAATTGTTTGATCAATAAACAACCTGACAGGTGTGTGACACGTGCAGTTGTAAATTAGTGTGTTGCATAAATACATAACTGACCGCGGTCGGCGAATTCTATTGACCTATTGTGTACAACTTCAAAGCGGGTACATGTATAAGTGACAGTATGGGCTTATGTCATATTTGAGCAATCTCTGGACCGATGACTGCTCGTTTTAAATAAGGCCAAATATAATTTAATTGTTTCTCAGGCCAATTTTTTTTATTAATTTTTATTTTGAAAAACAGGTGCAGTGTTTTGTTCTGGCGTGTAAGGTTATTTTCGGACATTGGTCATGAAATGCAAAAAATAGATTGGGAAGTAAGCCGACGCATGTAGACTGTTGGAGCTTAAAAACATGACATTGTATCTGCGACCATGGAACCAGTTACTGATACTTACTTTGAACTGAAAATGTTATGTTTATTTTATTTTGTCTTAAAATGTGAAAACACAGACATAATATCGAGACTACAGTGGTACATGAGAAACAATTCTATTTTTCCCTTTTATATTCTTTCTTTTTTAATTTCAATTCCTAATGTCAATTGATTCTTGAGTCAATTCACCACGCAGTTCATTAATGTAATAGCTCCCAATAACGATCTAGTAATGGATGAGTCGAACGTGATTTATTTCGCCCAAAAATTGTAGCCATATGTCATGATTTGGTTACCTCGAACTACTGATAACTCGACAAATTTTGTCCAGTCCCATGGAATTCGAGATAACCAGAGTAGACTGTATAAAGAGAGCCAGAAAAGTAGATCTGTCTCCTTGGGTGTTGTTAGAAGGCTGAAATAGAGACAACCAGTAATGAATCTGTCTCCTTGGAAATCTTCTGTTAATCTAGCAACAGTCATGATTATCTACAAACAGTATATTAGACAAAATGTAGTATTCTCCTGATGCAAATCACCAGATCTTATTTGCTATAATTAGCTGCAATTTCATGAGTTTGTATTTTGTAAATTATGTGTTTTTTTAAAGTATATAGAGACAGCCAGAAAAGAACATCTGTCTCCTTGGGTGTTGTTAGAAGGGTGAAAATAGAGACTGCCAGTAATGTATCTGTCTCCTTGGAAATCTTCTGTTAATCTAGCATCAATCATGATTTTCTACAAACAGTATATTAGACTTAATGTAGATTTATCCTGACACAATCCACCAGATCTTATTTGCAAGGGTGAGGTTGGCACCGTTTAACGGGTTTAAGGCCTCCAGTAAAATATTTTACTGACCGTTCCAAGGCGGTACTTCTTTTGTGGATCTTTTATGTTTTATTTCTGTCTTGTGTTTGCTGTGTCTTTGTGCGCGTCTGTTTATGTGTGCTTTGTGGTCACCTGCTGGGAAAGGGCTGACCTCTTGGCTCTCGTTTGTGGTGTCTGCTGTGAGTTTGTCACTTTCCCATTGGTATCCTGGGTCAGGGGTGGTACTTGATTGTATCGATTCCTGATCTTTGCACCCTTGCTTACTTTAATGTAGTATTCTCCTGATGCAATCAACCAGATCTTATTTGCTATAATTAGCTGCAATTTCATGAGTTTGTATTTTGTAAATTATGTGTTTTTTAAAGTATATAGAGACAGCCAGTCTCCTTGTGTGTTGTTAGAAGGGTGAAAATAGAGACAGCCTATAATATATCTGTCTCCTTGGAAATCTTCTGTTGATCTAGTATCACTGACTTTCTACAATAAGTATATTAGACTAAATGTAGATTTATCCTGACATAATACACCAGATCTTATTTGCAATACTAAGTTGCTATTACATGAATTTGTAATTTATGTGTTGTTAAAGTATATAGAGACAGCCAGAAAAGTAGATCTGTCACCTTGGGTGTTGTTAGAAGGGTGAAAATAGAGACAACCAGTAATGTATCTAGTCTCCTTGGAAATCTTCTGTTGATCTAGCATCACTTATTTTCTACAAACAATATTAAGACTACATGTAGAATTCTCCTGATGCAATCCACCAGATCTTATCAGCCATAATAAGCTGATATTGCATAATGTATGTGCTGTTTAAAGTATATAGAGATAGCCAGTAAAGTAGATATATCTCCTTGGGTGTTGTTAGAAGGGTGAAAATAGGGACTGCCAGTAATGTATCTGTCTTCTTGGAAATCTTCTGTTAATCTAGCATCAATCATGATTTTCTACAAACAGTATATTAGACTCAATGTAGTACTCTCCTGATGCAACCCACCAGATCGTATTTGCTATGATAAGCTGCAATTTCATGAGTTTGTAATTTGGGTGTTGTTTAAAGAATTAAGTAGATCTGTCTCCTTGTGTGTTGATAGGAGGGTGAATATAAGAGACAATCAATAATGTATCTGTCTCCTTGGATATATAATCAACTCTTTTTATAAGGCAGTGTTTGTCCCCCTGAGGAGTGTGAAGTTAAAGTGAATCTGCCATTATAAAGAATCATGTCAGCATGTCATCGTTTGTGATTGCCATCCCTCTCACGTTGTAGAACCATAGAAAAGAGCCTGTTCTTAATTTTCATGTATCCACGTATGATGGCATAGAGATGTCTCCATCTTTCAATATGCTGGTCCACTTTTCTTTATCACAAAGAATGTCACAGACTGATGTTCCCCCAGGCGATGATCTCTTTCTTCTCGGCGAAAAGATTTCTTTTTACAATTGTGCTCAAAATTCTTAACTTCTCACTCAAATTTTATGAATTAAGATAATTACAGGCATGGCGAGTAGCACTGGTAAACAGTTAAAGAGGTACCTGTTTAAGCTATCAAATATACGGTATATTAACCATGTTAACTCTACCGACTAATTAAATGGTCACAGTTGAAATAGTCTCCCTTGTTTACCTGTCTGTTGTATTTTTGAGATATCAAGCTTAACAGTTTTTGACAGTTGGGAAGTTGTAAACAAATTGCCGTGCAATAATTTCTGTCTAATGAGACCAAAACACATTTTAAAATGAGATTATGTTTTTTTTCTGAATTGTGTTTGCTATGTCTTTTTACGCGTCTGTTTTAGGGCTGGCACGATTAATCGAAATATCGGTTAATTGGTCGATATACAAAAGAAAAACGATTATCGATATGAAAATTCAAAAATCGGTTACTTTTAATGGATGTTCTGTCTATTTACTCAATTAAAATCCAAGCGTAATTGCCTCCTTTTATCTTCTGTTTAAACCGAAAGTGCCCTGAAGTGCATTGTCGTAAACATTAGATGCGTATAAATTGCTGTAACCAAGTAATAAAACGTTGTATAGTAATCTTACCTATCCTCTGCAGGCTAACTCAACAACTGATTGTTAGAAAAAGTTATACATAGGCTCTTCTGTTTTAAATTAAGTAGTACAAAATAGATTAATAATCTAGCATGAAAGTTGTTTTTCTCCGCGGTTAAATTCGGGTTTAGAAGCTTTCAATTTTACCGACGTTTATAGCGGGTCTTATTTTACACAAAGGTGTTCGTGTCATGCATAGTTGACATCCTTTTGTATGACGTCACACAACGTGAAATTAACAACAACAATGGCGGACTGCAAGTTCAATTACCGACTTTGCCAATTAGCAAGTCAATTTTCTTCCAACAGAGTGGATGACGACTTGTTTTGAGCAAAGGTGCACCTTTTTATTTAAAACCTATTATCTTTTGAATCAATAACACGTGCTTCTAAGTGTTGTTTTGCGAAATGATGGGGAAATCAATGTCATTGACCATGCAAGAGCTGTCAAAACGTTCCGAGACACTCTGTCAAGTTTGAGCGATTACTAATCGGTTATATATCGAAATGCAAGGACCGATTATCGATTAGCATTGTGGCTTCGATTAGCCAGCCCTTGTCTGTTTATATGTGCCTTGTGGTCACCAGCTGGGAAAGGGCTGACCTCTTGGCTCTCGTTTGTGGTGTCTAACTGTGAGTTTGTTACTTTCCCATTGGTATCCTGGGTCAGGTGTGGTACTTGATTGTATCGATTCCTGATCTTTGCACCCTTACTTACTTTGTTCCCAGGAACAACCGTCGGTGTAGGTGAGTGTGATCTCTGCTATAAGGTAGTAATTTTGAGAAAAGATCTGTCCCCAAGAAATTCTCATCAGATGTCGAATATTCCGTTCGTTTACCATTATAACGAGGTCTAACTATATTCTTTTTATCTAGAATCACTGATTTTCTACAAACAGTATATCTAAATTAAACAAAATGTAAATTTCTCCTGATGCAACCATGCTGTAATTTATCTGGTTCAGCACTCAAAGTGTTAATGATTTATAGAGAGTGCCAATCATCAATATAGTAAGATCTGGATTAGTAGTCTGTATGTTGTAAGAAGCTTGAAAATAGAGACAGTTGATACTTTATCTGCTTCTAGGATAGCTTCTGTGCCTCTTGCATCAGTGTTTTTCCACACATAATACTGAGAAATGTGTAGAGTTGCCTGATGCAAACTTATTGACATCTTTTATCATAACGGGGAAAAAATATGACCTGGTTCTATACTACAGGCCTTTAGTTAAGAGTGCGTAACAACAAAAAAATAATCTTATTTCTCAACCAAAACATATGTTGTGGTTACTCAAAAGTACTGTCTCAATGAGATGGTTCTTTTGAGCACTTAACATATGTCAAAACTAATAAGTAAGAAATTATTGTTGTTAAGCATATTCCATGCAAGGAAACTGTTTTCATGCACAGTTTTATATTATTCCGCATACCTGTAGTCAAGTTAACCCTCGCTATTTTAATTTCACATTAAGTAATCAAAGGGCAATAACTCCTCTATTAAGAACAACTCCAAATCTATATCTCTCCACCTTCAGAGGGCATACTAATCAAGTTTTAACCCATTTACCAGTAAGCAAAATGAACTTCCAATCTTTATGAATTTGAAGCCAAGCTTATATGGGTTAAGAACCAAATTGTAGGAGTTATCTTACACGGTTAAAGAAAGCTTACCAAGGTTATTGATAAAATCTGTATTATTCTTGTAGAACTGTTGATATTGAGCCAGCTTCCCAGTGACAAATATGGTCAATAACTGGAAAAGAAGCAAATACATAGGTCTGGATAAACAAAATTTCTGAGCATAAAATTGTGAAAATTTTCTTGTAGGCGAGTCATGTTTTGGTTGCTCAAAATAACCGTCTCATTTTGGTGGTTTATATACAGTCTATCTAAGCCTAAACTGTTTCCTTGCTAGCAGTGACTTTTGCTGATAACCCTTGCAAATAGTTTGGACCCAGAATGCAGGTCCTGGGGCTGATCTGGATCAAAATCATTTGACACTTTGACAGTGATCCTGAGAGAGTTTTATGAAAAAGTTCATTTTGAAAAAAGTAGCATAGATTCGAACATTGATCGCCTATATAGCAAATGGTTAAATTCAGTGATTTATTGGTTGATAAATCACTTCACTGACTGGCGTAACATCATTCCATCGCCAGTTTGATTTTCAATATATCACCTATCAGGTATTGTCGACAATAGACGGCATAACATTTTTTTACAACAGATGGACTTTCAAAACGTAAGCAAAAATAAGAGTTGCAGGAAATTCTAACACTGTTCAGGATGGCGGAATGGTTATAGACTCTGAAGAATTGGTTCATATTTTTAATCCTTCTGTGTGTTAGAATATTAATAAATTCACACTGGCAGTGATTTTTTGCTTAATATATCACTGTCTGTCGGCCAGTGGTTAGTGGATAAGTCACTCATGCTTGTGATTTATCCACTTTAACAACTCACCTCCAGACAGTGATATATTAAGCAACAAATCACTGCGAGCATGAATCTATTTACTAAACAACAAAACCATTTAAAATACCCATCATGCAATGAAGAAAACCATCAAAAAATATTTAAAGATTATCAGGAAACTGAACTATGTGATATTTTTGTTTAACTGATTCTATGATACCACCCTGTCTTATTTGGCTGTGATAATCACGTTGGTTTCCTTAATGTTTCAAACTTGTTTATCATGCCTGGCACGCATACTAGTGGCTGTGCACTGTTGTGCGTGCGAGACATGCAACTCCCAAGTTATTTGGTATCAGGGTATATAATTTATATATTATGAGCGTGATAGTCAGTAATGGAATCTTTATAATTCTGTTTCTCTTGTGTAAAAATCATGACTTAAAATGGAACCCATTGGAAATAAGCCATATGGCTTTATGGGCTATTCATAGGTTTAAAGATCAGAAACATTGTTAATATCTTTGATTCTTGGACTGCTATAGAGGCTTCTTAAACATTTCAGCAGATGAGAAAAGCAGACGACTTTTGTTGTGATTTGCGCATTAAGGGTTAAAATGTGTGGATGATTCTCAAGACTGTTTTCATCTTCCCCTACAGTGCAGAACCTCATGAAATGCCACATAATGCAGCATTTCATCTGGGTCTTCACTGTTTGTCAAGGTACCATTTATCAATTATTGAATATACATAATGAAGAGTTAAAAGAGGTATTAGAGCTGCAGATAAGATGCATATATTCATTTTTAAGCTCTTATTTATCCACCAAAAACTAAGTTTGACCATGTGTTAAAATTGTCTTGAAGAGACCATTCTAATATATTGTCAAACATAGAATTTGGTGGGAAATCACACCAGGTAGGCGGCAATTGAAAACGCCAATACTATCCAGGAACGTAGATAAAAAATAGTTAGAAACAGAGTTTTCGATTGCCATTTGTCGCCACACTGGCAACAAATGGCAATCGACAACACCGTTTCTAACGATTTTTGATCCGTGTTCGTCGATTGTTGATAGCATTTTCGATTGCCGCCTACCCAGTTTGGAAATGAGAATTTTAGATTGATCCTATCTGGAGCCTTTGCTATTGAAACTTACATCATGTATGGGTGCTCCTTCAAGGAATTTCACAGGTTTCAGCGATAGTAAATGGTCTAACAAGAATGTGTTCGGATCCTTTAAACAGGTAACTATACATCTGTAACATAAATTAAAACAGTCAGGCTAAAATGAGCCAGTTCATGAGAATCCAGTACCTAAAGGTACTAAATTTGTGATCCCTTTTTCTCTTTCTTTTCTCAAATAAAATGTTCGTTATCAGGGCTGGAATTCACAAAGCACTCATCAGAATCAGTGGTTCTGTTTGTGATTTTGGGAAGCTAAAAATTGGGAAAATACTAAAATACATGAAATTGGGAAAATAAAGACCATTTTTGGATTGGGAATGACTCCCATATAAGGCGGTAAAAATGACCAAATAAAATCACTGATCAGAGTCTGATCTGGATCTGCGATGTTTGTCTTGGGTCTTTTTGACAGGCAACTAGCATTCAAAAGTTTAGAACATTTACCATATATTGCATATGCCAGTCCCCCAGATAAGAGTGGGTAACAGTAAATTATTTTACTTATTTCTCAACAAAAACGTATGTTGTGGGTACTCAAAAGAACTGTCTCATTGAGACAGTTCTTTTGAGCACCGAAAACACATGATTAAACTGATGGGTAAGAAAATAATGGCAAATTTTACGCTAATAAAAATTGCTTATCTGGCCCTATGATATGCTTAAAGGCACTCTTCAAACATGAATGCAATGCACAGCTAGCTAGAGGGGCATGAAGCCTAAATGTCACCTAAGAGTAAATCTACATCCCTACTTTGCATGTGTGAGCAGTGAAATTTCTGTTGTACAGGTCGCAAGACCCTTTGCGGATCACACATACATTAAGTACCAAACCTCACAAACTAACTATAAAATATATGGGCTGCCATGCGAGAAAATCTGTCTTCGGGGTTTCCGAAGTTCTGTGTTTGTTTGTTTGCTTTGTTGCTTTACGTCCCAAGTCAACAGCTATGGTCATGGCGGGACGGTCAGTTCACCTAACCACACTTTTTCCTGGGCAAGCTTGAACAAGCAGTTAACCAGTACTTCGTGCACATACTTTCGCTTGTAACTGACAACAACCCTTCTTGAATGATTCAGCGGAAGGGAGGAGAATAACCGTAGAAATGATTTCATGGTCAATCTCCACGAAAGTATGGGACCGGGCCGGGATCGAACTCGCGACCCCTGGATCTGCAGTCAGACTCGCATCTGTTGCCAGACACGTTACCGACTGCGCTACACGGCCCGGTACAGAAGTTCTGTGAGTTTCAAACCACCCATCACAGCTACAGACACTAGCTATTTGGCTCAAAGCGAGTCTAGATATAATACTTTCCAATGAGCGAATAACAAAAGGCACTGATCGAAATGCATGGATGTGCAGGGTGGTCTGCACCTTGGTTGTTTGTAAACCCCCGAAAAAAGGTTTTCTCACATGGAGGCCCGTATTTTCCTATTTTGAAACACTTTTGATGCCATTATAAATCAACCTACCATATTATCAGGTCAACAGCAAACGTTTTATTTTTATTGTTTTGTTTGTGTTAATGCTTTAATATTATGTCCCAGTCAACAATTGTTCAGTCATGTTGGAACATTTTCCTGTCTTCCTGAATTAGTGTTAGACCAAATAAAAAAATAAGTGTGTTTCAGGTAACGGATCTGATAGATATTAGTAGGGGAGGTTTAGATATTTTTTTAAAATTTTATGCATTTAGAAAGCCATTTCACCTTTCAAAATGCATAAAATTTTATTTTTTTTCCAGAAAACCTGAAAAAAAATCTAGGTTTCAACAGTAAATTTAGGAAGGGATGGGTTACCCTAAACACATGTATTTTCTTATTTTGCCTTATGCTCAAGGACACAACACAGTGCCTCGCCTCCTTTGAGTCTTGAACTAGCGACTCTTCCATCCCAAGTCTAACACTATATCAATGAGCCACTGCGCTCCTCGGCAGCAAAGGTCCTCATCAGACTGCTCTTTCAAAAGAATTCTGAGCTGGATCTGCACCGTTTCTCAATCTCTAGCCCTATCTACAAATAATTAGCATTTGTAATTCAGTAATATTCTAGAACTTTGTAACATATATTTCATTATAAATACATCTTGCTAAATGCTAGGTTTATTCAAATTGCAAGTAAAAATTTTCACCACTAGCTAATTTTTGTGAAAATTAATATCCATCACTCTCTGGACTCTCATATTCAATGGAATTTCAGTCAATTTGAGTTAGGCTGTATAGCTGTACCTTTCAAGATCTGGCTTTTTCCTGAGAATTTTCTCTCAATAAAATAGGAAAGTGTTTGTCCTTGTAAACCTGCATCACAAATAATATAGACACAAACTCTTGCAAAATTTTAAGTTTTTCTATAAATGTTTCTGTTCCATTTACCTGTCGTGGTAAGTTTGCATACTTGTGGGTACTCAATAAGATGACTCTTTTGAGCACTCAAACATATTTTCAAACTATTGAATAAGTCCATACTCTCAAGTTATGCGCAAAAAGTTTGCTTATTTGGGCCTTTCTATGTGTGTAGAATCTTCCCTAAAACACCATGTTGCTGAATGCTGTGGAAAGACAGCATAGATGCTTATGAGCATTTGCTGATCACCTATTCAATAAGTACCGACATTTCATGTGAAGATTCATATACATAGGTTGAGAAAAAGAAATTTTTTGAGCATAAAGCTGTGAATATTTTCTTATCCATCACTTTAAACATTTGTTTTGGGTGCTCAAAAGAACCGTCTCATTGAGACGGTTCTTTTGTATACCCACAACATGTGTTTTGGTTGAAAAATAAGAAAATCAAGATTTATTTGCACACTCGTATGGAGGAGCCTGCATTTACTTTTTGAAAATCTTCCGCCCACTCACCTCTGTGCATCATCTCTGGCCTGGGAGGCATTCTCTTCTGTGTATGTGCCCAATAACTCTATCATAACTTTGGTGGCCTGCTCACTACAACAAAATCAGAGAACTGTTGCAATATATCTAGAATACCAGAAATATGTTGTTACCATGCTTCCAACATTACAGTAAACATTATTTGTTGTCCTACTAATTTTATTTTGTTTCATTTGATTATTTGTGTCCCAGTCAACAATTTTTCAGTTATGTTGGGACCGGCCTTCCTGGGTTGAACCAGTACTATGCAAGGATTAATGTGTCTTGCTCAAGAACACAATGCAGTGACGCCGGTGAGGCTTGAACCCGCAACCCCTCTGTCTCAAGTCAAGCACTCTACCACTGAGCCACTGTGCTCCCTCTATTAATTTTATGAGCACAAGGCTTTATCAGTTGCATGATAAGGCTACACCTACCTAATCACTTATATTATTGCATAAAATATGTGCCGCGTGTGTTTAATACTGAGTAATGTTTCAACCGGCACAAACCATGGATGTATTAACAAGGCAATTCATGTGCGGTTACTGTACAGATTTAGTATTAAACTAAAATACTCTCTTAATTACTGGGCCACTACATTTTACGACAACCGATCTGTCTATAACTCTTATATATGGCTCTGGCCAAGGAACACCAATATTAATGAAAAGGTCCAGCTTTAATAACTAGAATTTGGATATAACACTGTCTTGTTGTGGTTCCCAATTTTTTCTGCCAAGGATTAAAGAAGACCATGAAAAATATAATGGTCATTTTCCTATAATTCCTAAGTTGTCAAATTGTCCCTTTATAACAGGGTCCATTCCTATGAACCCGAAACAAAGAATTATATAGGGACTGCACAGTACCTCTTATTTGAGCCCCAACATGAAATATCCAACAATGTGGTATGTGCGACCAGCAAAGCCTCAGATCAAAAACTGATCAGAGCCTTTGCTAGTCGCTAGAATATTCTATGAGTGTTAAGCTACTGACCAAACATAATTTGGAGTTTCTAAGCTTAACGGGAGGCTGCACAGGCTTGTCTGGGTCTACACTTATCAAAATGCCACATTGTTGGAAATCACATGTCGAGGCCCATTTATCACTATGATCTAACTTACCTCATTTTAGATTCCATTAAAGTTTCATGTAAGGATCTATACATGTTTTGTACCTTTGTTGTTCCTATATCCCAATCCAATATCCATTTTTTTACCTGTAAAAGAAAGGATACAACATTTGATCATAGGTTTAGATAAACATAATTTTTGAGCGTAAAATTGTAAATATTTTCTTACCCATCAGTTTAAGCATATGTTTTGGGTGCTCAAAAGAACCGTCTCATTGAGACGGTTCTTTTGAGTACCCACAACATATGTTTTGGTTGATAAATAAGAAAACTATTTTTTGGTATGCACGCTTAAAGAGACTAAGTCTGCAACTATGAACATTTTTTGAAAAAAAATAAATTTATTTTTAAATCATTTGTAAAAGCAGAATTAAGTTTTCACAATAAATATGTTCACTATAGATGAAAACTGTATGGAAAAGTGAATTATCTTATAAAAACAGGTGTTTTTT